>JAUCNO010001053.1:12967987-12987016 GCA_032353835.1 Enteromius viviparus
ATCTAGATTAATTTGAAAATTAATCTAGATTAATCTAGATTAAAAAAATTAATCTATGCCCACCCCTAATATATATACACATATATATCAATTAGCTCCTTGTGTTACACAAACAGCACTGAATACAAAACTCTCTAAAGATTTGATTCACAGTTGATTTTAAAACCATAGACAGGCAGTGAAATGGATAAAAACCTATAACTCTGGTATATTTGGTTATTGTTTTGAGAAGGGTGTTCCTGCACAACTGGAGGAGCAGCAGTTTCAGAACACTCAGTTTTAGAAGACTAGTTTTTTGTGACAGTGCCATCCACTGACCTGGATCACCAAAAACACTGATTCATAGGCGGAGAGTGTGAAAAACTTTAAAACAAAACTTTGGTGGGACAAAACTTTAAAAATTTGTAAAAAATCATATAACCTGCCTTAAACCAACCGGCAAGAATTTTGATCTATTATACAAACAGTTTTATATATATATATATATATATATATATATATTAACTTGTAAATTAACTAAACATAATAATCACTTATTAATCATTTGTGAATGTTTTGTAGATGTACATTTCATCATTAACTAATTTCGTATAAATTACTTATAACCATCTGCTATTCTAAAGTGTTACCGGAACTTCATATGACCCCTTTAATGTCTCTAGTTTTAGACAGAGATACCTTGGTAAAGCACAAGATGACATTAACGTTCTGCAGACAAAAACTGCAAGAAAATTTACATTTTGTCTTAATTTGAATTGAGGTTGAACGCTTAGTGACATTGAATGCCCTGTGATTCAGGAGGGAGCTCTTTCACCACATTACATGACCCTATCACTTTGTTGAATGATTGCTATTATTTTAAAAGTCTTACAGCAGCAAAATAACCAAAACCTACAGTGACCCTGGCCAAACATATAAATGCAGTTAATCAATATGGTTCACCAACATTTGCTTATTGTTATTCCAGGGGTTTATAAGCCACCCTCAAATACCACCAGAACAGCCCTCACTTGGAATCCCCAAGGAAAGAGAAGACAGGAAAGGCCCAGAAACCCATGGTGGCGAGACTTGGATGCTGCAACCAAAGCACTGGGCTACAGAGAGACTGGCACAGGACAGAGCTGCCTGGAGAATGCTTGTCAGCGGTTTATGCCCCAGGAGGGCTAGAAGGCCTAAGTAAGTAAGTGTTTTATAATTACTGTTTGCTGGTGCTCCACGTTCGGTCTGTGGTTTTATTGTTGTATTTTTCATTCTTTAAATACGCAAAGTGCTTTCTAAAAAAACAATCATCCCAGGCTTTGACAGTTTAGCAATACAGGATGTTACAGTATGTTTGTCTACTGCATGTTGATGAAATTCACCTAAAAATTTAAATTCTGTGATCACCCAGCAAACAGGGAATGTTCTCGTAACTTTGGCTAACGTTCTCTAAAGGTTCTCTCGAAGTTGTGAAAAACACTTAACGTTAGTAAAATGTTTTCTTAAGGTTATTAGCAACTGATCCACGTTTTAAAAACATTAGCATAAAAACAACATTGAGTTGTTAGTGGATGTTCTAAAAAGGTTAGGATAAAAATGTTTTAAAAACATTTGCATAGAAACATTACTATTGCATTGTTAGTGGAATGGTTTAAAAACGTTCTTATTAACGTTTTGAAAGTTTTAAGAACATTTAAACAATGTTTTTATAACTTACTGCGATGTTAGGAAACGTTTTTAGAATATTAATATAATGTGAAATGGAATGTTTTAATAACGTTTTAAATAAAGTTCTTAGAACATTAATATATCAAGAGAATGAAGCGTTCTAATATTGACAAGGAAGGAAAATACATTTTTCTGTATTATTTTTACTGTAGAACTTATAATTACATAAAAGCAAGTCAAAGATGGTGGTATCTTGGTGAAAATAAACACATTTTATCTTTAGAAACATTCAATTACACTTTTAAATTTACGTTTGAATTTATGAATGAACTGTTACATCGTGTGTTAGCTGGAGTTCGTGTGTTTGCTAAATCGTTCTCTCTCAATTTCTTTTTCTTTTTAATGGAAGTCATGAAAACACTATTATGGAGTTTTTCTTTTGCTATTTGAACAAATGGGAATGCAAAAAATATATTTGTGGTACCATCCCATTCACTGCTATGCAAGTTTACCCAAGTGTGATGACATCCGCTGTAGAGAAAACCGGAAACGTAGTTATCGCCACCATGGTTGATGCCTTGTTTTTTTGAGTGACAAAAAAAACCCATCTAGCAAGTAATCTTGAGCGAGTGACGCATTGCACATATTTACTTTGTGTCTGGTGTGCACACACCATAAGTCTTAAAGTATTCATTATTTTAATAGTTGGTGAATACCATAGTAAAATAGTCATTTTTTAAATATGTCATTTTTCAAATCATGGAAGCCACTGATAGAGGAACACCTCCCTCACAAAACATCAGTTTTGCAACATTAGAGACTGACTGTTTGTTCACTTGTTCTTGGAATTTTAGTTACATGAGATTTAATATTACATATAGCAAAAAAAAATCAGATATTTATTAAAATATAATATAGATTTTTTTAAAAGTCACTGCCACTTTTATGTCACATGTTTGAGTTTCTGCACCTAATCGCAGCGCGAGTATAAGTAGGTCAGCGGATTAAGTGTTCATTAGCTTTTCGCTTCTGAGCCGAGCAGTTCATGCGAACGTTCCTGAGCCATTTCTACTCTGAAACTGACGGAGGAAGGCTGGTGTCACGGGATTGGTGAAATCCTCCACCCCCATCCTGAAGGGGCTATCCAGGGGTCCCCCAGGTGGAGAGGTCTGTTGCGATGCAACTGTGTCCGCAGGCCTCTACCTCTTGGCAGGGTAACCCATCGCTCCCCTCCCGGGCCTGTAAGCATTCGGCTCTCGTCGATGATGCTTATAGAGCTTGTGGAGACGCTGTGTCTTCTGTACACATTATGGCGTTGTTGCAGGTGCATCAGGCCAAGGTACTTAGAGCCCTACACGAGGGTGGCCATGACTCGGAAGTTCTTTCAGAACTCCGTACCGCAACAGACCTCATGCTGCGTGCGGCGAAGGTTACGGCGCAGGCTCTGGGTCGTGCAATGTCTACCATGGTGGTCCAACAGCACTATCTGTTGCTGTGTCTAGTGGACATGCGAGATGCGGACAAGGTTGGGTTCTTAAATGCTCCCGTGTCCCAGACCGGCCTCTTCGGCGACGCGGTGGAGACTTTCTCCTAGCAGTTCTCCACCACCCAGAAGCAAACCGAGGCAATCCGTCACATCCTGCCGCGGCACCCCGTTGCTGCCTCTAACTGGGCCTGCTGGCACCTCCTCAGCCTGCTCGTTGCCGACGGGCAACCCAGAAATGGAAGGAGCTGCTCTTCAGGAGATGGTGAATGCACCACTCCCTCCCCCAGAGGAGGGCCGGGTGAATAATCCTTTTTTTTTGTTTCCAACCGTCAATATCTTAACAAAAGAGCAAATTTTTCTATCTCTGGGTCCCCTGAGGGTATGAGGTGCTGTGGACAGGCCTGTAAAAGAGCTTTTGTTACACACTCACTCTTCTCTCACTTCAGGCAGCAGTTCAAGGACCGGGAGGACGACCCCACGGACTTCCAGCCTCACTCCTGCCAGGACGCAGGTAAGAGTTGCACGTACTCAGACCCCGCATTGGACTGGCACAGAGACGCCCGGGACAGGTCCCTGCGTTCCTCCTTGCTGCCCCACTACCGGCACCCCTGTGGTCCCGATGGTGCCTCTAGCTCGTTTCTTAGATGCCTGGACAGGGCTCAGACCATGTCGATGGCTCATCTGGACCATCTGGCTCGGCTATGCTATTCCATTTGCCCGGTGTAAGTGCCCCTGTTTTGCATGCAGAGATTCCTACTCTTCTGATGAAGAAGGCAATAGAGCCAGTCCATCCCGGTTGATATGAGGACAAGGTTTTACAGTCCATTCTTCATCATTTTCGAATGTGTCCGTTCCCAGGATAGGTTTGCAGCAATAGACCTGAAGGACGCATACTTTCATGTGTCAATCCTTCTGCACCACAGGCCATTCCTGAGGTTCGCATTCGAAGGCCAAGCATATCAGTACCACGTTCTGCCCTTTGAGGTTCTCCCTGTCTCCCTGTGTATTTACACGAAGGCTGCCCTGACTCCGCTCAAGGAGAAAGGGACCAGGGGTTCGCATTCTCAGCTACCTCAACAACTGGCTAATACTAGCACAGTCCAGAGCTCAGTTGTGCTAACACAGGGATTTGGTGTTACAACATCTCAGCTTGTTGGGTCTTCGGGTCAAGTGGGAGAAGAGCAAACTCTGTCCGGTGCAGAGGATCTCTTTTCTCGGTATGGAGTTGGACTTGGTCGCACAAACAGCATGCCTCACGCAGGAACGCACTCAGTCTCTGCTGAACTGCTTGAATACGTTCAAAGGCAGGACGGTGGTCCCACTGAAACTATTTCAGAGGCTCCTGGGGCATATGGCTGCAGCCACAGCGGTAGTCCCATTCGGGTTGCTCCATATGAGACCGCTTCAGCACTGGCTTCACGATTATGCCTGTCGCCTAACATTCTCCCCGTGGTCAGACCTAGCATTTCTTCAGGTAGGAGTACACTTAGAGCAGGTCTCCAGGCATGCTGTTGTGTTCATGTATGCCTCTACCAATGGGTGGGGTGCCACATACAACTGGCATGCAGTGTCATGGGTCATATTATTCTTTCAACAATAATGTCCGATCGCTTCAGGAATGAATGAAAGGGCTGACAAGAACAGACTGCAAATGCGAATGTTAATGAATATAACTGCATTCTGCATTGCAAAAATTATTGCAAAGTTTCTCGTAACCCATTACTTGATCCAGAAGGTGGAAAAAAGAGCAACAGACCAACTGTAAGAGATATGTTATAAACTAAATTCAGTGTTTAAGTTGCTAATTTCTTTCAGTCCCTCTCTTAGTTACCACAAATAATGTGCAAAACCTTACTGTAATGTTTAACAGGAGATGTTAAAATGAAGGGAAATTATTTAATTAAGTTCCACTAACCTTTGTGTACTCTGCAAAAGATGTAGGACGCATCCAAAGGTTCTTAATGAGGTTGCTAGTGTTTCCCCCATTAGCTTCAGTTCTCTGTAAGCATCAATAGGTTTTCCAGTCTCATCAGGTAAAAGTCCGAAGTAATTCCAGCACCGGAGAAAGGTGAAAGGACAAAAGGCCAGACTCAAGGATCCCTGGGCTATTTGCAGAGTCAGACACAATCAGTACAGGAATGTCAACACTTTGTAGTGTTTTGGTGAGCGGTGGAAAGCATGTACCATTTTGTAGTTTTAAGTTTTGAAAAACAAAAGTGTCATGGCACTTCCCTGGTAAGCCAACATCAAAATCTTGAAACATGGTGGTCAACCAAACCCTGTATTATAATGCTGTACCACCCCTTTCTGTTGTAGTAATCATTGTGAAACTGGAGGGTGCTAGGATGGGAATATGTGCTCCATCCAGGGCACCAACACACATGGAAAACCCTGACTTCTCTTCGAAACCTATAATTATGGTCTTCACGTGTACTTTTGGTACTTCCAATTTAGTTATATACAATTTAATATTAAATATAGCAATAAGATGAACTACAATATAATATGCATTTTTAAAAGAAAGTCTAACACCTCTTCAGCAGCAAACTAGTTTTCTCATGAGGTCTACCATCTGGGTACTGACCAACCATAACCATACTAGCTTTTCATAATTTGATTACAGACCTTGAAAAATTTAGAATGCTACAAATTTATTGAGAATTTATCCAATTAGGACCAAACCTTTAAGACCAATCTTGGGCCTATTTCAGAAAGGAGGTTCAAACAACTCTGAGTTTAAACTTGAACTCTGATTTGCCCAACCCAGAGATTTGAAACTCAACCCAGAGATTAGAACACAAACTTTGTAAACACAACAAAATGATCATAAATAAATAAAAAGCGGAATATCTCAAGATACGATCATGTGTAAACATCAGGTATAAACAATAGGTAAAAACAGAAACAGTCACTGTTAGCATGAATAGACCTCCAAGTAGGCAGACAAAGTGTGTTCATAATGAAGTGATTTAAAAGCTGAAAAGCTATTTTTTCCCCAATTATTTTCTTTGCAAGAGGAAAAAGTATATAAACCCAAGCAAAGATGATTTGAAGGGAAAAAAATACTCTTGTACAAAATTAGGATAGTTTAAGGGAGCATTTATTTTTTTTTTTATTTTTTTTTTTATGGAACTTTGAAGTCCCCTATACAGTAAAAGGGACATTTACCCCAAAAATGTTTATTATATAATGAATGACTCACGCTCACAATCAGTGTTGAGATATTGAGATTGATATATAGACTGTGAATAGAACCTATTTTGTTTACTAAAAGGCCCAAAATGTACTAGGCTTACAAAAGAAACATTACATAATGTAAATAAGTCGTTAAATATCTTTATGTTAAATATCTTTATGTTAAATATCTAAAAAGATTAAATATAAAAAATCTAAAAATCTGAATAACTGATAAAACCTTATAATACCAAGGCAACAAACTGATGGTACATTATTTACATAAATAGAAAAGAGAAGTGGCCCCAATGTTGAACCCTGGGGCACACTTTTTCTTAGATTTCAAAGTTCAGATTTACTCCAGTATAGCACTATACATTGTTTTCGAAAAAAAAAAAAAAACCTGCATTTTCAAAAGGTCAGTAGAATGGAATTTCTAAAAGCAGACATTTTATTATTATTCATTATATGTCATTTAAGATTTACTACTAAAGAATACTACTAAAAAGGTTTCGAGGACGATTTTGTAAAAAGACGTGTCTACATAAAAAAACAAAACAAACAAACAAAAAACAGACTATTTATTTTGGTCTGAGGCTTTTTGGCTCCACCTACAAAAAATAAATAAATACAAAATACATTAAGAAATACATTCGTAAACATTCACATTCATAAATTTGACAATTAAGGAAATTAAAACAATGCATATTTGCATACATTTATGGTAGCAGTTTATTATTTATTATTTGCACATTTATTAAAATTATGTTATTTAATTATATTAGAAAAATAAGTTATACCGTTGATTTCTATTAGTATAGCCGCAAAAGTGAAAACGAAACAGAAGTGTCACTTCCTGAATTTATTGATAGAGGGCGCTCAAACACAAAACATCACACACATGTGAGTGACATTTTATCAAACCACTATAGGGTCTCTATCTATTACCGTTCGTACATGCTTGTAAAATTGCAGAACAACCACTGGTAGACAAAAACTTTAGTCAGATCACCTGTTACATTTAATTTATTATTATTATTATTATTTTTTTAATTAAACAAATAGTTTAGTTTTTAAATTATAGCACACTGTTATATGATTTTTAAATTATCAGCCTTGAATTCATGGACATATTTTATTTAAATATTATTTAATATTATTTTTTTTCATTATTTATCGTTTTGTTTATTTTCTACCCAATATAATGGAAAGTCAATTCTACAGATTATAAACACAAGCAAAGTGCTTTGCTAGATGATTTGAAGATAAAACTCTTGTAGGATAGTTTAAGTGAGCATTTAAAGTTTTTTTTCTTTTTTCTTTTTTCGCACCTTTAATCGAATGACTTTTATGGACCTTCTGCACCTCCAGGCAAGATTAAGCCGACTTCTGCTCAATCATCTCCCTCAAGTCCCGAGCTGAAATCGACAATCTTACTGACTTTTCACCAAATCTCTCAGAGAGGGTCATCCCCCAAAGCTGACTGAAAAATGGGAGTCCCTGCTGTGATTGACGTTTCGAAAGAAGCCCGTCCAGATGGAGAGGTGTGAGAAAGTCTCTCAGCAAAAGAGCCTGAGGGGGGAGGAACATTATTCCTTCAACTGCTGAGTCACATGAGCCTCTTTGTTTGACCCACAGCAGCTGATATGTACAAACACACGCACATGGCTGGAGCGTGGGACTGCTGCGGCACTCACCCACCTAAACAAACAATGAAGAAAATCACCAGGCATCTTAGAACCAAACGACAGTCAGGCCACAAAATGAGCTTGAGATCAAACTGAGCCTTGTTCATCTCGACAAACCAGAAAGGTTCTGCTAACACACACTGTCTGCTTTTTTTTACTTACCCAGCATCATTATTCATGAGGCTTTCCGATATCCCCAGACTAATGAGATGATCGAAACCTAATCAGGCTTACGTCTCTACTGAAGTGGCCTGAGATGTATTTGTTCGCTTTGGGAGGGGGAGAACGAGCGTACCCCTCTTTCTCTGTGTGTCTCGCGCTCTCCCCTTTTTTCTCCTTGATGTGAACAACTGATGACCCGGGAATGTGCGATCCCCCGGGGATTAGGGTTTGCTGGAGTCTATGGGTATGAAATACTGCCATCTGGCACCTGGCACATTCATATACTCGGCAGAAGGCCACATCGTTTGTTGATTTAAATGGAGAACTTAACTTTCCCAGGACAGTATGACCCTAGAACCCCCACCTCCCATGCAATACTGTCTGTGAGTGAACGGGAACGAGGCGTATTTTAAGGGATTCCCGTTACCACATGATGATGGATCTTCTTTGCACAATATGGCAGTGTGTCTGTGGATTTTGGGGGTGTGGGAGCATCTCCTTGGTTGATTGGTAGAATGCTAATGATTCTGAGAAAATTCAAAACGGCTTCATCCGAGCTGTCAGAGCCGGAACACCTAAGCTGCTGCTGCAGACACAAAGTCAGGCTTTGGCCATTGTTGGACCAGATGCAAGGGAGGAACCTCAGACCATTAGACTGAATGCTGGCATTAGTGTATAATTAGCCAAAATAACTTGTCGTTATCAATCTTGGGGAGTAAGTAGCTTAAAGTAACGAATTAACTGTATTTTTCAATCGTGGCTGTAGCTCAGCTATGGTAAAGTGTGGGAAAACTCTCACCTATTTTGGTCACATTAAATTGCACCCACGGCCTGTTTAAAAAAAAAACACTAGACATGGGCAGTGGAATGAGGAAAAAATCTGAGACCTATTTATTTAAACTTGAATTTCTGTTTAGGATATTGAGCGCTATTAAGCACGTATTTATTATCTCAGAGTAAAGAGAAACCTATATTTGAATAATATCAGCTATATGTGTGTATGGCAGTTTTATCAGCAGAGAGTTAAATATAACAATCATTAAAAATCATTATTCACGTGAATAGAAAAGAGAAGTGGCCCCAATATTGAACCCTGGGGCACACCTCTTTGCTTTGTTAATTAAAAAGATCAGATTTATTAATATCATATAGGACTACACTTTGTTTTCTATTATGCAGGTATGAAGCATTTTCAGAGGGCCGATAGCATGTTATAGAGCAGATAGCAGCTTTTAAAAACACAAGATGCAAGCAGTGGAATAAGGAAAAATGCAAGGTCTAGATACCTAAGCTGAGCTTTTTACATTGCCGTGTCACAAGTGAGATGCTACAAAAGATGTGATTGCAATTGTTAAACACACTCAGCAAGTGCATTTTTTTCAGTTGAAAGTATTAGCTAGCTCACATTAGCCTCAATATTAGTCTCACAGTATAGCACTGTACCACTCACAAGATGTTGTAAGGTACTGTGTAAATCTCAAATAAAAAAATCTCAAGATATAAATGAAGTAGATTTGATATGGTGTTCATTTTGTGTTATAAATAATAAAACTCTTAAAAATGTATAATCACAAATACGTAAATACTTTAATGTTTTATCAATTGTTTTAGAATTATTAATAATATGTAATAATCAGGTTTTTTATCATGCATATAATGCCTTAAGGATACCCTTATAATCTATAATAAATACAGGCTTCATAGGACGTGTTACCGAGATTATTTTAGAAACCTTTTGTAATATTATAAAAGTTAGAATTTACAATAGCTATTAAACTGTAAAAATGTATGAATGAATTATTAAGAGATAAAGATAGTGTATTTAGCAATAATATAAGTAGCTTGTAGTGTAGCTACAGTAAGTAACCTTTCTATAAAGTGTATATTTTAGATAATTTGTGAAAATTATGAATTTGGAGATGTTACAGTTTTAAAATATCTTTCTAAGTCTTCTGATAAGATAGAAATATACTTGCAATCTGTGACTATGTTATTCAGATTTTTCTTGTTTGGGCTGGAAACTTTGGAAATTGCTGCCAGAAAAACATGTAGAATATAAATGTCACATGGTCCTATCAGCAGTATTCCCACGGGTGTAACACTGGTCAGCCAGTACAATAATCCTCACTGTGTTTCGAAAAATACTCATACTCCGATTGCCTTTACAACGGTTCATTTTGTGGAGTAAACCACAAACCATGAGATGTTGGCTTTGTAGTTAGCTATGAACACTTGATCGCATGGAATCTGCAACCGCGAAATTCAGAAGAATTTAACCGCCTGACATTCACATAGTTCAAGCCCATGCATGCGTTATTGCTATTTCTATTTTGCTTTTGCTTTCCAGCTTCTCTCTATTCAACACAAGTTTAAGTTTAAATCCTTTTGGCAAATTTCAGCTGATTTCCCCCCCAAAAACAAGTGCTATGACTCTTATTCATGAATCTGTGGTTTTCTATGAACATGTATCAGATGCAGAAAACTAATGAGCTCTATAAACTGATGTGTGCAGATTTGCTAAACATGACACACACACGTTTTGACAGGACGACAATCAATTTGACACTCGTGCTTTGTTTATTGTTGCTATATAGTGTCACAGGACTGCTTCAGTTATCACACACTGTCATTCTTGTTATGGTTAGGGTTAAGAACTCACTCATGGTCCTCATCGCAACTTTACAATAACGTCTGCCCTTATCTTCCAGAATATGTCCGCATTCTCACTTTGTGGAAGAAGACCCAATGATAATGCTTAACTGATAGCGCTCTACTAGAAGGGTGTTGTTTGACGTCCTTCTTAAGGGGGATTAAACCGTGACAGGATAAAGTGTTTCGCTTCGAGCTCCAAGAAAAGTGATACTAAAACATGATTGAGATCACATAGAAATGACACCTTTACAGTTCTGCTACTAGGTTCTTACTCAACTTCATGCATGTTTTTTTTCCAAAATACTTCCGCTAATTTGCTCCGTTTATGCAATGCTTTCCACAACCAATAAACTCAACCCAGGATTATTGGAAAAAGTGACATTTCTGCAAACTGATATTATGTTGCTTCTTGCACATTTTGTGACACTTTCACAGTCAATGGTATTAAAAGTGTTTTTAGTTTTATTTGAAACAGATGGATGGATGTGAATCTGGCAACGTCTGGCAGCTTAGAAATGAAATGAGTGAGTGGCCCTAACTACCAAGTAAATGGACCATCATGTTGAAAAATAACATACCACCTACACTAAACCCTCACGTAAACCTTTAAATCTTTTATTGTGACTTGTGTTTCATGGGAAACATACTCAAGTGCTTTAAAATCACTGTACCAGGTGAGCTACTGAGTACGTTTACTGCCAGAAAAGCCATATGGAGCTAATTATGTGATGCAAACATCAAAATGTTTTAGTTTACAAATCACGCACTACAGTAAAAATGTTTCACAAAAAATATTAACGGTACTATTAATGAAGTAAAAATACTTTTGTAAAAGAATAAAAGTTTACAACAACTTGTGATCATTTCAGTGGTAAACTGAAGTGAATTGTATGTATAGGAACATTTAAAAATTTTTACAAAAAAAAAAAAAAATTAAAGAGAGACACTTTCCAATGAACCTACACTCTCGGAAATAAAGGTACAAAAGCTGTCACTGGTGTGGTTCTTTTTCAAAAGGTATTGGACAGATTAGGTTCAAATATGTACACTTTAAATGGACCCTTTAGGTACAAACAGTACCTTCTGAAAAGGTAACGGCCTGGAGAAAGCTTTTATACCTTCATTTCTGAGAGTGAACGTTAAATAAATGCATAGTACTTTTAGCTTTTACTAATTTGTCTGTTTCAAAAGGGTAATTTCCAACATATTCTTAAAATTCGTAACTATTTAAAATTTTAAGTTTTGTTGACTGAGTAAATTTTCACGCAATCTGCTTAAGCTTACTACTAATCAAATCGTGTCTGTTTTCAACATTTCCCTCATCTGCAATTGTTTGGTCAAAAAGTCCACAAAGGCACACTATTGGTTGGGCACACTTTTCCTGTCGGGATGTTCAAACAAACAACAATAATAACAACAAGTATTTTAATATAAAAAAATTGATCTGTGTTACTATTCAACCAAAAATTAGTTCTTACAAAATTAGTTTTGAAATGGGGGAAAAAGCTCAGTAGATTCACTGTTGGGCCTGTCTTCAGCTGTATTTGTTCTTCCCCAGTGTCACTGTTTTGCTAAAATGTGCCAAATGAGGGATTTTCTCAGCAGAACGGTTAAGAGGTGCGAGCACCATTTGGGCCGGAGCGAGTGCGGTTTATATAAACCAGTATAATAGAGACACTTAGTTTGGTCCCAATAAATTGGCTTTCTCACCTCCCTAGTTTGTGTTACTGTGGGAAAGGAGCCGGTGAAAGTGCCGTTTTTACCAGCATTCCTGAACTACACCATCTGTCACAGACACCAGGGGCGTCCTCAGCACCTTCTTCCACTGTCCCAGCACCAACACTGAGCTTTCTCTCACAGTTTTCCAACTGAGATGCTTTCGCAGCGTTAATATGTTTGAATCGCACACTATGTTAGGGTATTACTATGATCATAGAGATTATCATGAATGGTTGGCCTGTGGCCCACTATCTGAAGCCTGGGAAACACCAGAGGCGACGGGAGTGATTAAAAGAGGGGGAGGGACAGGAACACAAAGTCTGAGGCTTCTGGGAGACGTCTTTCTCTCATTTCCATTTTGTCTTAAGTTTTAATGCAGTCTGGGTTGCATTTACGTTGTGTAGTTGTGTAGTTGTGTTTGTGTTTTTTTGAAGTTGAGGGAATGTCACCCTGTCCATGTTAGCATCAGATCTGACTTGCTTGTACCAAGTGGCACATTACAGAAGTTTGATTGGATGCACAGCCTTTGAAAAAAAAAACAGTGAAATATATATTTTTGGCCACCTGTGCTGAAAAAAAAGAGAAATACATTAAAAAAAAGAAAAAAGGGAGCAACAGTTAGTGAATATTTCATTACTTAACTTAAACTTTGAAAGGCCTTAATGTTACTAGTGGTGCTATCATGACCCTGTCAGCATCTTCACTTGAGAAACACTGGTCTGAAGGACTCTAGGATTTTTAAATAATTAAATCAAATGAACCCCATCCATCTTCCTTTTACCATTCAAGGGCGTCTCACGCGTCACAATGTGCTGATATTAAATTAGTTCTTCAGAGTTTGGGATGAAGTGGTTAAGTTGCTTTGAGTAATTAACTTCATCAGTCAAATATTGTGAGCTCTTGGTATTCTTGCTGTTTCAAAAATCAGTGCATAAGGAAAATGAACTTTATAGAAAAAAAATAACCCTCTACTTATGGTGCTACCATAATAAAGTGTCAGCATGAGAAGCTAATACTATGATATTTCAATGAAAACTATATGGAATTACCACGATATACACCACAAATATATATACAAATTATACTGTACACATGCAGTGAGTATATGGTAATAACATAATTTGATGTATACCATGGCATTGAATGAACTTACAAAAAGTCACAAAAATATTTTTACTGAAATTATAGTAATTTTGTACCATGGAGCAACAGCATGGATCAATTTCAGTGCCATGGTATATTTCAAAATACCAAAGTAATACTTTAATACCTTTAGTGTACTATGGTTCTCCCGCTATAAGAGTTTGGTAAATATCGTAAGATTTGCATGATTAAAACATCCAATTACAACTTCAAACAACAAACAACTGAACAACATGTGACATTTTTATATTTTTCAGAGGCAGAATTCGTCTTCATTGCCTACAGTTGTTTGTTTTTTATTGATTTTATGTATACTTCACTATTGATAGATAGTCATGGCTTTTCCAGCATCAAACTCCTAATGCCTCCTAAACTACAGTAACAGTTAGTTGCTAATTCTATTCAAGCTCCTGCTGAAGATGCTTTGATGTGCTCATCTACATCTGTACTGAGCTACTTCCTATTTGTGATCTCTGTTTAACACGTTGGCTTTTTAAAGAGCCGCAGCAGACAGCTGATCTGTCTTTCTGGTGTGTTGGCTGTTATCAGAGCTTCATTACACACTATAGAGCAGGAGGTGTTCTTGTTGACACAGTGCTGCTGTCCGACTCAGCTACTGGTTTCATTTACTTGCTCTTTTGTTTAGTTTGATGTTTTTGGGAGAGGGGGGATTAACTTTTTTTTTAAGGTTTAAGTTGTAGTCATTTGTTATAGTTTTATATATATACACACACACTGCTCAAAAAATAAAGGGAACACAAAAAAACACATCCTATATCTGAATGAATTAAATATTCTTATTAAATACTATTAAATACTTTACATAGTTAAATGTGCTGACAACAAAATCACACAAATATTTTTAATGGAAATTAAATTTATTAACCCATGGAGGTCTGGATTTGGAGTCACACTCAAAATTTTGGGGTAAAAAAAAATACCCTACAGGCTGCTCAACTGGGTTCAGGTCTGGGGAACAGGCGGCCAGTCCATACCATCAATGCCTTCATCTTGCAGGAACTGCTGACACACTACAGCCACATGAGGTCTAGCATTGTCTTGCATTAGGAGGAAGCCAAAGCCAACCTCACCGGGGTCTGAGGATCTCATCTTGGTACCTATGTCAGTCAGGCTACCCCTGGGGAGCACATGGAGGGCTGTGCGGCCCTCCAAAGAAATGGCACCCCACACCATTTCTGACCCACTGCCAATGCTGGAGGATGTTGCAGGATGTTCTCCAGGGCGTCTCCAGACTGTGTCACGTCTGTCACATGTGCTCAGTGTGAACCTGCTTTCATCTGTGAAGAGCACATTGCGCCAGTGGTGAATTTGCCAAGCTTGGTGTTCTCTGGCAAATGCCAAACGTCCTGCACGGTGTTGGGCTGTAAGCACCACCTCCAGACCTCATGGAGTCTGTTTCTGACCGTTTGAGCAGACACATGAACATTTGTGGCCTGCTGGAGGTCAATTTGCAGGGCTCTGGCAGAGCTCCTCGTTTTCCTCCTTGCTCAAACGTGGAGGTAGCGGTCCTGCTGCTGGGTTGTTGCCCTCCTACGGACCTCCTCCATGTCTCCTAATGTACTGGCCTGTCTCCTGGTAGCACCTCCATGCTCTGGACACTACGCTGACAGACACAGCAAACCTTCTTGCCACAGCTCTCATTGATGTGCCATCCTGGATGAGCTGCACTACCTGAGACACTTGTGTGGGTTGTAGACTCATCTAATGCTACCACTTCCACATGTTGCTTCCTAGGTGGGCAGTTTGATTTCACAGAAATGTGATTGACTTGGAGTTACATTGTGTTGTTTAAGTGTTTCCTTTATTTTTTTGAGCAGTATATATACTTTTTTTAAAAACAGACGTCTAGATATTTTACTGTTAGACAAAGCCAGAACACTGATTATTTTACTGCCTGTTATATGAATGTACCTTTATTATGTAATTTGTTTTTGTTGTTGTTTTTTAATGCGGTACTTGTTGTTTCTGTGTAATTATAAGGCTTTAACAGATACTGAGTAAAAAATATCAAACCAATTTGTTTTTAATATAAAAGTGTTATTTTACATAAAATATAAATTTAACCTGTCATTAAATTCATGCAAAACATTCACTTTATTACAGAATATCTTTTAGTACACAAATTGCACTTTTGCATTACATAAATATTCCTATCACTCTAAAAAAAAGTACAAAACTGTCCCTGGAGCCGTCAAAAGGTACTATATATATATTTATATGTGTGTGTGTGTGTGTGTGTGTGTATATAATTTGTATGTTTAAGGTTACACATACTTTTTTTAGTAATGTACATTTAAGTTATAAATATGGTACAAACATTTAGGTACAAATATGACAGTTTATACCTTGTTCCTCTTTTACACATCTTTACCTCATAAACCACAATGAATCTCCCAAAAACATTCTCCAGACAAAGAATGTCAAAGGTTTGTTGTTGTTTGTTAGATTTAGTCTGGATGGCTCGTCTAAGTCAGACTTCACAGCAACTCTGCTTAAAATATGTCATACTTTTTATAGCGGTTTCTTCTCAGGGGTAATGACAGACTCAGGCTTTTTCCACCAAGATCCTCTGATCAGGGTTTTGGTGACAAAGCAGTTTGGTGAGGGAGCAGGCCACCAATAGAGGGCGTGAGATTCAGCCCATTCATCCCCTCATCCTCATGACTTTAACACAGTGCACAAAGATACATGAGCCATGAAGGGCTGTTTAGTGAAGCCCTTTCTGTGTCTTTACATGCCGTCAGCCTTTGCATTATGCAGCCGCTGGCTATGGTGTAAAATTGAATTACCTGTTACAATGCGCGCTATACACTGTGATCAGGATGGCTTTCTTTTCCCACAGCGCGGCGTAAGGGAGGGATGTCAAGGGTAGAAAGCAGACACCAGCTTGTGGGAAAGAGATATAATTCAATCAGATCACAAAATGGCCAAGACCCGTTTTGTTGTCAAGAAGTGCTGCACTGAATTCAAAGTAGCTGGTGTGTTAGTAAAAGGCAGATGGATACACTCATTAGGTTAACAAACTCTAACCAAGTCCAAGTTAACAAATGCACATCAATAATCCACTTCCTTTGTTGGGGATAAAACCTTATTGATCCAAAAAAATACTCATTCCTATCAAAAAAATAAATAAATAAAAAGCAATACGTTTGTGAATCTAAACTGCAAGTGAGAGAATGTATGTGGCTTTTTCCAATTCATAGTTTTCAGATTCATAGTTTTTCTGCATGTACAGTGGTATTCTTTTCAATGCCTTGGAATCCCACAGAGAAACCGTGGTCTATTAATATAGCAATCATTCATTATCATGGTATTACCATGTTTTTTCACATGTCCCATTGTAATAATATTTAATACTATTGTGTGACTATGGGAAATGTGAAAGTACCATAGTAAAACCATGTTTTTTTTTGCATGCATACTGTTATATTTCTTTGCAGTCCTTTAGAACAAAATGTGAAAACCATGATACGGTATATCAATATAATAATCATTTAGTACCGTGGTATTGCCATGTTTTCTCACGTGCACCATTGTATCTTTGACAAATCTGAAAATGATATGTGAAGCTATTTAGCAATACCATGTTTTGGACATGCACCATAGTATTCTTTTGGTAACACTTTATTTCAAGGTGTCTTTGCTACACGTTACTTGTAATACAATGACTTTCTTCTCAATACCATGCAAATATCATGTTAACATGTTTTATTATTTATAACTGTGGTATATGTGCAACTGCCATAGTAACATCATGCTTTTTGTACATGCATTATGGTTCTTTAAATTGTCTTCGAATGGCATGCACATGTTTTTTGTACATGTGTTTTACCATGACGTTCTTTAAACATACAATGTAAATATCATTGTATGATAATGCAACTATTCAATATTATATAATTCATAGTATATCTACAGTAAATCTAATGGCAAATCTGATAAATAAAATGTGTATATGACTTTTGTGACAGTAAACTTCTCATTTGCATAGGTTTAGGTATGGAGTCAGATTAAGGGATCTAGGCTATGCAGAATAAGGCATATGTTGTGTGCTTAGAAAATATAGGGTACCAATTTTCTTGTAATATGCATCCGAATGAGCAACTAGTTAATAGTGAGGATATAAACAGATGTGAGAGAGAGAGAGAGTATCTGATATGCCCCAGCAGGAGTCTGTGAGATACACAAAGCCCTGATAGTGAAACATCTCATCTGCCCTTCTTCTCACATCAGCTTCCGCTGTCTTATCAGCCGCTTACATGACTAATTATTAGCTCGTTATAAGCGCTCTCTAAAGCATGTCCTAACTGCAGCTGTCTGAGTGACAGAGTTATCAGGGAGGGAAGAGGTGGAGCAGAGGAGTCAGGATGGTCAGTTTCTAAAAGCAGCTGCTAATCATGTGATATGAGATAACCGTGTGCTAGTGCTTCCTCTCTGACAGCATCTCAGACCACGCTATCTGCCCCGCCAGGCCTGCCCTGACGCGTCTCAGGGATTTGTTTATTGTAGAAATACTGACAGCTGAAGTCCAAATCTCAACTTCGTACATGATTTCGTATGATGTGATTCACACAGACACATATGCTTTTTAGGAAAAAACTAAACATGAATGTTTTGAAAGCACAACACTAAACCCAGCCAAATTCTGAAAATGTAAAAATTTCTACAAAACGGCACTGATTCACCAAATCTAACCACAAAGCCAGACTAGCACGGGGATAGTCGTAGCAATAGCCAACACTGCGAGAGCCAAAGTGATACACACAAAAATCAATAGATTAAGTAGCTTGATCATTAGTTACTCTTTCATATTTATTTAACCCACTGGCAGTAGCCTACCAGAGTTGATGTTGTGAAGGTAGCTATAGCTGTCTTTAGCTGTTTGATCAGTACACAGGATTGTGTGAAAGTCATGTGATTGGTGTGGGATTGTGTCGGGTTCCTGTCTGTCTTTCTCAGGGCCCTGTGAGGTGACGGCCCATTTGTATGAGAGGCGTGAGTGAGGTGAGAATAGAGCTCTTTCACACCTGAGGAGTAATGGATCATTACAGTCCAGTGTCTGTGCCCTACACCCTCCACCATCACAAACACATAGCTCTCACACCCTCCACCATCACAAACAAACAAACAGGAAAACAAAGCCTTTGTGACTCACCATTTATCTTGTGTCATTTATTTTCATGCTAATTAAGCACATATCCCCAATTTTTTTCTGTATCATTTATGTAATAAATAAATACAATTGTAATGCATATAAAGTTCATATCTGACTATTTACATAAAAGAATTACTGTATTTGGACTGAATTTGTTTAATTACATTAAATTAAACAAGTAG
>JAUCNO010001053.1:12988100-12998261 GCA_032353835.1 Enteromius viviparus
AATTAATAATAACATGCAGTAATAACACTTTAATGGAAAATGAGCAACTAAAAATGATATTACGATGCAATAATCTGTACTGCTCCTGAAAATATACTCTAATTTTCTTATATGAAATATACATGAAATTAAATCTAAGAAAATTACATCATATGTAGTACACATTAATTTATTAATAAAATGTATGATTTTAAAATAGTTGGGTTAAATGTACATACTGCAGTAGCTGTACTGAAAATGTATTACAAAACATTAAATATTGATTTATGTATAATTAATCCTAATTTACTTTTTCCCACGAAAATTGTCATTACTTCCTCCATTTTTAAGTTGAAGTAAATATAATAAATAAAATGAACACAAATAAGACCTTAATCCAAATTATTATTATTTTTAAATAGTTCTTAAATTAGGCTTCATTTTCCTAATGTAGTATATATATATTTATATATATATTGTTAGCTGTTGCATGTTTTGACAAGCAACATTGTCCTTCCTGATAGTCATGGTAATATTTTCTATGCTGTGGCTCATAGCATCTTCCTGCTAAATGAGCAGAACTGGCATGATAAGAGAACAAAAGAAAACAGAACTCACGCCTTGGGCCGCTGCACTTCTATTATCACCTGTCTGTTTAATTAGAGCCTGTATTAGGAAGACTTACAGAGCAACACGCAGGTCTGAAGCACCTCCTCGGGAAAGTGTTCATTCGAGCCGCTGTTTGACACAGGTCTGTGAAGAGGAAGCTGTGTCACTTATCAAAGCCAGTGCCATCATGTCACTTACCTGTCTACAGAGCAGGGAGTCCATTTACTGCTCATTTACCTGATCCTGATCCTGCAGGGCTCCGAGACAGACAGACAAGAGTTACTGAGCTCTAACCTGGTTTCAATATTTTAACCTCCACCAGAAAGTCACGCTCTATAAAAGATCTGAACATCCGGGGTCACGGCAAGGAAAATCAGCACCTCTTCCTGAGATTGACTGCTAACATACTTTTCTCCTCACATGCTCTGTGAAAAGATTTAGAGCAGACCAGGGCTTGTTGTCACTCTAGATTCCTCAGTAAATATGTCTTTTTAATAGGCTTGTTTTGAAAGTCCTAACTGTGTAAATGCAGGTTTTAACTAAAGTCTTGAGCTATATTCATTTCTACTATTATTATACTGCTGATTTAACAAACAATGAGGTTTAGGGGCATTTTGTCACATTGAATGGAGCAAGATTTGCCAATACAACCTGCATTTTTGTTCTTTCTAATGCAACTCTTTTTTGACCCAGTGGAACGTAATGAGCCATAACTTCATATTTTGGAAGTAAAAATCATATTTTGTTTGATCTGAATGAATAAATGCACAAAAATGAGAACGTTTTGGATGTTACTGTCTTATTACTTGGAACACGAGCTTATAAAACAGTCATTACTGAACTAAAACCATAGTTTTTACCAAATGTTCCGGTGAAAGTTATAAAGCTTATATTTATAGTTAATTATATAAGCGTATAGTGTATATATTTGTTTCAGCTAAAAGTATATTTTTCTGATCAGTAACTTCTCATGAATGAATAAATGAACAAATATTTCTTAATTTCATCCAGTTTTGGATGTTACTTTGTTATTACTAGGAATGCAAACTTATGAAAGAATCTGAACTAAAATCAAATTTTGTCTAATTAAAAGCAAGTAAATGCACAAAGGAACATTATGGATGTTACAATGCAATCACTTCAATATTCATGATAAATGTTATTTGAACTTTAGAAGAACACAATCTTCTCTATGGAAATTAAAAAACATACAAACAAATAAATTAATGCAACATACAGATACCAAACATTTCTTTTGGTAAGAAAAAAAAAAATCATTTAAAATCAAGCTTACTATATATGGTAAATTGCATTAGTATATCTAGCTATTACATTATGACTCAATATTAAAACGTGTCTGTGTGATAAAATATTTGGTCAAGCTTTAGTTACATACTGTTACGCATTCTTTTGATTGTTGTAGTTTAGAAGACAAAATCACATTTGTATTCTGATATAAAAGGAGTACTTGGCATGGTGGTAAAATAAAAAAACTAGGAGTTTTCGGAGGCAAAAGTCATAGTTAATTGTTAGAATAAAGTGTGACTGAAAGAACGTATTAGCCCCAAATTTCTAAACAGTAGCGTTTAGGTTTTTTTGAAGTGCTGGGTTGACAGCCGTCTGCCTTTGCATTGAGGGCCAAAAATGTGCAAGCGAAATTAACATAACTGTTGAAGAAAGAGAGAGCTCTCGCACTTTCCTCTCTCACCTCTCCTCAACCGTCCCGTTAGGATCAAGGCAACACTTTCTATTCAAGCCAGAGCTGTAGAGAGCCACGACGTGAATCACGGACGATCCTAATGTGCCATCAAAGCAGGATCAAAGGCAATAACAGCCATGACTTCCACCATGAATTATCATAACGGATGTCACACCTGAGAGCGTCTTCAGAGACGGGCCAAGGGGTCACAGGGGAGCAGAAGAGGAACGTAACCCCTGCCCCTGTGCTTTAACCCGGGCCGTCACGCATGCGACTGACGTAACATCACAGGAAGAGCGTGGCTGTTTAAATCAGAGCGCTCACAGCCAAGCGTCGAAGACACGTTTCCTTCGGGGGTCATGGGAAGCCCGTTGGTCCCGCTGTTTTTAAAAGGCACGTGTAATTTTCAGTTCTCGAACAGGACGGGTACGAGTATAACTCTTGCTCAGGAGGGGGTGACTCCTGTGCTACCAAGGGTCCGTCTAGCTCCTGCTAAATGATCACAGTTGGACTGTCTAGCGGTCTAAAACATACTTGCGAGAAACATAATAAGGGGTAATGATTGAGCGAAAAGACCACCAGTCCCTATTTTGAATTGCATAAATCTTTGGCAGATGAAAGCAGCAGGATTTTATCATTTGCCCTGTGTCATTATGGGTAATTGGGGCTTCAGGGTAGAAGAGAGGTCACATTCCTTGTCTCTGTGCAAAAGAATTGCTTTTGAGTTATTTATTATGCTTTCTGTTTTCTTCTGTTTATGGATTTCACATAAGTAAAGAGGTTCAGAATGTTTAGTGTGCAAACAAGCATCATATGCTAACATATTAGACAAGACATGAGAAGCTTGAAAAAACTGACACTGTGTTTTGACAACATTTGTTTAGCAGTTTGCATATCTGCTTCACATTTTCAGTCCAATAACCTTAAATGTAAAAATATTGTTCATAATCACATACAGGAGCAAAACAATTATTACATATAATGTCAACTTCACTTTAAGGGTGTTAAATAAACCTTACTCCACTTAAAAAAAAGAAAAAAAAAATGTAAATAAAATATAACATAGTAATTTGATTTTATTTCATTATTTATACTTCTACTACAAATATTTTTATTGCATGTAAATAATATTTAATTTTCATCTTTATATTTTATTATTAAAACATACAAATATATTTTTATTCATTCATTCGTTCATCCATCAGAAATAAATATTTTTAGAGGTTGGTTTTGTTTGGCCATGATGTAGAAAAATGACATTTAATATTAATTATTAGATATAATCACTATAATAATGTTTATTTAATTATATCATTATATATCCTTATATTTCATTTGTTACATCATATTAATATCACAAACATTATATTTATTTATTATAAGTAGTCATTATATTTCATCACAACTATGTGTTTTTTTCTGTCCTTTCTTTCTTTCTTTCTTTCTTTCTTTCTTTCTTTCTTTCTTTCTTAAGATAAACGGATGTAAAAGGAGTCCTGGCTGTGATGAAAGAAGGTGCGGGGGACGGAGGAGGATCATTTTGTTCCTGAGCAAGCAATAAGGTTGCTGAATTATTATTTAATTTAAGAAATTAAAAAAATGTTATATAAACTTGAACTGCTTTTCAATTCAGTAAAATCTGAACCTATTTCACTAAGGAGACTTCCACTAACTTCCATTAGTTGGGCCAACTACACCTTTAACACCAAGCATAAGCTTTTGCCAACTTATAGCACTGATTATTCAATTAACAAGCTTTCATTCTCTAATGACTAGTGATACTTTCATTTAGTAAATCTACTTTCTGTCATCTAATTATTCACAAGCCACTTATGCATATTCATGTCATAGTCAGTCATCAGCAGTGACATGTAAAAAAACTGCTAGCGAATGTTAATAAAACACAGCTGCTAAGTAAACACTTTCTGCAAGAAGCCATGCTAATCTTTAAGCAGTAATGCTTATTTAAAGCAGCAGGGTTTGAGTCTGTTCCAGAGTCTTCAGGAACAAAGCTCCCCAAATGTCAAGAGGGGTGCTGCTGAAAAGAAACGATAATAAGAGGCTGTCCAAGGCTCTGTGGGGCTTTGTCCTCTTTTATTGTCCTTTATTGTGCCATTGGTTACCCTTAGAGTCTCACCCTGAAATATATTTGACTCATCACCAACAAAGTTGCTCAAATGTGGGGGAAAGTAAAGCTGGTTTGGATGTGTTTGCTGCTGGACGCTGGGGAGGGGCTGACCACCGCATGCAATCTGTGGGGTTTTCTTCTCCTCCTTTTGTTTGGTGACATGAGGTTTTGCAGCAACGACTGGACCAACAGGCTCCAGTAAATCACAACTGAGCTAAATTTAATGCTTAGCTTGTCTGGGGATGCATGTTTTCCCTGAGTAAGAAAAACTGTTTTCCTGAAAGGGAAAATAAAACAGAGAGAGAGAGAGAATGAGTTTAAAGCGGAGCTGTCATTCACTACTCTCTGTGCATCAGCTTCTCAGATGAATGAACGTGTGTGTGTGTGTGTGTGTGTGTGTGTGTGTGCGCGCACCAGAGAAATCTGGGATTGATTCTGAGAAAAAAAAAAACACACACATGCTCCTTATTAATAAAACTATTAATAGAAACATCTGTGACTACAAGAGAAATACAGAAATAACTTATGTGGAATAACTTTAAAATAAGCGCTTATTATGGTAAAGATATACTTAAGTGTAAACAGAATGTGCTCTTAAATGCAAGTAGTAATAGTTTAATAAGAATGTATTGCACCATAACTCATTGCATTTGCTTATTAATTTAATACTCATGTAACACTTAGTAATTTGAGATGCTAATATGGTGAAATGGAAATTTCATAGCATTTTTGCTTTCGATGATTTGTGAGGTGAAAAAATCTTGTTTAAGGCCTATTTCTTAATCAGCAGAAGAATCTTTATTGGAGCCAGCTTACAAATCTCTCAAAGACATTATGAATCCTTCATGATTACTATTCGGATTTCAGGTTTGATTTCAACAAAGTATATTTTGCAAGGTAAAAAAAGAGAAAAAAGAAATGCCATAAAAGTGGTGTTTTAAGTTTAATTAAATACACATTTTAAATAAAATACCTTCAAAACTTCAAGTAAACAACATTCATTTCAATTAAGTGCACTTGTTTCCACAAAAGATTATTAACCTCACTCAAAGTCCAACGTTTGCCACCAATTTTACTTCCATGTTGTGAGAAAAATGAGAAAAACAGAGGGTGTGGCTTGTTTTTTCTACTGCAAATTGATTGGATGTAGTAAAGTAGGCGTTTCATTCAGAAATGAACACTGATGGTTGGAGGGACGTGGTTAATGATGTCATACTCATTGATTTGCTTTTGATTTTCCGCAGCATTTAAGCCAGGGGTGCCCAACCCTGCAAAGTTTAGCTCCAACTCTAATCAAATACACCTGAAGCAACTAATTACGTGTTTTAGGATCGCTTGAAAATCAAAGACATGTGTGTTTGATTAGAGTTGGAGCTAAACCTTGCAGGACAGTGGATCTCCGGGAGCAGGGTTGGGCACCCATGATTTAAGCTAACAATTGTAAAGCTTAGTGTAAAAACAAATCAATTAGTTAGAATTAGTTCTGGCATATCACGTCTACCTCGAGGAATACAACGCCTACCAAGCATCTATTCAGTAAGGTCTATTCAGTATTATTCAGCAGCTTTATTGCTTGCTCAGGAACAAATAATCCTCCTCCATCCCCAGCTCCTCTGTTCATCACAATCAGGACTTGGCTTTCTGATATTCCTTGTTTTCCCAAACCAGTCTCCTTTTATATTGAATAACGTTCAACATCAATGATATCTAGACAGGTAGCAAGCTGAAATCAAACCCGTGGCTCCTGCATGTGGTCCAGTGATCTGCATGTCTGTAAAACCACCATTCTGACCAGACATCTAGATCAGGGCTTGTTGCCCTCATAACCTGGCTTTTGACTTGCAGTGGAGAGTCTGTGCCACACTGCAGCTTATTCTGGCCAAGTACCGCCCACTTAGACAGGAAAAACCACTTGACTGAGATACAAAGTGATCAATCACAGCTCTTATTGTTCACATTTACAAAGTGAACAACACCACCGTTTGCCTACACCTATCAGACATAAATCAGTGCGCTACTGGGACATTTCGTACAATGAAACAATTATTTTCTACGGAGTTTTGTACTTTATCATGACGCGAGCACAGCACAGACAGGAAGAGACCGCCCTTCCCTCAGTCCATCCTCCTCCTGCTGATTTACAGCATTTATGAAATGTTCTGACTCCACACATAGGTGCAGGCACAGTTTATTGATTTTAGGTGAAACTAAAGCACATAGAAATCCAACGAGAACATTGTTAAGGATCGGAACAATTCCTGTAACATTCCTATCTAGCACATTCTGTTCAAAGGATCTGGTTCTCTTTACAGCAGCTTGTTTACGGAGACTGTGTACACGAAAGAGAATGATTCAAATAGGATGTAAAAAAAAATAAAGAAATAAACTAAAAAGTAATTTTAAGTTCTATAAGGATCTCATTGCAATGGTTTCCTTAAAAAATTGTCAATAAGAAAAGTGTTGTAATTCAAATGTATATTATAATAAATCCTTTAGATTCTTTAGGATTTTTAGCCAAGTCTTTGTAGTTTGACTGCATTAGAAGTGTAAGACATGGTATAAAAAATTATAACATTACATTTACATATTTAATGATTTAAACTGTTCAGTATACGAATAAAAATAGACATGGCTATTAAGTTCAGTTTGATTGTGAAGTGGTATAAACTGTCCATTTCTGTTCGTTTGTCATGTATTTGTGAAAAATATATAGCGGTAAAGGCTGTCTATGGTTATTTATTCTTTAAATCTTATATAACTGAGAATGATTTCAAATAAACCTTCATATTCATTTACTGAAAACAGTAGTTTTATTGCATTTTACATAAATCGTTTTTTACTTTACTGTTTGTTTCATTGAAATTTTGATTTCTCTGATTAGAAGAGAATTGCCCTTTAAACCATTTTAAAGCACATGATATATCAAGATATATAAAGAATATCACCAAAATGTGAAAGTTTTGTTTCACTCTCTCTCTCTATATAACTTTGTTTTTTAGTTTATGACTGGATAAAGTACTTTTGTTTGATGCAACAAAAAGTCGTTTGTTTCCCGTCTCAGAAGCCATTGAGAACTGTTGCAGTTGAGCCGTTGAGTCCTGATTACTGATAAAGGTCTGAAAACATTTCCCGGTAGGCTTGTACAGCTTCAGTATCACGCTTTACAGTTGAAGGCTGACATATGGCTAACAGGTCCTCAACAGTCCTGTGTGTGTGTCTGTGTGTCCTTCTCAGGTATTATCAGTTGAGTTGTAAAGCAGCAGAAAGGTTGCGACCAAAGTCAGTGAGGTTCAGTTTCAGCGCTCACTAACTTCTCTTTTGTGTGGGTTTGTTTTGTGGAGGCGGTTATGCGTAGCGTCATCAGACACCGTCAGCGTCTGTGCTGCAGACAGTAGCTTCACAAAGAGCCTCTCATTCAGGACGGCCTTCTTTACAATGGCGGGCCATTGGTCTGTGCATCTGGGAGTACAAAGTGATGTCATAAAATTCAATCACTAACAGCACAGATGCACAACGCTCCTGTAGTTCCTGTTATTACTGTTGCAAAATCAAACCAACTTTGTTTACCAAATAAATGAATAATGGACATGAAATATTGATGTGAGGTAAATATGTTTTGTGAGAAGACAGGGAGCATGGATTGTTGCGACAAATATTAGAATTTGGAGCATTGAAGTACATTAATGCTTATGATTTCTACGTTGACATTAAAAATATGAAAGCAAGATTTACATGAGATACTCTTTTCCCTCAATAACTTCCTACTTTGTGGTTAATTAATAGGTATAGTTGTTAAGTTTAGGTATTAGGATTAGGGGTGTAGAATAAGGTCATGTAGAATAACGCTTTTCTATATTTATTTATTTATTATTAAGGGTTTTGTTTCTTTTGCTGTTGTAGGCTGTAATGTTCTTTGAAATAACTCTATCCAACTAAACTAAATCGTTTGGCATGATATGATATGAAATGATGAGAACTTGATGCGATCGAGAATGGTCAGGAACTACTTAGCTGTGCGTTTCCCTGAAAATCAGCCAATCAGGTTTAAACATTCACCAGCTCCATAGTATATTACTATTTATTTTAAGATTAACTAAAAATTATTAAAACTAAATGTTATATTCACTTCTGTTCAATCAAAAATGGTATTATATATAATCATTTTAAAGTAGATTTTTCCTGTATTTTACAACAGTTTGGATTTGTTGAAATTAGGATTCCTTCTGATTGGAAAAACGACAAACAAAAACCCAATTTAACCACCAATATCCAAAAACGGACTGTTGACTATTTCAGAGAGCTGTGTGCTGATAGGTCTTTTATTTGTTCACTTATGAATTACACTCATATTTTATAGTTGGTTTTAAATGGTTTTATTAACAATGAAACCATTTTTTTATGTCCTCCATTGTATGTATGACAAACACTTTTGAATTGAAGGTGGAAAATTAAGACAGAAATTCCAAAAAATGCCCCTTAATACTGGAATGAATGCAATTATATTTGATTCTGCAAAATCCATACCATTTATAATTGTTTTAGCACACACCAAGATTTTTAATAACACATGTTCAACTGGTAAAGTTCCTGAACTTCTAACTGAAAACTTTTATCACCTGATTGTCATAACAGCAGGAGCCTCAAGAGTTAAAGGCAGTTAGTACATTTAGTATCACACTTTCTTTGTTCTCAGCTACTTTAACCAAAATATGAACTGATTAAAGGGCCAGTTAACCCCTACTGGCTTTTACTTTCAATATTTAGACACAAACACACCCTACTGCAAAGTTTATTTGAGGACAAGAACTTCCTAAGAAAATGTCATTATGCTTTAAAAAGGCTGTTGCAAAATCCAAATATTTCATGTTGTTTGTTCGGTTGCCTCAAGTGCTTCTTGCAATTGACTCAAGAGGGGTCAGCTGGATTGGCGCAGCACACACAGGTCAACAACAACAAACCTTTATGTGACCTTGTCGTAAGACGCGTTCCTCAGCACACACATGAAGAGGGAAAAGGAAACTCTTTCCAGGCTCCGCTCCCTGAATGGGCTGATCGCCGTGGCAACAGGATCACTTCATCAGTGGATGTGAACAGATGGTGGATGTGCAACAGGCAACATATGTTCCAATGAGCAGAGGCCATTACTACAGATGGAGGGTGGGAAGGAGGCCGGCTCTGAAACATAACCTGACATTTCCTCCTCATTTGGCAGCGCATTGTTACGTATTACAAAGAGAGATTAGCCCAAAGCAGTGAATAGCAGCGCAAAATCTCTTTAAAGGCAAATTACTAAGAGTACCTCGCATTTCTTCACACACTTTACTTAACCAAGCTAGGCAAACGGGCCGTATATCATGTGCTGGTCTGGGACAGAGGAGGGCCGTGCTGTTCGCGGTGACTGATATACAGCTCTCTTGTTCCCCTTGAGAGATTTTATGCCACTTCTGAGGAGGTGGAGATGCTTGGCTTGACATGCCTCCACAGACAACAACAGGTCACTGCTTCACCAAACACCAAAACTGACACTATATACTTCTTTACAGGGATAATTCAGTCAAAAAAAGTTACTTTTGTCATCATTTATGCACCCTCAGGGGCCTGTTCCATAGAACAAGTTTACCAAATAAGCCAGGCTTATGGCAGATAGTCTGATTTATTTTACTACAAAATAACTGGCAATAAGTCAGACTAACTGAAATAAGCCTGGCTTATACTCTAATCTTGGTTTATGGAACAGGCCCCAGGG
>JAUCNO010001053.1:13014946-13092667 GCA_032353835.1 Enteromius viviparus
ACATATAAACCTGTTTTAAGAGACTTGTTAAACAATATTAGCAACCCTTAAAATGGCATAATAGGGGCACTTTAAGTTAAGCACAAGCTCGACGTGACCATGCGAATTCCATGAATCTGTTTATGTTGCGTTTTGCTTGTATAAAATTAATCCCTTTTATTTTATTTTTAATTAGTCACAGCCACATATCAATTAAATTTAATTATAATGTAGCAATCCTGTGGGTCACCAAATGCTTAACGACCGTCGGTTGTCAGTTAAGGAAAATAAAATATGAATGTTCCTGTTTCCAATGAAGTCTAAAGTTCATCAGGGAAAATTAATAATAATGTTAGCCTGCACCTGCTCATGAATAGTTTGCACAGGCAGTTACTCAGTGTCCTGCGATAACGAGGTGAAGTAAAGAAGTTTGAAAGTGGGGAGGGGGGGACATAAACAGTATTTTTAAAAGTGGGGGGACAGTGGAAATTATGCCCCTGCATTGATGTCACATGGACTGATTTACATATGTATTTGCTACGTTTCTGGATCTGGATGATTTTAGATGTGTTGCTGTCTATGGAGAGTCAGATAGCCCTCTGATTCCATCATAAATATCTTAATTTGGGTTCAGAAGATGAACAAAGGTCTTATGAGTTTGGAACGACATAAGGGTAATTAATGACATTTTCATTTTGGGGTGAATTAACCATTTAAGGGGTCATATTTAGGGATCTATTATGCTTGTTTTTGTTCAGCATCTGTGACATTCAGCTAAACTCTTCCTTTTGTGTTCTATGGATGAAAGCAAGTCATACAGGTTGGAAATGTCACAAGTTAATGACTACAGAATGTTTCTTGTGATCTGAACTGATCCTTTAAACCACACCATTTTTACAGCAGCATGGTTTCAAATTCATCATGTTATCAATACCCATTGTGTATTTCATCTCAGGCTGCAAGGAAGCAGGGTGTGACCCCACAGAGCTCACCTGAAGTTGCCTGCGCGGATAAGGGAATGTTTACAAACCGCTGGTCACCTGGTCCCCCACCCCCGACAACAGAAGATAAGCGACGGACTGATTAGCTTCTGTGACATAAAAACGTAAAATTGGCCTGCCACCTGCTCAGCTCTCAAACACAGCTTAGACTAAAGCAAACAAAAGGGAGGCTGGAGATAAAGCCGACGTGACAGCAGCAGCCCACTGCCCGTGCCTTCCAGACGCACAGATTGAGAGCCAGGCCGCCGTTTGAAATATTACGCTGTTTACACTGGCCTGACTTCCTGCTCGTAACCATGCCTCTTCACTCAAACGAGAGCATTTAATCACATTCACTGTTATGCATAAGGTTTAGAGAGCAGGATGAAGTGGAGCGGCTTTGATTAAACCCCTTAAAAAGACATGTAAAAGTCTTAGCACCTTTAAAGCCGCTAATTGCTCAGCATGGAAGTCAATAGGCCTCGGGACAATGCAGATGCCACCCTGCTGCTGTAAAGGTATAGAGTGGGACAACAAACCAGAACAGCAGCTGCTCTGCAAGCATTTGAACAGTGAACAATGAGAGCTGCTCCAGCCAGATGCCTGAAGGAGCGCTGGACCCCCTGAGGACAGCAGCACAACATTAATGGAAAACCACAGCCTGGTGATCAGGCTCTGCACCTGTGCCATACCTTAATGCACATCTGCTCAGTGTTACTACTGTAAACATTCATAAAAACGACAAGACAAGGCTTGTCTGAGTCTTGTGTGGCATTTCAATGAACTTTCAGTTTTTTTATTTACCAAATAAACATTGTGGGCTCTGCCTTGTGCCGTTAAAAATCTGGGAATCAAGAACGGATTCTGTTTTTTAGGAAATACTGGAAATGAATGATTTGGTTCAGGTCACTGTATTGATATGCTTGTACCATTTAGTAAGGGTTTGTAATTGTACAGAATTTAATGGTTCTGATTCTAATTAAGTGAATCAGTGATTTATTCAGGATTAGACAAAACAGTGATTTGTGCCTGTTTTTAACTCCCTTGTGAGTCAGTGAGAGCTAGGCAGGTTTAGAGGTTGGGCTACTGTGTGAATCACACCATGTGTTTTTAGGAAGGAACCAGTAACACTGCATGCCATGAAAAATATTTGCTCAGTGCTTCTGAAAAATAAAAAAGGATCTGTCCTGGTTCTCACAAATTAATCTCAAATTCAGTTGAAGTATGATCAACTTGAAGTATGATTCAGTGAACTAATCTCTGACTCACTCACTCAGTACTGTTGAAATATAAATACACACATATATTTATATATATATTAGTGCTGTCAAGCGATGAATCGCTTCCAAAACAAAATGTAATTTATTTCTAATGGCAAAGCTACATTTTCAGTAAGTCCAGTCGTAAGCCTTATTGCTCATTAGCTGATCAAGAATCACGTCGTCTTATTATTATCATCGTTGAAAACATTAATTAAATGTTAGGAAACCATGACACATTTTTGTCAGGATTCTTGGAAGACTAGAAAGTTAAAAGCAACAGCATTTATTTGATTTAAAAAGTCTTGTGTCAGCACCAATAACCTTGTGGTTAGTGCGTCAACATGATTTGAAGAGCTCCCATCTCGAGGTCCTCCCCTCTCCTCACCCAAAGCTTTTCTGTCTGCTCTCTCCTTTACAGTCCATTAAAGAGATAAAAGCCCATATACTTTTTTCTAAATATATACTGTGTTGTATTTGTGTGTGTGTGTATATAAACATAATAAATAAACACAGTAAACATACATTTATTATGTAAACCAAAACCTTTATTTTTGGATGCCAATTACAGCACTTACATTACACACACGCGCGCGCGCGTTTAGGTTGTTGTTCGAAATTACTAAAAGAATGTTCAAATGTTTGAACTAGAATCCTTACATTCATGCCTTACAGATGCTGCATTTACATTCCCTTGCTATGACAAAGCAACACAGGGGGAAGCAGATTAGAGGGGGGTAATCAGGCAGCCCCTGGGGACTCTCCTGCCATCTGTCTGGCTCTTACAGCCTCCTAATACACCCCCTCTCCTATCCCTTTTCAAATTTCAGGCAGATGTGACAGTGTAACTCCCGATGGGAGACAACAATGGCGCCTGTAACAGGTGCTCCAGCCACTCCGTGGCACATGGGAGGCAGGAGAGCTTTACACACTTTCATCTGGCCAGCGGCAGGCTGTCTCCACTGCGCCTTGAGCACACACGTGTCTCTGGGTCAGCGAGCAACCCAACACCTGCTGCCGCGCGCCCTCTAAACACACAATCTCTCAACGCTATCATTCATCTCCCAACATACTGTGCACAACATAAACCCAGCCGTATCACTTCACTTGAGCCACAACATACACGTGGGATCATAAATAAATACTGCGGCCAAGTGCACGATCAACAGCCATTACACAGCATAAAAGATTCAGAGTCAGTCATACCTGAGTGATTAACATTCTTTGTTCTAACCGCATTTTCCAAAGTAAATAAACATAAAATCTATAAAAATATAAATACAACTTAATAGTTTATTTGTATTGTCAACAGAATGGTGTTTCACCAGTCAAGGGTGAGATATGCATCAGCATCTGAAAACAACAGACTGGAGGGATTCACACCAGACGCAAAAAGGACAGCCGTAGACACAGGAGGATCTGTAAATTAGGAGGCGGCTTGCTGGATAACTCCCAAGAGGCTCTAATTTGTCCCTCTATCATCCATTATCTGTGCTGTGGGGAGGGCTCTCAATCCAAGCACTGCGAAACCACAGGCCGCCCTTGGCGGCCATGTCTGAAATAGCACGCATAGGAGGTTTAAATTAGGGTGGGAGCTGAAATAGCCCTGTGGTCGCCGACGGGGACGATGCGGAGCCCGTCACCAGAGCATCACTCTCAGGTTCAGACCACAATTAGAGTAGTTTTTGAGAGGAATGTCGCAAAGCAACCAGAAATTATCCCTCCAGTCTCTTTACATATTTTTTTTCCAAATAGCAATAGAATCTGATGCATCTCTCAAGTGAAAGGCCTCCATTTGTTACATCTCCATGTTTTTGTGCAGATTTGACAGTGTTTCTCATCTACTGTAGCTATTTTAAATGGATAGTATACCCAAAAAGTGCTTGCGTCATTTACTTACCCGCATGTTTTGTTCTTACACTGAATGTCAATTCCATCAAACAATGACCTTTTGAAGACAAATAATCGAACATATATTTAATATTTATATATTATTATTTAAATATAAACATACATACTTGGAGAACAAGCATACGAATGGGTAAATTATTAATGGGTAAAGTCGTTAGTAATGTGATCTAAGCAGTCTTTACATGTTTTCATAAAATCATGACTTAATGTCATTTATTTAAACAAATATTTTATTATTATTATTATAATTATTATGTATTATTTTTACCACGGCTTAATGTTAAACCTTTATGTTTTTCTCAACCTGTATGACAGACTTTCCTCTGTACACGTAAACATAAAAAAGAAAATATTTTGTCCATACAATAAAATTTTATGTCACATCATTTTGCATTTAATAAATAGAAAACAAATAAATAATGAATAATTGTCATTTTCACGGTTCCTTACTGGGGGAATGATTGCCAGGAAAAACAAATCTCTTGTTATTTTCAAGAGACAGAAACATCTTATTATTCTGCTGACAATTACTTTTTTATTTATTTAATGATTTAATCTCAAAACTGGAATTAGAGTTTTTATATAGTAATACATTTTTTCCCCAAGATGTTTCATCAACTGAATAACTGGTATATTATTAAACATCACAATTCACAGAACACACAGAATTTCTGTCCCTCACAACCTTATTTTTATTCCAGTCAAAAGTTAAATATGGAGCTACTCTGACTAAGGTCTATTGTTAGTGCTTCTCGTGACAAGTGGAAGTCACCATTAGCAAAATTGTGATGACATTTCACAGGCCTGAAACATTCATGGGGAGAGCCCAGCTCACAAAAGAAGTCTGTTCGGTTAATGTCCAATTTCAAGCTGGCGTCCAATATCGTTGATTCCTATTCAAATTGCAGAAATGTCTAGAACAACAGTAAATACGACTATGCCTTCACTGCCTCTTTAGAAGAAGGGGAGGCAATTTCAGAGAATTGTTTTGAATGCATAAGATCTCACCCTCCCTGCAAATCACTCTCCAAAGCCACGCCTCCTCCAAAACACATAACTCTGTCACTTTGCATTGTATTTCTCATTTCTAGGTGTCCGCTCAACAAATAAATGTAATGTAAATAAAAATGTGAGTGCAAAACTCAGGTTTTTAAACCTAGTAATCGATCCAATTGCAAAAAAACGGCCTGTCTTTTTTTAGGCATGTTACAAAATAACACACATTACCACAGCTGTTTTCTAGAAGACTCCAAACCAAGTCCAGTTAAAACGGGTGAGTATGCGAGTGTACAAACAATACTTTAAGAAAGGCAGAGGCGGTGCAAATGACTCACCCTGAGCTGTTGCCTTTCTCTGAAGGGTCTGAGTCTGACACAAACAGCCTGGCTTAGATATGCATCTACGTCTTCCAGGGAAAGCTGCCTCGCCTAGATCCAGGAGAAAACGGTGTTTTAATTCCACACGCAAGCTGTGAAAATCACACTTGTGTATACACAACAAGCACCACACCACACACATCTCTACACAATGCAAGAGTATGCGAGTTGTCTGATAAGGGCTACACACTATAAACAGTGTTGTAGAGACACTGCTCAAACTCTTTTGAAATGCAATGAGGTCACATCATTAATAAATGAAGGCTAACAGAGCAGACGTGGTGCGAATGGACCGGATCAAAGCCATTAGTTTACATTCAAGAGAAAACCTCTGTGGTGCGTGGCATCAACGATGGAAAGTTAAACACACCTGAACTGCGATGTAGGTTACAAGACAAATCACAGCAATCAAAGGGCTGTCAAAGCGCTTCAGCTCTTCAGTAAACTCATGCAGGTCAAAGACATCCAGGAGTGTTGATGTTCGAACTGCTTTCACCTCTGGGTCCATCCCAAACCACAGAGACATCAGATCGGGCTCTGTTGATCAACAAAAACCACAACTCACATGAGAGTAAATTAAAGGGACAGTTCATCCAAAAATGAAACTCAGCTGTTTATTTACTTACCCTCAGGCGACTTCTTTTCAGTAGAACAATATTTTAAAATGTGGTCCTTGGTGATTCATAAATGCAAGTCAGATTTTAGCATTATCAAGAAAGACAAAATGTGTCTGTGGCTCCAGACAATATATCGAGGTGCTGTGAAGCGAAACGATGGTCTGTGCAAGAAACTGAACTGATCATTTACAACATTATGACCAGTAATCCACAGCCTCAAGCAAACAGTCCGAAGTGATGTCCGGTTCACAAACTAATTATTCTTTTGAACCGGTTCTTTTTGGTGAATTAATTGAAGCATTAAATCACTTGAATAAAGGGGTTCAATTATTTTTATATTTGGGTTTCTCATTGTTACGTAAGCTTGGAAAGACAAATATGCGCACTTTAAATGCTTTATACATGTATAACATCCACATTTCATGAGAATTGCTTATTTTTATTTAAAAATAAAGACATTATGAATCACTAAAGGAGCAGTTTCACTAAAATAATCTTTACTGTCCTACTAAAGAAGAAAAAGTCACCCGAGGGTGAATAAAATTAAGTGAATTTTAATTTTTGAGTGAATTATGTCTATAAAGATTGGATAAAGGAAGAGTTATAATAAAAGGCTGTGATTTTTACAAATTGTGGTTACAAATAATGGTCTTGAAAAAAATCATTTATTTGATTTCTAGCTAAATAAATGGAGAGTTTGTTTGCAAAAACAATAATACATTGTGCATTCCAATTAATCTCAATCACACTGCAGCTGGGTTATTTTGACCAGGTTAAAAAACAGCTAACTAACACAATAAAATTGTCACAATCATAATAGAGAACAGATTTTTGAAAGTAAAACAACAAAAGTTTGTCTCTTCAAAAATTAGCTTAATACAACTAGAAAACTTTATATTCTTTTCTTTTATAGTCTTTTGCAGGCTATATTTTAAAATATGCTAATATTCTCATATTTGATTTACGAAAATGCACTGATCACAACATGTACCCTTTTGTTTTTATGACAATTCTCTTTGTTTGCTCTTTTGTATTTCCCTCAGCGACTGCATGACACAGATGCCTTATGTACACTAACAACAGAACATAGATTGCTTGAGATTATAAAGGGATTATTTAAGGCTGCAATACACTACATCACATTTGAATTTAAAACAGATGCTAAAACACTAGACATCATACACTTACCAAACTTTGTGAATGGTTACAAAGAAAAACAACTGGGTTGTTCCAAACACAACAAATTCATGAAGAAACGTGTGCCTCATAGTTAGAAGATAAATGACAAATCAAAACAATATTTGCTTTAAAAATGGCTCAAAATATCAAATATGTTTGAAATTCTCCAACTGTATGGAATCATTATTTGAAGCTAAATATGTCGGTGCGCTTCAAGTACATTATTTTCTGTGAAATCTGTCAACTCTGACTGACTACAAACTGCAGGCTGGCTTTGAGATTCAGCAACTGGAGCAGACCGCAAGTTGGAGAGAAAAAAATAAATAAATAAAAGTTGTGTAATGTATTCCAGCCTATGGTTTCCACCAATGAATAAAAAAAAATGTAATTGTGACTTTTATCTTACAAATCTGTCTTTTTTTCCTCGCTACTGCAAATTTAAATCTCATAGAACTGCATAAATCAGTTCAGAGAATAAATTCACTATTCTAGATATAAAGTCAGAACTGTAAGATTTAAATTTGCAATTCTGAGAACACCTCAGTTTTTTTCTTCATAACTCGCAGTTGCCATTTAAAAGCCAGAAATCCTAGATACAAAGTTGCAATTCTGCCTTTATAACTTGCAATTGCAAGTTTATATCATGCAAATCTGACTTTATATCTAGCAATTTCTATTTGATATATCTCACAGTTCTAACTTTAGAACTTGCATTTGCAATTCATTACGACGAGTAAATATGTGGAACATAACTACTCAGTTACATACTTAGATTATTAAGAGGCTTTGGGGTGACTCTGGTCGGCTCCGTAAGTGGATTTCCTGGAAAGACGAACCATTCTTTGACTGACACAGTCTGACCAGAACAATCTATAAAACAGAGAGAAGTTAATATAAACGGAGAGGGGGAAAAAGCCTTTAAAAGCGGCACAGAAAGGGCATTTGTGCAATAGGCTTGTATGTTATGAAATAATTTGACTGACAGAGCCTTTCCAAAATTACAGTGTAGTCTCGACTGTTTGAAATCTGATACGTTTTGTCCCCTTGGGTCTGGCCTTCTTTTCAACAGCACGTTCACCACACATTTGCCCACACCACAAATATTACACAGAAACAAGACAATTCCCAGAATACTGCAGAGCCATGGAGATGCATTTTCTGTTAACATCACAGTAAGAGGACAACCTATATTTACAATACGTGTTAAGTAAAAATACAAACCATATTTAAATAATACTAAATAAATATGAAATATTCAATCATTTTATTTAAAGATCACTAAGAGTAATAATTCTTAAGCATATTCTAGATAATAAAATACTTCGTATGTTAGTACATCTTTTACATAAATAGTACATTTTTACTGAACATGGGAATTTCCATGACTTGGAAAGTTTGTTATGTAATATTTTTCCAGGTTTTTCCGTGTTATCAGTACACCAAGATAGTATTTATTAATATTTAGAAATAGCATTTATTTTTATACTTTCATTATTTTGTTTTAATTGTATCATTTGCCTTTAGTATTATTTAATTTAAGTTGAAGTGACTTTAGTATTTCGACCTAAACAGATTTGAGTTCAGTTATATGCCAAGGAAAGTTTTCAAATTTCCTTGAAATCTTTCATCTACTATTTAAGGTTTATTTTAACATTAAGTTAACAATTTTATTCATATAAACTATTTTAGTTAAAAACTATTTGTCAGGTACTACTTTGTTTGTTATGATGCACTTTGACATTATCTGAAGGTACCAAAGATCATGTTTTTAAAAATGCTCTCCTTCATTTAGTTGCCTAATATTTATAAAAATATGAAATATTTAATAAAAATATTTTCTATAAACTCAAAGGAAGCACAGAAATGAAACGTACCGGGCAGCAGTGGCAGTAAAAGGCCGTAGATTCGTTCTCGGACAGGCAGATATAAGATGGCTTGCGGTGGTAACTCCACCTCATGCTCATCCTCCAACGTGTTGCTGCACTCCACGACTCCATCATATAACACATTATAGACCAGGAAACACTCTGCCTGTGTGTGCTTCTCTAGTGCTGCCTGAAACATGGACACACTTCGTAAGAGAACAGACAAAGCCATGCTACTTCTGGAGGGCCTGTTGCTTTTGAAAACTTATAATGGTTATGCATTTAATAATTATAGCATGCGACTTTATTTGCATGTTTAAATTAGTTTTTTAAAGTCCTCAAATGTTGCATTTTTTTTTCTTTTTACCTGTAATATTTCAGCCGGTACATACTTGGCCATCAAACATACAGACTCAGGAACGAGACGGTTGCTTTCTAACCAAGGGGACATTTGGCCTGGGAGTAAGTATAGGCATATGCCCTTTTCTAAAGCTTCTTTCTCTTCTTCAACTAACGAAAGTGAGGAAAGACCACATGTCGCCCCAGAGCTGGGATGATGAATTCTGATGAAGTCTGCAACAGCGTAGACCTTGTCTCCCTGAACTTGACTGTGTTTCTTTCGAAATGACGTCAAGGCACTGTTGCGGAGACGCTGCATTTGCTGTTCAGACACAACGTCATTACCCAAGAGACATGCCAAGAGAGGAAGGTCAGTCATACGAAGCTTCAAAACCTGGCATAGGCTCTCTCTGGAGAACAGCACTGTTGTCATGTCACTTAAACAGAGTTTATTGATGGACAGGTATGGAACCGTGTTGTAGATAACAAAGTCTGTATCTTGACCAAGGATGCCCATGCAGTTGTGAGACAAAGCGTAGTGGCAAATCTCATAATCTCCTTCACGAACAGAGCACCTTGTTTCCTGGCCGAGGCTTTTGAGGGCAAACCTGGAGAAGGTTGCGAGTCCGGAGGGAATGCAGAAAAGGTCTCTGCTGTTGGGCTGCTGACCGTAAGTCTTGATGTGCTGAAATATTCTGCTGATGTCTTGGTTGACTCTCAGGCGCCTCTTCACCCACTCCATCCGCTTTTGATCCTCGACCATCCCGTCGAAGAAAAAGACTAAGCGTATGCCTGCCGCCGTAAACTCATCCACAAACTCTTGAAGGATACGCAAGTACTCTTGCCACTGACCGCCATGGACCCAAGCTTGACAGCGATACCAGTATCTTAAACAGGCCATTCCGTCCACTACCACTGTGGCGGTTGTGTCTGGATGGGCTTTGACATGATCGACCGCCATCTGCTTCAGGTCCACTGGCACACAAGTGTCTGCGCAGCATGTCTCCATGAAGTACTGTAAGCCCTTCACACCCATCTTCGGCTGGATCAAAGCTCATCTGCAAAGTCATGCACCTAAAACGACACATACAAGTAACGCACCATTTTCTATTTATCAGAATCGTGGCATAGTAAAAGCTCGAGGCACCTGTTCACTCAATAATGGATGCAACTAAAAATACACATTAAACTTCGGAAACATACAACTTGAAAACCTGGATTTTAAAAAGAAACATCACTATATTATTGCAACAACAAAAAGTTTTGTGCCTAATTTTACTCAGGATTTCTGCAGATTTAATGAAGCTAAATTGAAGACTTTTAACGATCTCTTTAAGGCATAGTAATTTACTGAATAAAACACAATACAGCAATTTGGTCCTTCCAAAGCATCTCCATTACTTTCATTTTATGCATTTAATTTTTTATTTATTTATTTAGTACTGCTAACAAACACACTTGTATATGGCAAGTAATTTTTAAACCACAATGAGAGATATTTGTGTGTGTGTTAAGCATAAAGTCAGATAACAAGATACGGTCATCGTTTCATCTAAAGTATATATTTTAGATGACAAAAATACTTAAGGCGGCGCTAACTTTTCTTATTAAACTTTTATATTTTTAAACACATAATGCTCTGATTTCAAGCCTTTTGAAAGAGTGTTGAATGACAAATTAAAGCTTTTAAGATATTTTAAGACCTACAGAATCACTGTTTACTTCTCACTGACATTCGTGAAAGAATTAACAAGTAACTCAACATTAGCTTTATTTTATGCTTCCCTTTTTTGGTCCGACAATTCAGACCATGCAAACAAGGTAATCTCTAACTATTCATATAAGGTAATGCTAGACTTGCCAATATTTAAAGACATTTTATATTCCTGCTACATCCATGTTTTAACATGCATTAAAATGCGAACAGTTTTAAGCTATAAATAATTATCAACTAATTATTTTATGCATTTTATGCTGACTTATTACAACAATAGTGACTCCTGAAAAACACCAGGTAAAGAACATTTTTGAGAAAGCGTTCTCGGTGTCCACCTGCGCGTGACTGCTGGAAGTTCACCTGCGACGCTGTCAGTAAGAATATGGAGCACTTTTCACTTTATGAACTCAGATATTAAACCCAGCGCTGCTCAGGAAACAAAAACTGACTTACTATTCAGTGGAATGACACGCATAGTTTAACACGAACACTAAACTCAGTGAGCAGTAAGCGCTCTCTCGACACGGCTGCTACAGTACCACAACCCGCCAGTGTTTACAATGTTGCGCTCACTTCCTGTTCCGGCGCGACGACCTCAGCAGCCAATCAGCGTATTTATTTATAATGACTGTATATGAAAAGAAGACCACAGCTGAAACATATTCGAAATAATATAAAATGTAGTAAATACTTTGGTCGATAACGCATTTATAAAAACAATATACAAAATAATAATAAATTAAGTACTTTATTTAATTTAAATGGCAAATGTGCTAGTAAATAAATAAATGCATTCATGATGTTTTAAATGAATCTGGTTATTATGTAATGGTTTATTATTTGCAATGTACATCAGTGTCAGTCATCTTTCAATTCCTCTGATATTAGGCATTACTCATGGGTAAGGGTAGGTTAAGGTCTAGAGATATCTTTAATTTTATTTTTGCATTAAAATGTTGTCCTAATGTGACCTAGGGACACACAGTACTTGGCAAAATCAGGACGTGCGTACTGCTCGTTTTGTTCTGTTTTGCAGAATGCAATTATATAGAATATAGATCCAAACATAGCGTAGTGCTACGTTATGCAGTTTTAAAAGTCACGGATGAGTTAGACGCGATCCTTAATTAACAATAAAGATTTAAAATGCGATACAGCAAATATGTTAGTATAGGTCAATCCCAAATATAAATAACAGATGTGTTGTCACATTTGGCAGACGCAGGATTCCAATAGCATACAAGTTTTGGGTCAATTATTGATTTTTCTTCCTCTTTGAACCAGTTTCTCACATAAACAAAACCACCCCAGGGAAAGGGGCAGATGTTCCCTAAAGGACGATGGCACGCGACAGTCCTCAAGCCTGTTGAAGAATTCACTCACCCCTCCTTATCTCTCTCTCTCTGTCCCTCACACACACACGCGCGCGCGCGCGCTTTTGTATCATATACTCGAAAGTCTCTCGTGACTCTTATTCAGAACAACAGCTCGTGCGCGTCATCATAGTCGATGGCAAACCAGGTTTGATCAAACTTAGTAACTTCCAGGATCCGGATGCATCTATTTCGCAGTGCGTTTTATTGTTTCTTCTTGCTTGTTGCTTTTTTTTCCATAATGAGTGCGCCACCCGAGCCACGCGACACATCCTTTGTTATTTTAATCAGCGCGAGTCCTTGCTGCGTCATGATGGGGAACCTACTCTTACTATAGTGTATTGTCCTTTTCCCGAACACAAAATAAGTTTAAACGCATTCACATGCACGATGCCACAACACTTTGATCGCCTCCGCGTCTCCTGTTGCGTATAAAGGAATGCGCGTTCATCTCATTGAGAAACATTCGCGCTCCACTTAATTTGACCGATCGATTGGCAGACACTCTCCCACAAGCTGTTACAGCGCTCGTTACTGCCCGTGTTCCCACGGCCACTTACTGCAGCTTCCCTAACCATATGGCCCAGCAGCGGCATTCATGCGCTCATGCTTCCAGTCTCATTTGGAGAAGCCTGCGTGTGCGCGGCAGCGCGCTGCCCAGAGAGGCAGTGGAGACATGCAGTTGCGATGTGAAAAAACGCCATTTGGTTGGGAGCAGATGGTTGGCTTGGGGGGCTGTCCGCGTCTTCAGAGAGAGTCCCTGAGGGCTCCCCTTGTATTCAGAATCAATGAAAATTAAAGCGCAAAGAAAGATGAAGAGTCAGACCTCGAGTCCCGGCTTTGTTCGTCGCAGCTACTGGTGGGCAGGAGTTAAAGTACAACAGCCCCCTATAGAAACACTTAAGTTAAACAGTCTCCCCATAGTCCACCTTCAGAAAAGAGGAGGAATGCGAGAAAGGAGCTTTCTGCTTGATTTAACCAGGACAGAATCTCGTGGCATAAATTATGCTTGAAAAGAATAAGCGAAGTGGGCATAAATCTGAGGGTTTTCAACGTGCTTTTAAGTGATGCTTTGCTGGGGTAATCGGGAAATGTGTGCAACGTCAGGCTAAAGAATTGTGGGTGAAAGTGTGATGATAGCTGGGTTCCGCTCTTATTTACGGCCAGCCGTTCAATAACTTACCCCGAGTGTGTTGCTATGACACCTGTCGCATTGCATCACATTGCAAATCCACGTTTTTGCTTAGGAAACGCATTCGATTCAAAATTCAAAATGATGTACATTAATCTAAGAATAACTTGAATAACGATTTTCCTCAAGTGGCAAAACCGATTGCGCGTAACTGTGTCACTGATGCACCATTGTTGCATTCCTCTGGAGCGCTTTTAATTAACGCACTAATGAAGACCACCCTCGCACATCCACACAAACAAACGCTCGCAAGAGGGAGCAAAAAGAGCGAGAGCTCGATTCATTGAACAATATGAACGATTAAAAGAACACATCCTCGTCAAATTAAACGCAAAATAATTGATAAAACACCAAAACAACAGAAGCTGCTAGGTACTTTTGTCAGGGATGACGTGTAGAGAGGGGAGCTCTTTCTCCCCGCGACATTGTGAGGGGAGCAGGTGCTGTGAGAATTACCATACAGCTGAGAGCGCAGAGAGAGAAAAAAACTTCTTCTCCCCTCACACAATAACGAAGTGCCTTAATGACAGCCACGCGAACGACACACACCAGTTCAGCGTTTACAATCCAGCTTAGAGATGCGAACTCGAAACTTACAGAGTCACCTAAACTCAAACCACTGAAATGAAGTGTTGTTAAAACCGCAAAGAAGATGCACGTTCACATGACCTAATTACGCGAGGCGCCGGCCAATTGTAACAGCATCGACTTAGTTCTCCCTTTTCCAGAACATTACATTATGAATGTGTTTTTGTTTGTTTGTTTGTTTTTTTAAGATTGAATGCACTTTTACTGTAAGGTGTTCTAAAATGTTTTGGAATGAGACATTGCTTCTTTAATTTAGCGATATTAACAAAGCAACTGAACTGGATACAAATTGCGAATGAAAATTCTACTTTACATCCAGGCTGCTTCATGTTTACAGCATAAAGCACATATATGTTTGCATAAACACTACACTATATAATGACTTTTTAACCAAAAATAAATGAATCCTAAAAGAAATGTGGCAGAGTTTTCAACGTCTGGAACAGCCAAGAAAACCACAAACGCCGCTGAATACTTTGGTCTCGTTATCAGGAACGCGACATTCCTGCAATGTGTGATGTAATTTGCTTTAATGTCAGAGTGGGATGTACAGGATTCTCAAGGTTGCTTATTTTCCTGTATGTAAATGAGATTCTCCCACTCTATCCCAGTGGCAAAGAGTTGCACATTTTACAGCTCAGTGACCATTTGCCGATATTTTTTTCTTGGGGGGTTGGGGGTGGTGTAGATTGAAAAGTGTCCCTTTGTGACAACCAGAGCCAGATTGGGGAGTAGCTCATTTGCATCTCATTACCCTAGCAGGCGCTGCCTGTATATAACCGGCTGCGGGAGGACTGGGACATTAAACACGCACAACCCAGTCAGTCTCTCACATGGAAACAGGAGCACGCGAGGAAAGTTTGGGTCATCTCCACGCCAGTTGCATAAACGGAAAATAAGCGATACACGCAACCCTTCGCCTGAGTTTCTGCATTTTGTTCGGCTTCCTAAACTATCTTCAACAGGACTGCAAACTTTTGACAACTTGGAGTAATCGTCTTCTGAGGGAATTTCCTGTTCATCCCCCTTTTGCGCATCGGGGTTTCCTCTTTATTTTCGTATTTGGGATTTAATTGCTTGATTTTTTTCCAAGGGGGACTTTGATGGGCTTGCATGAGCAGATAAAGTGAAAACAACAGAGCATCAACCAGAGCTGCCTCCCACTGAGTGGAGAACTTCGAGTCTCAATGATTTATTGAGACACGGTCTCATACAATAACCTGGCCCGTGGAAGCTTAACAACATAGTTCAGATCCTCTCCACCATGGGACGACTTACGATAGCTGCTTTGCTCTGTGTCATGATAAGCCAGGTAATTAAAACCAGCATCTGTTTTACAGTATACGTGAGCAACGATCTCACAATAGATGTCTGCCGTATGGTGGCGACTTGTAGTAGCCTAATTAATCCGATTTCAATTTCTTTTCAGGGGTTTTGTTCTGGGCTTTTCGAGTTAAAGTTGCAGGAGTTTCTCAACAAGAAAGGGGTGACAGGCAACGCAAACTGCTGTAAAGGATCCGCGTCAGAGGCTCAGCAATGCGAATGCAAAACCTTTTTTAGGATCTGCCTGAAACATTACCAAGCCAATGTATCCCCAGATCCTCCATGCACCTACGGTGGCGCAGTCACCCCGGTTCTCGGATCAAACTCCTTCCAAGTTCCTGAGAGCTTTCCTGACAGCTCTTTTAGCAACCCCATCCAGTTCCCATTTGGGTTCACATGGCCGGTGAGTAGCTAGTATTATTTTCTTTACATTCTAGCTATTTTATTTATGAAATAAATTTTTCAAAAGTGATTTAGAGCATGCGTAGCATCTAAAGCCTCACAATAATGACGCGTAAGGACTCAGGATGTGGGTATTTAGCGGTGTTGGTGGGGTGGGAAAAGCCACATCCCCTGGGTTGGAATATAATTGTCAGCTCAGTGTGAAATTCCGAAACCTTTCATTTTACTGCAATAAGTAAGTGTGAAATCGGAGAAATGAGGCTTGAATCCCCAGTGTGATCACACCTCAAGCCATTCACATCTTCCGTTATATGTAAAACAGCGGGGAGGTGTGGAGGAATGCACTTCTGCTCTAATTTACTCGATTTTGCTTTTCTGTTTCAGGGAACGTTTTCGCTGATCATCGAAGCGTTGCACACCGATTCCAACGATGATCTGTCCACAGGTAAGGAGAAGATGCATTTAACTGGAAAGAAGGTTTCAAGCAATCGTTTTTTGCGCAGCAGTGAGCTAACGCTGAAATTAAAACGTCCACAGAAAACCCAGAGCGTCTGATCAGTCGTATGACCACCCAGAGGCACTTAACAGTGGGCGATGAATGGTCCCAGGATCTACAGGTTGGTGGGAGGACAGAGCTGAAGTACTCCTACAGATTCGTTTGCGATGAGCATTACTACGGCGAGGGCTGCTCGGTCTTCTGCCGCCCCCGCGACGACACTTTCGGACACTTCACCTGCGGAGAGCGCGGAGAAATTATCTGCAACTCCGGATGGAAAGGACATTACTGCACAGAACGTAAGTATAGTCATTCTCAAAGATAGTCATAGGTTGCACGGGGCCCGATTTTTCTTTGATGCCAAAAATCATTATCGTATTAAGCGAAGAGCATGTTCTATAAATTTAGATTTCTAGAAATGTCTATATCAAACTTTATTTTTGATTAGCAGTAGGCATTACTAAGGACTTCATTTGGGAAACTTTCCGGGCGAGTTTCTCAATATTTTGATATTTTTCACCCTCATATTCCAATTTTTCAAACCCTCAATGGAAGCTTTCAGATGATGTATACATCTCTTTATACAAATCTTGTGTGGTCCAGGGTCACATTTAGCATTAGTTTTTTCTGTATTTGAAAGTTGTTAGTGGGCATGTTTCGGTATTTCGCGAGAAAAACAACAACAACAAACTTCGTCGCTATGGTTGCAACAGGCGTTTGTGTGATTCAAATGAGGGACGTTGGCCAAATAATGGCACGCGTGCCATAGATTAAATGTAACGCCTGATTGGTTACTTGGCAGAGCGCTTGGCGCTGATTGGCTCAGAGCGGTGAGGTATTGTTGGAAGGGGGCAGCTGCAGAGTGAAGGTAGACAATAGAGCAGCTGTCCTGCACTGGCACCATGTTCACCAGCTGTCCACCCTTATCTGCGCCGACTCTGGGACGTTATAGGGAGGGGGTTGGATGAACAGAGTGAAAAAGGGGACTTCTGACCCACAGTTAGTGGAAAAAGGGGCTTTTGTTTAGGAAGCTTTTGTATGAGTGCAACTGTGTTAACCAGAGTGTCCTTCCAATGGTAGTGAGAAGAATTTTTTTTTCGTTACCCTCAAAGTACGGGTGAGCAGCTTGGTAAAACTGAGCTGTGGCTTCTAGAATAATAATATTTTAAAAAAATAGCTGTTATAAAAAAAAAAAAAAAAAAAAAAAAATATATATATATATATGAATTAATAATTAAACATATTGCCATTATTATTATTTACAGCAATCTGTCTTCCGGGATGTGATGAAGAGCATGGATTTTGCGACAAACCTGGTGAATGCAAGTAAGTTTAATGGAGATTTTCAGTCCCTCTGTGTTTAATTTTTCATAGTTAACAATATACTAACAGTTCCTCTTTGGTGTTTTTAGATGCAGAGTGGGATTTAGTGGAAAGTATTGTGATGACTGCATCCGCTATCCGGGCTGCTTGCATGGCACCTGCCAACAGCCATGGCAATGCAACTGCCAAGAGGGTTGGGGAGGCCTCTTCTGTAACCAAGGTGAGCCTTTGACATCCTAAACTAAGTAGTCAGTCAATTTGTTAGTTTAGAGCTGTCCATTCACACCAGACTCAGCAGGAGACTAACCTACATGTTTTGTGTTGCAGATCTCAATTACTGCACACATCACAAACCCTGCCAGAATGGGGCCACATGCACCAACACTGGCCAGGGAAGCTACACCTGCTCTTGCAGACCTGGCTTCACTGGGGAAAGCTGTGAGATTGAGGTCAACGAATGCTCTGGCAGCCCATGCAGAAATGGAGGCAGTTGCACTGTGAGTTTCCCTAGATATATGGATTATTGCGTTCTTTGTGAATGCATTGCTTGAGTTTTGTTCTCAACCTCTTCTCAATCGTTCGCAGGATCTTGAAAACACCTACAGCTGCACGTGTCCTCCTGGTTTCTATGGAAGAAACTGCGAGCTGAGCGCCATGACTTGCGCCGACGGTCCCTGCTTCAACAATGGACGCTGCGTTGACAACCCCGAGGGAGGATACTTCTGCAAGTGCCCGACAGGCTATGCTGGGTTCAACTGTGAAAAGAAGATTGATCACTGCAGCTCCAACCCTTGCTCAAACGGTATATTGAATGCTCCCATGTTTTACGCCACATTTGCAGGCAGTGGGTTTTTTGAATCAGATGTCTCATTGTCCTACTTATTCTTCTCCAGGGGCTCAATGTCTAGATCTCGTGGACTCATATCTCTGTCAGTGTCCTGAGGGTTTCTCTGGAACACACTGTGAAGACAACATCGACGAATGCGCCAACTATCCCTGTCAGAACGGCGGCACGTGCCAAGATGGACTCAGTGACTACACTTGCACCTGCCCGCCCGGATACACCGGCAAGAACTGCACCTCTGCAGTCAACAAGTGCGTACACAACCCGTGCCACAACGGGGCTACTTGTCACGAAAGGGATGGCCGCTATGTGTGTGCTTGCATCCCGGGATACGGAGGACGTAACTGTCAGTTTCTGCTCCCAGACAATTCTCAAGAGCAAGCCATTGAGGGCGCCGACAAAAGGTACTCTTACAACGAAGATGATGGCGCCTTTCCTTGGACGGCAGTTTGCGCTGGGATTATATTAGTGCTTTTAGTCCTGATTGGCGGGGCCTTCTTGGTCGTCTACGTCCGTCTTAAATTGCAGCAGAGGAGCCAGCAGATGGACAGCCACAGTGAAATCGAGACCATGAACAACCTGACCAACAACTGCAGCCGAGACAAGGACTTGTCCGTAAGCGTCATCGGCTCTACGCAAGTGAAGAACATCAACAAGAAAGTGGACTTTCAGAGCGACGCCGCGGGCGGGGAAAAAAACGGATTCAAATCTCGTTACTCGCTGGTGGAATACAATCTTGTTCACGAGCTGAAGCAGGAGGACTTGGGAAAAGAGGACTCTGAGAATAGCGAAGCAACAAAATGCGAGGCTCTCGACCAAGACTCTGAGGAGAAACACAGAAATCATTCAAAAAGGTAAATATTGTTCCGTGTGGATTTCAGTCGGGCGTTGGGAGTTGTTGCATTGTACTAAACTTGCTTCTTTTCACTTTCAGTGATTCTTCAGAGAGGAAACGTACAGAATCTTTGTGCAAAGACACAAAGTACCAGTCAGTCTTTGTTTTATCAGAGGAGAAGGATGAATGTATCATCGCAACCGAGGTAAGCTGAGAGCCTTCCTTTAGCTTGCATTCGCCTGCGAATCTACATTTCGGAGCGATGTATTAATCTTCTCATTCCTCTTCTTGTTCCAGGTGTAACACCACAACGGAGCTGTAGCTCGTCTTGTTCTACAGGAGGTTTTACTCCAGTAATGCTGCTCAAACCAGAGGGAAGGTTCCCTTCATGTGACTGCTGCTGTGAAACTTATGTTGAAGGTGATATTCAGAATGAGCTGGTTCTCAACTGAAGTAAACACAGTGACTGCAGAAAAGGACGTTGGGCCATACTGGCTCGGACTCTCAAAGTTTGTTTCCCAGGAACGTGCCAAATGGACTCGCTGCACTTCCTGTAGGGACGGTTTTACCTCATTGCACTATGATGGGTTGTATTTTTTATGTATTTAACACACAATTGAATCGGATACTGTGTATGCATATGCACTGACTGCAGTGTGTATCTGGAAGTTCTCTGATCATTGCATAGATCAGAAGAGGAAAAACACTGCCATCAAATATGTTTGTGACTGATTCGTTTGTTGAAAGCTTGTATTTCTTTTTATTTAAGTGTTATTTGTGATCGACGTGTTTGTGGTTTCTTTTTCCGTGTGCGTGAAGTTTGATGTAATTTAAAATCTTTTTTCATTTTGCAAATTTGTCTATTGTAAATAAGGCACTTCGGGTCGATGTGACTGTTTTCTGATGTAAATGTATTTAAACATGCTGTCAAAATTTACAGGAATCGTTTTTATGACTGTTGCCCATGAAAAAAAAAATCACCTTAATATTTTTCCAAATAAATCCTCTATGAAATATCACACAACGGGTCAGATATTACTGAGTTGAACTGTTCAAGTATCATTAATCTCCATATTTATGTGACAAATGTATCATGTTTTTGCTTTCTACCTCTAATGAGACAAAGACACACTGGGTTATTGCAAATGACTGCCTTGATGGCAGCGTATTTTGGGGATATAAGAGCTCTGACAGAAACTTTAACCAAACCATTTGCAAAAAGTACTTTTGGTATTTTTGTCAAAGAGCTCTTACGTGTTTCATATCGTATGGAATGAATGTTTTATGTCAAAGCAGTAGTCCATTGTGCTCATTGTGTAATTTAAATGGAGAACAGGAAAACTATCTGCAAGCCAAGCTAGATTTTTATTTAAACAGACTAAAGTCATACTTTATCTAATAATATTTAAGAAATTGCAATTTCATTGCATATTATGCCATGCTTTTAAAACAACCATTTTCGTAGAGAACAACTCTATTAGCAAATATATATAGCCAACTAACACTGTTACGTATATTTCATAGATCATATACCTCAAATCCAACAAAATGTATGTATGTGTTTGTGAATTGTGTGGTAAAGCAGAACAATTTAATACGATGGTATAAACGTTCTGTAAAGATTTGCCCAAGCTTCAAAATGGAAAGTAATGACTGTCCTTTTGTGTCTGTTACTTCCTTCAGATCAAAACTGTAAAAGTGAGAAGTGACTTGCTCTCTGTAGAACATGTCGAGTCTTTGGTTGTGGGTTCAGGGAGGATACAGTGAAACTGTTGAACAGTTGCTTTCACATACCACTCTAAGCTTTTAACTTAACTTTTTTCACTCGCACAATAGGATTTCGCTGAGTTGGAAAATATCAGGAGACAGGCCTAAAGCAGCTCTTTTGTTTCTTCATTCAGTGTAGGCTTGACGCACTGCTCAGCAGCCTGCGGCAAATATCTTCCATCAGATCTTTTTCAGTTGTGTGTTTTCAGCACTGTGCTTGGTGTGTTATTCATTAGTAAAATACTTATGCCTTTAACCTTATTTAAAAAAAAAAAAAAAGCACAACAACATTCAGAATATTCTTCATACTCTCGTCATGCTCAGGATTAAAAGATTAGAAGTTGCAAGTTGTGCTGTTAGAGCCCAATCCAGTGGCAGTTTGTATGAATTCAAAAGAATTATGCTAAATAGTACATATTTTACAAGTATTTTAATAAGTATGAATGACCTACGCCGAACCCCGTCCCTAAACCTACCCGTCACTTGGGACTAGACATATCATACAAAATCATATGAGTGAGGTTGTATGAATTCATACAAATTAGCCACCATGCTTGTGTGATAGAACTGGCTGTTATATTAAAAATGCAGTAAAAGCTCTATCAGAAACCAGTTATGTACAGGTGTATGTGTGTCACTGCAGTACAATTCCATGATTTGTTCCTCATTAGTTTGTCCTAATCAGTCAAAACCAATAGATATGACTCTTTTCACATTTTTAGGGTTCTCGAAAGCAGCTAGTTGTTTGGTAAACTTTTATAGTGTTTAAATGGAAATACAAATACTGTAAATAGCCAACTATGTTAGAATCGCTTAAGCTGCAGTGTTAAAGGAATAGTTTACTTAAATTCAACATTTCTGAAAATGTGCTTACCCTCAGGCAATACAAGATGTATAATCTGTAATAACGCTTCCTCAGCTATTGTCCTCTCACATCAAAATCCACCCACACAGTATTTGTTTAGAACTTTTATTGTTTTCATTGCCTCATTCTCACCTCATTCAGACTAGAAAAGAAAGCAATATTGTAGATAGCAGACCTGGTTAAATTTGAAAAAGTCTTCTTACAAACATAACTTTTCACTGCACAAGATGTTAACTGATAGATTCTAGTGGTGTGGATTATTGTGATGATTTTATCAGCTGTTTAGACTCTCATTCTGACGGCACCCATTCACTGCAGAGCATCCTTTGGTGAGCAAGTGATGCTACATTTTTCAGAAACTCATCTACATCTTGCTTGGCCTGGGAATGAGTGTTATTTCATTTTCTGAAACTATACTCATTTAACTAGTTTTCTGAGTTTAAAGTCAATGCAATAAAATGCAAAGTAGTGTTATAAACGAACATCCATTTAGAAAAAAATCAAACATTTTGTTAGATTTACAGTGTTGGGAATGCATCTTAACATGAAAAATTACATTGTTATGCAAATGCTGGTGTTTCCCAAAAGCAGATTGAAAACAATGAAGCTACTATCAACTTAAGTTGCTTTTGGGAAAAGCAGCCATATACTTTTAGAGATATATGCATGTATGTTCTCAAATGATTGCTTGTGTTTACAGTTTGTTATGAACAGTGATGAAATGTGAAGGAAACACCAGACAGCTCTGCCCACATTGAATATTTTCACGCAATACTTTTCATGCAAACTTGTTGATCCTGGTTTTTCACAGTTTTTTTGTTGATTCATTTCTTGTTTCTTGCTGTTTAACCACAGAAGCTTCGCTCTGTTCAGGTTATTATCTCTTTTATCTGCAGGACGCTGCCATGACGGCACAAGATGTTTCATGCTGAAGTACATTTACATGACAAGAGAAGAATTTCAGCTGAGCTTGGTTGTTTAAGCGTTTCCACTTCACGGGCAGATCTCGTCACAGATTATAGCTTCTCTTTCTGTTGTATAGTCGCTGTCTTTCGTCTTTGTTCTGGGAAGCGATGAGTGATAGTAGTGTACGACATGCCTCGCAATCAGCCTGTGTGCGCTGCCTTACTTCTGCTTGGCGTAGTCCCTATAAAGCTATTTTCTGCTGCCAGTCCCTTCAATGGCAAGTTAAATTTTGACAGATTGCGGTGAGAGGGGAACACGAGCATCTGTAAAGGGATTTGGCCACAGCGATGACCCACCCTTTGTTTGGGTGTAGTGGTCACCTGTCAGCCCTCACAATGCAGAGCCGCCCCCTTTCAACTCTGGCAACCTGGGCCCTTAGATCTCATTTACTTTGGTGGAGAAGCGATTCAGAGTCCTGCAAGGGAAGTTTAAGGGAACAAAACTGTTTCATCCAGGACAATTGAGAGCAAACAAAAAGAAGTCAGTGGGTGGAAGAGCTGCTGTTGGTACACAGAATATGTCAGTATAAGACGGACCAGTGTGACATCTGGGACTGGAGGACAACTTTCATCTGCTACTATCAAAGCTATTCACTTTCTCAGGCACACGTAGCTAAAAAGTAACTGCTTTTAAAAGCATGCATGTCATGGTACTTTAATTCATTTAAAACATGGAATAAGAACATCAAAGCTGTAGTCCATAACTTTTGACGCTCTAGCTCTGGCTTATTATGTACATTTAGTAAATTTTGAACACAAAAAAAAAAAAGTTACTAAGTGCAGCTTTAAATAATAATGCGGTAATGCATATTTTTGGGTGAATTAAATATTTTTAACAAAATGCACTTTACTATTTTCTCATTTGATTTGGGTCTTGATGAGCAAAACCTAAAAGATGTGATTTCTGTGAAAACCTGGCAACCCTGCTGTGGAACCTTTACAGAATGTTACAAAGTCATCCTAAAAAACAAAAACAGAACATAAATAAAGAAAAGGGAGTAAAAAGTAAAACACTGTAACAAAAAAAGTAATACAAAACTTCATGTAAAACCTCAAAACAAAATAATCCAAAGTGTACAAGTATTATAAAATAAAACTTATGCCATATTCTGGTCATTTAAGTCACATTTGAAACAGAATTCCAAGTGAAAAATTATATTACAACGAAAACCAAGTTTCCATGGGAATTGATTAGATAATTTTTCTTTACAGGTGAGCAGCTGAAATGTACATGGACTACATGGAAGTAAAGCTGATTTACTGCATGTATGGAATGCTCACTTGTAGTGTACTTCAAATCTTTAAAGTAGATTAATAATGTACTTTTAGAGAACATAATATTAAAGGCCCCTTAGCTGTACATGAAGAGAGTACACTTTCGAGTTTCTTAAAACACTTAAGAGGCATTTTGACAAATTTCAAACTTTTTACTGTAAATTGCATTTTAAATTGTTCTGTTTTAATAATCATTTAAACAAGTGGACTTCTCTAATTTGTTGTGCTTGATTAAAATAAAGTTATTTTGCTATTCAATATTACATTTGTAATAATTCAAATTTGTCAATAAATTAATACACACATGTATTAAAAAATGCCTGACACATTTAGAAATGACATTATTTAGTTGGTGAGTCTGTATGTAATTTACTGTAAGCATATTTCAGTCCCATTCAGTTCAGCTTATTTTATTTAATATACATTTTAACTATATTTTCTTTTAATTGCATTTGACATACAGTACAATGTCCAGAACAGGTTTCCATCCAGTGAAGTACATTATTTCTGTAATACAGTAATCTTTTTAAAAGTATGCTAAAATGCACCTTCTTGTGCATTATAAGGAAAATAGCTTGAATATGATTTAATGCTGACCTTAATTCATTACCATGACTTGTTTGGGGAATAAGTTTTCACAACACATTTTAAACTCCAGGCTATATGAGTAATACATCACTAAAGTGGCATATATCAGTGAGATAAAGTTACTTAGGAATGCATTCACTTCAAACATGTGGCCCTCTCATTGATGGCATCTGACCACAACATCTGACTTCTCCATTGACACACGTTTAACCCAAATGGACGTGTGATTTACACGCACACAATCAGCAGGACTATTTCAAATGTCAGGTATTTATGGAGTTCAAACCAGCTTTTGGTGTTTGTGCAGGCCACACAATGTGTTATTATTTGAGCGTTTGACGAAAGGATTTATTTATCTTCAACTCTACCCAGGTAGGTTCTGAGGACACTTCATGACCTTCTCCATTCTGTGCCAAAAGTGCCCCTTGACATTGCCCAGGAGAGACCACCCAGCCAGGAGAAGACAGTGCACCTCAGGCCCTGGAGATCATCAATCACTCTCGCTCTCCATCAGGGACCTAAAGACCTCTTGACTGATGTGAACCCTGTTCCAAAATAAAGCCACTGATCTGGAGAGGGTGGCGTCTTTGTTTTTAAAACACACAGAAAGACCTATGCTTGTCACAGCTAAAGAAGAAAGCAGCCGCCAGCCGCACAAACCTATTCACTTTTTAAAATCAGTGACTTTCTGTTCCTTACAATGGTCCAAATGGTACAGAAATGGTTCAAATTTGGGAATGATTTGATGTTTTTCTGCTTACCAGGTCTGCATGTATTTGATTAAAAAAATACAGTTGCAGAAATAATATTATAATTTCAAAGAACTGTAAAGATTCTGCAATTTATTCTGCAAAGCGGATTTTTCGTCATCATTACTCAGCTCTTCACTTGATCTGCTGCCAAATGATTAATCATGAAATAAAAGTTTTGTGTATGTTCTGTGTTTATCTAATATGTATATATAAATGCACACACATACAGAATATATTTCAAATTCTTTTAAATATTTATATTCATATATTTTTTATTATAATTAAATGTATTTAATACATAAACATAACATGTTTTTCTGAAATATATGTGCAGGTGTTTTTATTTATATAGAAATAATAAATGCACACAGCACACATACGTATATTATATACACAAATATTTTTTATTTATTTTGGATGCAATTAATAGCTTTACAGCACTAATTACTTTTTTTAAGTCAATAAGCAAAATAAAATACACAATGAAATATAAAAAAAAACTATAATTAAAGTAATATTTAGTAAGTTCAGTTGATCAAAACAAGTAAACATTAATACATTTAAAACAACACAAAATATTTGTTTCAAAATGCATGCATCAGTTGTTAATAATTGATAATAGCACTGATAATTATATGAAAAGTACAATCAATACTTTATTATAATACTTATTTTCTGCACCAATAACAATTAAATAATATTTCTGAAGGATCACTGAAGACTGGAGTGATGATGCTGAAAGTTATAAATTACATTTGAAAAAACATTAAAATAGAATTAAACTGTAACAATATTTTACAATATTACTGTTTTAACTGTATTTTATTTATTTTCAGAAATGGACATAAATATAGAAATGGTTTGAGCATAGAAGATACACTCATTACAAAACCTCATTAATCGTTATTAAAACATTTTGACCAGTAGTAAAACAAAATAATAAAAAATATATTTTTATTCATTTAATTTTGGGAATAACATGATTAACCTACGATAAAGTCTTCACAAGTTCTAAAAGAGAGACATTCATGAAATTTATTATCAGCAAGGTTTATTATTAACATCTGCCGTGTCTTCACATCTAGTCCTGTGGTGACTGAGGCTTTGTGGAAGATAAAGGTCAAAGTGCCTTTTAGCCCCCCGTGCTCCTCTTTCTTCTGAGAGTCTCCTGGTAGTGTCATCACAGGACAAATATACAAGACCCTGATGCCCAGACATAAACCACTAATAACATTAATGTGCATCCCAGGCATCATCACAGTCCAGTTTGTGCATTTCAACACATCATTTATTCAGCATCTCTATTCTTGCTGCTCATTACTAATTGTATTGCATCTGCTATCAAACATGGTTATATTATGCATGATATTAAAAAACAGATTGGCTGTCTATGATAAGACGCTCACTTCTGACAGTTGCTGTGTGGCAACAGGTCTGTAGGCATGGCAATAACTTCCTCTGCATCGTGGGAACTGGCCGTAGAAGACAATGATCGAATTCACAATGGTGCATACAAAGGCCACCTTTGGGAGAAACCATATCCCGTGGCATGCTGGGAAAGAGGAGCAATAGCAGCAGATGTTGTGAACACTATAAGCGACAGATGCCTCTAAAGCTAGCATTCAGCTCGTACGAGTGGAGCACGCATCCCCAAGTCCAGCGTAAAAAAAGAAATAGAGCAGGGGGCGAATGAAACACACACAAATAATAGCAGAGGAGGTTCTGCCATAAAAGACAAGACAGCAGTAAATTGTGCAGGGATTGATGTTTGTGTACATATAATGGTCTCCGAGTGTTCTTTGTGAACATTTCAGAGCTTGTTGTTTCCTAAAAATGTCACACACATATCAAGTGCAATATTTCACTAAAATAATTATGGACTGAATGATGAAGCAATTGATGTACAGTCCAAATGAAGTCAAAACATTATAACACCTCGTCAAACATCAGTGGATTGTGTGGAGAGCTAATGTAATGAACATCTGTCATGACCTTTGTGAACTTGAGTAAAAATGAATAGCAAAAATGGTTCAAGTTTTTCAGGCCAAGCATAATTTATTGGATATTTTTTTCCTGAAAAAAATTATATTCATGCATTTAAAATGAGTCCAACTATAGGGCAAGCTTATTGTGGTTAAACAAAGCAAACCTTTTTTCCCCAAAACAAAACTTTTTTTTTTTTTTTTTTGAAATAAAACAAAAAAGAAAAATTGAAAAAATAAAATAGAAATAAAAGTTGTAAATATTTCAGCTAGTTGCCATTTTCAATTAATGTAATAAATTAAATACAACTAAAATAAAAAATAAAAAAAAATACCAAATAAGTGTTTATAAATTGGCTTAAAAAAAGAAAAAATATTATAAATAAAAATATTTATAAATAACGGCAAACGTTTAAATAAATAATATTAAAACTGAAAAAAAAAAAAACTAACAAAAAAATGTGTAAATATTGCTACTGGAGCAATATGTGTTTAACAAACATGGAATAAATTCTGCACTTGTGAAAAGATCCAATTATTAAGGTAAAAAGCTTTTCTTTAAGGTGTTTAAGGTAAAATTTTATTGAATTTCTTTGATATTTTGGAAAGAATCATCCATCCGTCTATCCATTCAATTATGCATTTATTTATTTATGCACCTTTTTTTCCTCATTAACTTTCAGTTCCTGTATTGTGCAATATTTGAATTTTTCAGACTGTTTTGACAGATTTTTAAGTACCATGTGTGTTGGGTTATAATGTTTTTATTCTTTTCAAGGAGTTGTGAGCGTATAGGGCCACTCTCTCTGTTATTATATCCCTCTAAAATTAAATCAAAATTGAATGACAAAAAACAGATGTCACCGATTCAAAATCGGAACCAAAGAATGACAACTGCTACCTCAACAAAGCCGATTTATATTAAACAGGAAGAGAGAAACTGACACTTGCAACTCTGTCTAATCCCAGGTCATGTTCAATTGGCCCCGGTGACATCTCTATTGGCAAGATTTTCATGGATCAAGACCAAAATACAGCCAAAGCCCCCCGATAATGACACGAGAGCACCTTCAAGATGAGCGTTTCAATGAGTCCACCAGCGCAGAAGATATAAATATGCATGCGCAATATGCATTCTTCCATAAAGAGCACAAAAGCTGCACAGAAAAGACTTGGAGACACCAACGAATGCAAATTAAGAGCTTGTGAAGTGTAGTTGTCACAAAGAGTTAATAGCTATTTATTCTTTATGGCTGTTATGTGTTGACATTTGGCCTGTGTGAACCAAACTCAGGATCCATAAGCAGCTGCTGGTCTTGCATATGAAGATCCATCAGTGACCTGTGAAGGTCACAGCATAATGACTTCAAGAGGCTTCAAACGCAGTCTAACTCTGAAAGCTAAACCGACGGCATCTGAGTGTCACGCAAACACAGAAAGTCTACTGTACGACTCCAACACTTTGGCTTTTGGCCTCCAAATAAGTGGTGATGAGCGCAAGGCCTGTGATTGGCTGCTAAGAGGGGAGTAGTGGTGCACAGCTCTTTTGAGGCGTGATATGTGGGAATGGACAAGCGGACTGACGCCTGATTAATGACCACAAGCATTGAATGCTCTGCTCTCTTCACATGATAATCATTTCCAATGCCAGATGGGGAAAGTTGAGGTTTGTAACTTTCAGGACAATGAATGACAATTCTTTAGAGCGAGGGACAAAGGAGGGAAGCCAGCGAACAGGCTCTTGCACAACACTTGGATGGAATGGGTGGAAGCTTTGTGTTTACAGAAAATGGCCATATAGCAACATCTTGCTGTGATCCTCTTTACACAGACTTTGTTTGAATTCTTTTTGTGCTTGTGAATAAATATTTGAGTGGTCTGAAGCCATAACACGAGCGTGATGGTGGAGAGGGGTTCTTGGCCACAAAGAATGGACCAAACTCAAGTGTAGACTAAAAAGAATAAAGTGTTGTTTTTTCTTGTTACTTGTTTCTGTATAATTTGATGCCCTTTTTCAAATGCATCTTATGTGAAAAAAACAAAACGATCCCATAATGCAATGCAAAAACTTCCATCCAAAAATGGTGAAGAAATTTTTGCAAGAAATGTTAAATTAAATATTTTATTAATTTTATGAAATTGTAATAAAATAAACTGTAATAATAGTAATAACAGTAATAATAATAATAATATACACACAACCACTCAGTAGTTTGGGATCTCTAAGTTTTTGTTTTGTAAAAGTCTCTTCTACTCAACAAGACAGCATTTAGTTGATCAAAAATACTGTAAAAACAGTAATATTGTAAAATTGCATTACAATTTTGAAGAACTCTCAAACAAGTAAAGTTACAAAATAAATGTTAACACTTTATTTTTAGGTGTCCATAATACAATTAATAATTTAATAATTAATACTTGTTGTACTTTCATGAAACAAAATGTACTTATCATGTAAGTTATGGAACATGTACAGTAGATGTAATTATGTAAATGTAATAGGAAGCTCCTGTTACACATTTATAACAGGCTGAGTGTTTTACAGATATTTATGTAACTAAAAGATGTATGTTGTTATGGAAGCTAACAAAACACAGGAGGTAAGTAGAGCGTAAAGGTTTATTTTACACAGCTGACAACGGGTGGAGAAAATGATCAGGGTGAGTAATGGTGAACTTGGACAGAATGTACTAGATGAATGCAGAATAGTGATACAGTCTTTCTATTTACAGATCCAATGGAGTGTTGGAGACACTCAGAGACAATGGAGACACGCTGGAGCAGGGAGACGCTGACTGTGGTGTGGTGTGTGGATTTATGTTGTGGCTGATTGTGGTGGTGATGAGTTGCAGGTGCCAGTGATTAGAACGCAGAGGAGAGTGAACTTTGTGATTGGCAGGGTGCAGAGCCTGGTAGATACGTGACATTACCCCCTCCTCCACGGCCATCCCAGAAGGTCGACCTCTCCGATGTTGCTGTGGTCTTTCTCTTCGCCTGGATTGTCATTCTTCCAGAGCCAGCTTGATGGCTAGAAGCCTTGAGGAGGGACATAAGAGGACTGGATAGCAAACTGTAGTTTTGAATAAAGCGTCGGTAGAAATTTGAAAATCCTAGAAACTTTTGGAGTTCCTTAACCATGGAAGGAGTGGGCCAGGTGGTTATAATGCTTTGACCTTCACCTCATCCGTATGAATTATGGTTCGATTGATGATGTAACCCAAGAACTGGACTGAAGATTGAGGAAATTAGCATTTCTCTGCTTTGAGCTAAAATTTCTGCTCTTTGAGACGAGTGAGGACCTTAGCGACGTGCCTACGATGTTCCTGCATGTTCTGTGAATAGATATGGATGTCATCGACATACGTAGATTATGATGAATTGGTGGAGGAAGTCTCTAAATATCTCATGCATAAAGTTTTGGAATATCGAGGGGGCGTTAACAAGGCCATAGGGCATGTGGGTAGCTGGTACAAGGGGAAGGGGATACTGGAACAGCATCGTTGCTTTGTAGAGTAATCAGTAGTCTATACAGGGTTGCAAGCCTCCGTCCTTTTTGGCCACGAAGAAGAAACTCGAAGCAGCCTGGGGACGTAGAAGGGTGGATTAAGCCTTGTCTCAAGGCCTCCTCTATGTACACCTCCATGGCCATTCACTCCGGAAGCAAGAGAGGATAGGTTTTGCCTTTAGGCACTGGCACACCTGGATTTAGATCGATAGCGCAGTCCCATGGCCAATGTGGTGGTAGGTGGGCAGCTCTCATGGGGCAGAACAAGTTACTGAAGGGGGTATAGCACTCAGGGATACTCATGGACTGTCTTTCTGGAGGACTTTCAACAGATTTGGCGTTAATCAACACACGAACTCTAGGACTAAGAGGGAGATTGTGGAAACAGACTGAGTTACATTGTTGGCCCCACTTCAGGACTTCCCCGGTCTGCCAGGAGAGAATGGGATCATACCTCACCAACCACGGGTGCCCTAGAATGACATCCGCCAGAACCAGCAGATTGATCTTCTCTATATGACACTGACCAACTTGGAGAATTATGAGTCCCGCTCGTAACTGGACACTCTTAATGGACTGAATTTGATAGCTGACCTCGGTGGTGGAGGTTTTGAGCCCAAGTCGGCAGCAGAGGTGCCCTGCGATGAAATTGCCAGCCGTCCCGGAGTCGAGGAGGGCAGAAACTGTAACGGAGACATTGGATGCAGTAAGCTTGACACAGGTAGTTAACGGATTCATCTTTTCAATACCGGGATGAATTTCATTCACCATGGGTCGGGGAGGTCGATGAGGGCATTCCCGGATAGAATGCCCACTGTTTCCACAGTACAACCAGAGACACTAGGTCAGCCGTTGTTGGCGCTCCAGAGGAGACATCCATCCTCTGTCAATCTGCATGGGTTCTCCAGCTAGCGGAGAGAAAATGCTGCAGTGCTTAGGCTAACCAGGAGGCAAGACTGAAGGCAGGAGGAATAGGAGGAATAGACCTACTGAATCATCATATGCAGCTAGCATCAATCGTAGGTTGGGCTCCAATCCTTGTCGATAGGGTGTTTATGAGTGATCGCTCATTCCAACCGCTAGCCACTGCCAACGTACAAAATTTTAGTGAATACTCCTGAATAGACGTGGTACCTTGTGACAAATGATAGAGATGTTCTCCTGCTGACACTTCTCCATTTGTGCGGTGGAAAACCATTTAAAATGGGTAAAAAAATGTCTAAAGTGAAGCTACTGCTGGACCTACTTGATTCCAAAGCGTTTCCATCCACTGCAAAGCAGCTCCTGATAACAAAGAGATTATATAGGCAATTTTTGACAGTAGGATATAATGTGGGTTGCATTGCGAACTTGAGGGAGCACTGCAGCAGGAATCCCTTGCACTCCTCCACCAAGCCGGAGTAGGGCATCGGTCGAGCCATGGGACTGTTGATGTTAGGAGGCGAAAAAGTGGTGGGAATGGTGGAAGGATATGGTGCTTATGCTGGCAGTAGTGGTGGGGGTGTCGTGGCTGGCTGGCTGAAGAAGAGCCCATCAAAGATTGTTGAGGAGCTCTTGAAATGGGAGTGCTCATGCTGTGATGACGGTTTTTGGTCTGAGCTTCTGTTATGAAAGCGGACACAACACAGCTGATCAGTTAACAATGGGTGGAGACAAAAGCCAAGTATCCATCCAGTTTTTATGCTGTTTTGTTATCGACAATTTTTTTTTTCGAAATTTGCTGTCTCCAGCCTGTTTCCATCCAATTGGCCTTTTACCAATCAAATGGTGTGCGTGATGACGTCATCCTTAAAAAAACAAATTGCGCCTCTGCTGCATGCTTCAGCCCTGTAGCCCTGCGGCCAACTGATCATCACTCGGCCCCTCTCGCTGAGTGATGGGAACAGACTGGGTTGAACACGGTCCCTCGTACCGTGTGACTGGAATCGAGAGGGCCTTCGACAGCTCGTCAGGCTGTGTGACTGGAACAGACTGGGCATCAAACAGCACTCCTGGGTGTATGACTGGGATTGACCGAGCTTGAAACAGCCTGTCTGGCTGTAAAACCGGGACCAACAGTGCCTTATACGGCTTGCCACACTGAATAACGGGCTTCAAACCCCTCCTTTGTGGTTTGGGAACCGTGGGGGTTTTCGAAAGATCTGGCAACCGCACTCGTGGATCTGGCTCCGGGGGGATTTCGAGCGGTGCTGGCGCTGCAGGGTTGGTGTCTGCGGATTTGGCCACCATCTTGCACGGGAGCGGGGCATGCCGTATGGCCATGCGAGAGCCAAGCCATGGGTTCGGCATGACGTTCATGGCGCGGTGATTCCTCTGACCATTACTGTGGATGTGAATGTCCTCCTTCACCTCCCCTACAGTGAAACGTGATCCGCAGTACGATAAAACAAAGTCAATAAGTTGTGCTAATGTCCAGTGAGGATCGTCATCAGGTAGACTATAAAGCAGATCGATATCCAGGCCAGATAAAAAACAGTCTTTGACGACGTCCTGAAAATCGATGCGATGAAATCCTCCACGTAATCCTCAATCCGGCGTCCGCATTGAAACAGCGAGTCCAGATGAGCTGGGGAAACCGGTGTAATTCCTGCCTGCGGGGCAAAGAAAGTCTCTAAGCGAGGGTTTCTGTAAACTGTTGCTGAATCCTTTGTGGCTCGTCATTTCTGTCATGAATGGTTCGGAAGCAGAGGCACGAGAGAGACATTCGGATTCAAATGCAAAAACAGTTTAATAAACAGGGTCAGAGTATACACGGGCGAGGTCGACAAACAGCTAACGGGTATTTCCAAGACAAAGGCAAAAGAGAAATCCAGAAAGAGTAGCGTAGGTCGGCAACGGAAAATAGAAACACGGGGAACACAGGAAAACACGGGCGGCTTGACAAAGGGGGAAAACACAAGTTACATCCACAAGGACGAGCAATGAGACAGACAAACAGACTGGTATTTATACAGGTGGAACTGATTGAATCTGACAAGCAACAGCTGTGGGGGAGAGGTGCATGCTGGGAAATGGAGTCCGTAAGTGGAAACAGACATTAAAACACATAGAGTTCTTAGAGGGCTGGAGTGCCATCAACAGTCTTTTGGTGGCAGCTCGAGCTGGGTGTGACAGTTATAGACTATTTAGATACTCCGCATCAAGCAATAGGCTATTCATAAGCAGGTGCAGTAGTTTTTTGTTTGTTTGTTTGTTTTCCTGATTTAGTTTTATTAGACTGTATTGGAAATAGGAATGTTAATTTAGGTTATTTTGTTATTAACCGACAAGATTATGCTTAAATTACAAGTAAATTAAATTTAAATTGATTTTATACATGAAAAAAAGCAGCATAAACAGAACATGAGGATTCACATCACATCATGAGCATAGTTTGTATGAACAGAGAAAAACATAAGCTAGAAGAAAAATAAATAAAAATGTAAAGAAAATTAATAAATTAACAAAACGAAAGAGGAAAAAATCTCAACAAGTAGCAGCCATATGCAGAATTTCAGTTAATTCCTGTGAAGCGCTCTTGAAAGCAGCATCCAATTATTTACAAAAGCATGACTGTTTTTCTTGTGAATGTACACAAATAAAATAAATATTTAGAATAGTATAGTAACGAGAACGAGTAGAATAGAACGAGTATAGTAAGCTGTTTTCACTTTTATAAGGGAAAACATCAAGTGATCCTGTCACCCCCGAGCACAGTAATGCATTAAACTGCTAACTCCACAACAATATCCTGGACAATATTAAGCCTAATAAATTTATTTAATAAATTGCGACATTTGAAGTATCGATATAGAATTTATGCACTTAAGTTGAATGGAAAAATACTGTGTCGCAATTTACAAAATTCTATTGATAATTAGCATTTCTATCAGCCATATCACTAAAATATTTGAAGCACTAAATATATTTTTCACAAAAACACCTTGGATTGAAACTTGGCTAGGGTGATCAGGGTGAGTAATATTGAACTTGAATGATGAATGCAGAATAGTGATACAGTCTTTCTATTTACAGATCCAATGGAGCGTTGGAGACACACAGAGACGATGGAGACACGCTGGAGCAGGGAGACGACCACACACCACAAATACTGGTGAATCCTGGAACTTTTGAAAGACACCAGAAAGAAGGAGAACAAGGTAAGTACAGGGTAAGTATTGCCAATATCGAAGAGCACAGGGTTTTAATCCACTTCGTAGCAATGAGCTCAGACACTGACCATGGAGTGGTGTGTGGATTTATGGTGTGGCTGATTGTGGTGGTGATGAGTTGCAGGTGATGGTGATTAGAGCTCATGGGAGAGTGAACGTTGGCTGTGTGCAGAGCCTGGCATATCCATGACATATGTGTTGCAGACTTCATACAATGTAATTATGAATGTAAATACACAGGCATAAGGTACTTAAAATTAAGTGCATCAAGATTGTACTTAAGTGTAAGTATCTGTGTAACAGACCCGGACTGTAACATGTGTAACAATAGCTGCCTTTTATATCTACATAATTACAAACTGTAATGACAGGGTGTTTATTTAATGTAACGAATACTACTAAATACTTAATTAGGTAATTACGCTGGATTATGAAACCTAAAAACCTAAAAAATAGAGTGTTACTAGATTTGGTTATTTTACCCAAAATTAAAGTATGTTATGTTACATAAGCTGTTCACTCAAAAATTCTGTCATCAATTCCTCACCCTCGTGTTTTTCCAAATCTAAAGAAGGAAAAATGTTGATATCCAAACAGTTGGTTGCCATTGACACCCATGGGAAGGGAAGAAACAAAGAAATAAAAATACAGTGGAAGTTTGGAAGAAAGAAACTCATGAAGGTTTGAAAAAACCTGAGGGTGACAGAATTTATTATTAGAGGACTGTTTTTTTCAAGGCAGTTGAGTAGTTCAGCTCATGAGCATTTCCTCCTGGTCTGCAGGTATCTTATTTTTTGGCTCCAGACTGCCCCGTCCTCGGTCCGGCCGCAGGTCTGCAGGCTGCTCCAGCACCGCAGCGAACAGATGGTGTGCACTGCCCTACAATGGGATGACTAGCATTGCACCGTCCCTGCCCTGGTAACTGCTGGTCTGTGCTGGCATTTTCTCATCCTCAACCCCCTCCCCACCTCGATGGCAGCTCCGAGCTCTCGCACTCCTCCAGTATGTAAATAAGCAGACAGAGAAGGCCTGCTTTCATCTAAATATGAATAGAATGAGAGGAGGCCGCTCACAGGGAGACTGAACAGCACAAAGGGGGCAGGGCCCGATCTCTACTTCTCCCTACAGACTTCATTGTGACAACATAGACTTCAACCAGACACGGTCAAACACATTAAAACAATGACCTGTATTTACAGTTTTATCTCTACATATTTAGTGTAATGCTGTCATAAAACCAAATACCTAAGATGATAATGCTGCTTGCATTATGACTTACTTAAGACATATTCATTACACAGGGCAGATATTGCACAATAACACAGCCTGTTATTATGCATCAATGACAAGAATTTAATGTTCTATGTCTGTTTAGTTCTGTTTATTCTCTGTGTTTTTGTATTCTTGGTTTGGTTTCGTTTTCATTGTGTTAGTTTCAGTTTATGTCTTCCTGTCTTCCTTCCTGTGTGCCCATATTTGGTAGTTCCTGCACTCAAAAAAATAAATCATGGCATAGTTTACTATTAAGTATTTAAATCCTTTTGAATTTATTTAAATAATCGTTTTTTTTATTATTATATATTTAGATTGCTTAAAATTAATCTAAACCTGCAAATTGTTTAAACTATTAGGTTTAATCAGTTAAAAGGCATGAATGTAGTTTACATAAAGCTAGACGTGGAACAAGCCAAATCCAAATAGTTAAATTTTATGAGACTGTTTTTCATACAAACTTCGGGACTAGAAGCGGAAATGACGTCATGTCATACTCCACTCGGTAGAGGGCGGCAACAGCAGCAGGAGACGAAAGTTGCCATTAACATTTTGCATTAGAACAACGCAGATCGTGGATTGATTATAAGGTAAGTTACATCTAAAGTCATCCTTTTGTAATCTGTTGGTTTCTGAATATATAAGTGTATTATTAGCGTTCAGAATATTATATTACACTTATATTAATGCACTGATTATCAAATTTTTAATTAAATCCATTAGCTAGCTAACTTGCACATGCTGGTAACACATGAGCTATCGTTAGTTACTCATTTTTGGCCTGTATTCGACCTATTAGTAATTTGAATATATAGAGATGTTTTTTAAATGTATATCCGCATTAAATGACGTAAAAAAGGATGGTGACATGTGCATTCGTAAATTCAGATATAAAGTGGTGTGACGGGTGGGTAATTTTGAAAAGGTTCAAATCACAAAATGGCGTTAAACTGTTTCTAAAACCGCAAAAGGATGCAATTCGAAATACGTTTGTACATTGATTGCATATAATAGAACTATTATTACGTACGTTAGTGACACTATCTAGTGGCTGTGTCCAAGACGCCCTTAGCATCTCGACCATGATGTTTTTATGTTACTCGTTATTTTATTGAGATTAAAGCGCATTGAATGTGGCACACTGCACAGCCAGACACTGTTGGAATCTTAATAAAAACTGTATTTTTTCAATCTAAAACCATTTCTTCTTTCTTCCCTTTTTTTGTTATTTTCCTTTTATTTATTTATTTATTTATTTTTAAAAACAGATATCTGATTCATACAGTATAAGCAATCTTTCTGACATCTGTATAGCAGGACCGACCTCCCGGATCTTGTAAGTATGCTACAAATTATTTTATTTTATTTGTTTTAGAAAAATTAATATATCAGATTACAAACAGTGGAAACCATTTTGAGTTTTAGGTGAGTCAGCATAATAATAATACAAAAAAAACCCTGTAATTTCAATACATAGTTCAAAACATATTTGCTTTGTTCTATAGGCTTTTAGGTTTTACAGTGCTTTTTTTAAGAAATGACACTACAATTCTGTGTAGTGTCCCAGGCACTCACCATAACAACCTTAAATAACCACAAATGAGCAGTTAGACTTTTTTTAAAAGACCCTTTGTATAGTTTATTTTATAATATTATTATTATTTTGCAGGTAATGTGCTGTAAACTACCCACCTGAAAGCCAGCACCTATTGGACACAACTGATAATTTTTATTTTTTCTTTGTTCACAGATATGTGAATGTGGCCATGTAAAGTGTGCAACATTAAACTATCCACAAGGTATGAGTTGCTTAAACATTTTAGGCTGAAACATTTCAACCACGGTTGCAAATGCCGATATCCCTGCCCATATGCAGATTGCCCGTGTACATTCAGAAGTTGGAAGACCCTTGCAAGGCACACATATGTAGCACACAAACAATTAACAACACATGCTCAGCTAACTACATTCTTGTGTCAGAAGTGTAGTTGTAAGGAACTTTCAAATGAGAAGGACTACTTTTCTCATATAAATCAACATCTTAGGCAGTATGAAACCATAACTTGCATGTTTGAGGGATGTATGTTTGAAACAAACATATATGGTACGTTTAACTCACATAAAAATCGTAAGCATAATCACCACACTCTAAAAGATTTTAAGGCAGGTGTTGTTAAACACTCTGTTCAGTCTGATGAATCTGGTAGTCCTGAAGATGATTGCCCCTCCACTTCTGCAGACATAGATGTTTTTGCTCCGTTTAATGGAGATAGTGATACAGATACTTCAGAGGATCCTTCAAAAGTAGTCGAACAAAAAATAGCTTTAGTTTTACTAAAGCTAGAAAACAGTTTTCATGTTCCATCTACAGCAATTGATGAGTTACTTGATGAACTTCACTTCTTGTTAAGTAGTGTGTCTGTGCCTATAACTTGCAGCAGTCTCTCTGAATTTTTCAAAAACAAAAACCTTGACGTTGATGGCTCAATAATTACGGAACTAGCTGATGTACTGTGTAACTCTAGTCCTTTTGTGAATGCAATAGGAAAAGGTGGTCCCTTTGCTACAGCTTATAAGAGAAAGGAGTATTATAAGGACTTGTTAAATATTGTAGAGCCGGTGGAATTTATTTTGGACCAAAAAAAGAGCAGAACTTTTCAATACATTCCAATATTGCAGTCTTTGCAACAGCTACTTGGTTGTACTGAAATCTTAAACGGTGTCGTTGATAGCCACAGAGCACAGGAAAGTTCTACAGACCAGGTGGAGAATCGGCAGTATCGCTCTGTACGCGACGGTGTGTACTTCAAGGAAAATCCCTTTCTGTCAGGTGATGAGTTGCGTATTTGTTTAACTTTATACATAGATGATTTTGAACTATGTAATCCGCTGGGCACATCACGTAAAAAACACAAGTTGTGTAGTGTATACTGGATCCTCAATAACTTGCCACCAGGTTGTCATTCAGCACTCTCTTCAATTTATTTAACACTTTTGTGCAAAAGTAATGATGTAAAGCTGTACGGCTATGGAAAAGTACTAGAACCACTTTTGCAAGACCTTTGTGTTTTAGAAGATCACGGTGTGTTCATATCAAAACTTGGAAAGTTTGTCAAAGGAACAGTCCACAGTGTTGTAGCTGATAACTTGGGAGCCCACAGTTTGGCTGGTTTTGTCGAGAGTTTCTCTGGCCAGTATGTTTGTCGCTTTTGTACTGCTCAGAAACTAGATATTCAGTCAAAGGATGTTCAGTCAGGTGATTTTGTGCTTCGAACAAAAGAAATACATGATGCACATGTGAAGTCTGCACAGGAAACGGAAACACATTGCTTTGGTGTGAAGAGAGCCTGTGTTTTAACAGAAAATCTTAACCATTTTCATGTTAGCACAGGCTTTCCCCCCGATTTAGTGCATGATTTATTAGAGGGTGTTGTCCCTTTTGAACTGGCACATTGTTTCAGTGTGCTTATCTCCAAGAAATATTTTAATCTTGAATGCCTTAACACACGCATCCTCAAATTTCCATACAAGTGGAGTGACAAAAAAAATCAATCTCACACCATACCCCAGAATTACTCATCCAGGAAGACAATCGGTGGTAATGCCCATGAGAACTGGAACTTAATTCGATTGCTTCCATTTCTAATTGGAGACTTGGTACCAGAGGATGAACTTGCTTGGCAAGTCATTTTGGATTTGAAAGAAATTGTACAATTAGCTGTGGCACCTGCTCACACTGACGAGACAATAGCCTACCTTAACATCAGAGTGTCTGAACACAGACAGAGACTACTTCAGCTCAACCCAGTGGTAAAGCTTTTACCAAAGCACCATTATCTTGAGCATTACGCGCACCTGATTAGGTGCTTTGGGCCTCTTGTTGGCATATGGACACTTCGATTTGAAGCAAAACATAGCTTTTTTAAACAAGTCGCCAGACACACAAATAATTTCAGGAATATCGCACACACACTGGCAGCCAAACATCAGCAATTCATCAGTTATCACTTATATTCGCACAGTTTCAATACATCACATTTGCAAGTTACAAAAGTTTCCACAGTACAGGTTGATGTTCTGAATAAGGAAGTTGTGTTGGCTCTCAGGCAGAAGTATCCAGACATCAGTCAAGTTCATCTTGCAAAAAGTGTTACGACTAGGGGAATCCATTACAACATTGGAATGTTAGTTGCATGTGGTTCAACTGCTGGAATTCCTGAATTTGCAGAAATTCTACAAATGTGCATAAAGGGAGATGAGTTGAGTTTCATTGTTCGATTGTTGTCGGCTTGGTATAGAGACCATTTTGGAGCCTTTGAGTTGACTTCTTCACCTGGTAAAGAGATTGCCCTGGTTTGCCTTGAGGAGCTGACTGATTCTTATCCACTTGTGGCCTATACGGTTGGCTTTAAGCGAATGGTGACTCTGAAGAGACATATCGTCATTAAAGGTATGCTTTACTCATTTAACTTGCAGTGCAAGTTAAAAGTATTTTGTAACTTTTACATGTTAATATTTCATTTGTTATTTGAGGTAATTCCTATCCTGTTTGGATCTGATTTCTAGATTAAAACAGGATGACCGGACCAGTTAGCTTCAGAGTTCTTTTTGGAGGGGAAGATGATGCAAGAAAACTCACCGTTGCATCTGGAATGCCGAAATCTGTGGATGAATTGGCTCGTGAAATTACAACATACTTTGGACTGACAGAGCAGTTCAGGCTTCAGTACAGAGATGTAGAGTTCGGAAATGAATTTTTGAATCTCTCCTCAATTTCAGACATTCAAGATCGAAGCACTTTGAAAGTCATATACTTTCCTTGCGAGTCTACCAGTTCTGTAGTGTCCTTAGCTCCACTCACTGAAAATACCTGCTTCACATTCCCAGATGCACTCTCCAATGCATCTGCCAGCTTCTCATTGCAAGAACCAAATGATTCTTCATCTGTTGACTCCTGTAGCACAAATGAAACTGTAATTTTGTCATCTCCAGAGTCCCGATCTTGCACTTGGCCTAAAGTCTTCGTAGTTCCACGCTTTTCATATTGTGCAGAGATGCAGCTCCAGAAGGGAAATGCTGATTTCAGTGTTAATGGAACTTTGCTGTCTCTTACCCCAAAAATCAGATCTGATATTCTTGAGGGTATTGCAGAAGAAATTATTAAGTACACTGCATATCCAAGGGATGATCAGTTTGACAAAGTTGCTGAGGCATTAATACAGACCCACCCATGTTTGCGCGAGAAAGGAACTCCCACTGGGTATTCTGGATGGAAACACTACATTAAGATCAAGATGATGAACTTCCGCACCAAGCTTGGCCGAGCTGGACACCCTGAAGTCACCGTAAACTCCCTTAAACACAAACAGAAAGGCCAGGGAAAACCAGCTGCAAACATAAAAAAGCCCCGCAAGGCAGAGGTTAATTTCTGTCCAAACCATCCCAGAGGCGAAACCCCAAACAGCCTGGAAGCAGAAAGGGTTGCTATTTTGACCGAGGTAAAAAAACAGAATAACGAGACTGTTATCAAGGAAAAGATGCATCGTACCTTCTCATACAGACGTCAAGAAATTCTTCAGGAACCAATGATTACAGAGGTCCGAAACAGATGGCCAGCACTTTTCAAAGTTGGAGAAGTAAGTGTAGTAACCCGTATGTTTAAAATGGATTCATATTGTTACAGGTCTCGCTTCAAGTCCTGCTCTTTTAATCTTTTTCAGATCAACTTGGAGTTCATGCGTATAACAACTGTTCCTCTGACATCCAAGTTCATTGGTCAACTGGACAAATACACTGATGACCTGCTGAAGGTTTTCCTTCACAAAGGAGGAACTGCCGGACAGAAAATCCGCAGCATAATGGCACTGACAGCTGAAGTAAGTGTGTTTTTTTCTTTGTTTTTAATGTATTCCACTAGTCACTCATCATGATTGGGTTTTAGAAACATTCCTTTAACATACACATGTAGAGACAAACATTTTTACACGCTTAAAATCATTTATTTGATTAGTGGGGACATCGTAATCTCACTATCACACATCAAAATAATTTTTTGGCCTATTTATTTAAATATAGTATTGTTAGATCATTATACATGGCATTGTCAAGAAAAAATAAATATACAATATAAGAAAAACAAATTTCTATTAAAAATAAGGTATTTGATTAAGATAATCGAGTCTTAATACTTAAAATTCAGCATTATTTAAACAGTAAATCAAATACTAATGTTGTTTTTTGGGGGGATCGTTTTGTTTGAGAATGAAGACATAAACATCAAGCGTGACTGCATCCTAAGGAGCCTGAGTGTCTACCTTAATGAGGATCTTGGGACACTTGTCAAAGAATTTGTGGTAAGTTTATGTTAAAATACTATTTTCCCCGGTTTCACAGACTAAATTGCATGTTTGAGCATTCTCAGATGAAAATATCTTGCTCTGACATATTTTAAAACATGTCAGTGTCATTGTTCTGTGTTAAGATGCTCACCTGTAATATTTTCTTATAAGGCATTTTTGCAAAAGTTGCTTAAATATCTTAATTAAACTAATGCCTAGTCCTGGTTTAAACTATTATGATAATAATATTATTGCATTGAATTGTGAAACCAAGATTCACAACCCTACTTTTAAGATGGCAGTACTGACACACAGATATCTCAAATATAATAGGGCTTTACTTTTAGTCATTATTTAGGTAGCACATATTCTAAATGCCTTTGGCAGATCTCCAATGAGCCATTTTAATCTAGATTAATTTCAAAATTGATCTAGATTAAAAAAATATATATATGCCCACCCCTAATATATATATATATTTATATATTTATAATATTATATATATATATATAATTATTATTAATTATATTATTATTTAATAATTATTATTAATTATATATTAATAATTATAATTAATAAAAAAATATAATAATAATTATATATATATATTATCACAACTCATTCTCTTTGTTTCTTCTCCAGGACTGTGAAAGTGCAGAGGCTGAGTCGGGGATTGCACAGACAACCATGGGCATCTATGTCATTCGGGCAGAGGGTGCTGGTCCTGGAGATGAGCCAACCGATGTTGGTGTGGTGCTTGAAGGTGTGGAAGTTCTGCAAAACTTAAGAAATGTCACACTTGGATGTGTGATGCTTTTTGGACTAATATACGCACTTAATCTGAACTATCCAAAGGAGCTTAAATGTACCTTCGAAGTATTTCAGAAAGTTTTCATGGAACTAGATACCAACAAACTTTCTCCAAAAGTCCAAGGATTAAAAATTAAGATGCTTCAGTGATTTTATTTTTTTAACATTTGTTCCTCCTTCCAAGCAGGTGGGTTAACTCGTTCTTAATGTTTGTAAAATTAGTGTTTTAAAAGTTGAACGTTATTTCATGTAGGATGTTTGTTTAATACATCTGTGATATTAGCATACAAAAAAAAGTGTGAAGCAAAGACTCAATTTTATTTGCTGATTTTTTTACTTTGTCTTTTTCGTTCTTGATAAACCTACGGGTCTTATTGTAAGGTCTTAAATACAACATACATTAGACAAAAAATAAGCCTGTTGCACTACTGCTCAGTCTTTAAAGCTAAAAGATGATGTGTTCAGACATGTCTTTGGGAGTAAGGGAAGCTTTTAAAGAGGGGCTCGATCAGGAGGGCTACAGATAATTAATTAAACACAACCAGGGGGAAGCTGATGACAGCCATATTGCTCTTCTTCTATAATAGGGTGTTGAATTCCCTGCCCCTGAGGCTCGCTGCCGCTCAAGAACCTTTTATTTGCTGATTTTCAATTGATTATTTTATTTATTTATTTTTTATTATTTGTTTTTAATTGTTTACTGGCAACACACAATTCTAAATGGAAACACTATGTATGTTTAATACAAGCAGTGCTGTTAACAGGTTCTTTCTACCTTGAATTTTCTGTATTAGGTAACGTATAGTACTGGCTAATGTTTAGAACATTTTTTGTTTTTCTCAAAATATGCTTAGAAGCATTAAAACAAGGTGTCCTGACTGTTTTTGTTTGTGTGTGATTTTGCTGTAGCATATTGTGATTTATAGAGAAAAAAGAAATGCATAATATGTATTAAAATACATTGGGTTTATTAATTAAAATATATAAATATGATGCATTTAAAGTAATTTAGGTTAATTATGTAATAATACATAATGTTCTCTCTTATGAATTTAAAACCAATATAACTTATTGATACTATTACTTAAATCTTGGACTTGCACATTTAATTTACATATGACTTATAAATAGGAATTGCATAAAGTTTATTTGTTTGATTAAGTTAAAATATATGTAATCCAAATACATGGAAATTCTACATTCAATCAAAATACATAAATCTTACTTATTATGCCTAAATATGTTTTATGAGTAATATGCATTTAAAACAAATTGGATTTATTGTTAGTATTATTAGTTACTTAATTAATTTACATAAGGTTTAATAGTTCATTTAGGTTAAAATGTATGTAATTTAAATGGATGGAAATTCTAAATGCAATTGAAATGCATAAATCGTACTTATTATGCTTAAATATTTTTTTGAGTGTATGCATTTAAAACAAATTGGATTTATTGGTAGTATTATTAGTTACTTAATTAATTTACATAAGGTTTAATAGTTAATTTAGGTTAAAAATATGTAATCAAATTGGATGGAAATTCTACATGCAATTGAAATACATAAATCCTATGAATTGGGCCTAAATATTTTTTTGAGTGTGTGTTTGATGTGATTATGAGTTGATTGTCCCCACCTGTGTCTCCCCAGCTGCCCTCACTTCTGTCATTAGTCTTTGTGTATAAATCTCCTGTCTTTTTGAGTTTGAGTTTGTCAGTCAATACATATGTAACCTGTGTTTGCACTTGTTTTGGATCTCTCGTGTCACCATTGGATGTAGGAATCTTTACTTTTGTGTTTATTATTAAAAAACACTTTAAGTTTAATTGAGCTCTTGACTCCGGCGATATCCTTCTCTCTCTCCGCAAACACCACTGTGACAAAGACAGATAAACACTCCTTTTTTCTTCTTCTTTTGTTCAAATACACACAGCTGTTTTTGGAAAAAAATATGATCAAATCATCAAAATAATAATAACAATAAAAAGTTAACCAATTTCGGCTTTTTTTTGGTTTTATTAGTCATTTTAAGATGAAATTATTTATTTATTAATTATTATTAAATTATTTATTTATTTATTTTGAACAGCTGTGTGTAAAATCCTGACAAACACACACTTGGCAACCATAAACGGCTTATATTTAGAAATTATAATTATAATATAAAAAGACGAGTGTAGTTCTAGTTTTTGTGCATCAAGATTATGAGCTTCTGGAGTTTTGGTGCTGAAATTTGATCCCATTCTTGCCTTATCTAGGTTTATAGCTACTGAAGAGTTTGTAGACAAGTTTGACATAATGACCCACCAAATCTTCTCTGCAGGCAGGCCAGTTCAGACCCCTAACTCTAGTAAGAATCCTTGTTAGTAATAGCTGCAGTATATGGTTTTGCATTGTCCTGCTAAAACACAAAGCCTTCCCTGAAATATACGTCATCTGGAGGGGAGCATATGTTGCTCCAAAACCTTTATATACCTTTCAGCACCTTCCAAAAAATGCAAGCTGCATGGCGTATACACTTACGCACCTCTGTAACATCAGAGATGCTGGCTTTTGAAATGAATGCTGATAACACACTGTTCTCCCTTCCCTGTCCCTGGAGAACACATTGTCTGTGATTTCCAACCAGAATGTCAAATTTAGACTGACCATAAAACAGTTTTTCACAAACAGTGCCTTTTAAAGTGGTCCACAGCATCCACGACGAGCTGTCTCAAGGGAGCTTGGCTAGGTTCAAAACAAAGAAGAGTGCACTTTTATATAAACAAGGCAATATATACTTGTCCTGTGGAGGTAGAAAAACAAAGTTCTTTAAGACCCGCTGGACTGTTCGTGAAAAATATTGAAATGTAAAGGGCACAAGAGCCAACTGTTTTTCTAATGAAAAAATGAAAAAAAAACTGTGAAAGCCTAACACAAAAAAAAGTATATGCCCATCTTTATTTCTGAGAGACTCAAGCCATCCCTTTTCTAGCTGATCATGATACAGACCTGATGTCAATTAACTTAATTAGTTGCTAGATGTTCTCCCAGCTGAATATTTTCAAGATTTCTCGCTTTTTCAGCTCCTAGCCACCTTATTTTTAGCCCTGTAGCAGTCACCAAGTTTAAAATGAGCTCATTTAGTGGATAAAAGTGTAAAATGTCCCCTCTTTACTCCTAAAGGGTGTATATTAGTACCATAGAGATGCACTCTTATGGTAGTATATGAACACTTTGGAGGTAAATAAGAGGAACAAAGATGTCCCTTTGAAGGCACTGAAAAGCTCTAGTATCCCAAAAGATATCACTTTTTTTCTGAGAGTGTAATAAAAAAATGAATTTTGCATTCTGGGGCCTCTTTTAAAATCTCTAAAGTTTCATATTGAAGTGCTCCACCTCTTGCAGGCTGATAGAACAACCTTCCAGGCAAACAGCAATGCTTCCTCTTGTGGTAGAATAACAGAGAGTTGCTGATTAAGATGGGTTATGCTGAGAAGTGATAGCAGACGAGCAGTGTTACTGCTGCAGGAAACTCTGCCTGTTTCCTCCCTCGAGTCCCAGAAACACAGTAAAAACAAAGCCATTGATTTGTGTATGGATTAGAAGATCATCGTTTTACAACCAAACACAATGTAAGTCTGCTTTTTTACTTAATAAATAGCATTATGATAGAAAAGACTTTTCATATTTTGCTCAGTGACAACATAGCAAGGTTGTGGGTGGTTGCCAGGTTGTTGCTGTGTGGTTGCTAGGGTTAATGGCCAAATGATCCATCCCAAAGTCTCTTTGATGTCCTGCTCTCTAAATATGGATTTTTGACAGTTCATCATGCAGGTAAAAATTACTTTATTTAAAAATTTACTTTTAAATGGTTTATGAACAGCATGCATGCTGATATCTTGAGGAATGTATAATATAATATTTTATTTTTATATTTTTAAATAAATATATTTTATTTCTTAATAAAATGTTATAGGCTAGGGGTTACCTTTCTATATAAAAGCAAACACGATACTTGTATGCATACTGCATTTACTTTTTTAGTTCAACAGTTTTGTCTAAAAATGTCTTAGTCAAAAGTGTTTAAAAAAGTGTAAGTCAAAACAAATACAGTAAACGAAGATGCAGAATGGGAGCTCTGACACTTTACTGTACTGGTTATGAGGAGGACAATTAAAACAAAGTCAAATATTAGCCTGATATTGGTTTAGTATCACTAACAAGATCAGTTTAAGCATAATATCACCAACTATTATTTGAAGAAAAAAGGAAATGATAATATGACAGAAAGACAAAGGTACAGTATTGTGTACTTAATGGCTTCAGTCACTGACATCAATTGAATTCATAAATTATAATTTCACATGGACTTTAAGGTAAATGTGAAATGTTCACATATATTTAATACTGAAAGCTTAGGAAGACCGATTCAGTTAGTAAATTTGCAGTGCTTCGTGGGAGTGGGCGGAGCTAAAGATCTATTTTGGTGTGATTGGTGGAATATTTTTGTGCAGCATAATGGGTAATGTTTCACTATTATATCACTATTAAACACGATTCTTAAAAAAAATAAGCTAATGCAAACTGATGGGTTCAAAAAATATATAATAAAATACACAACCGATGCACAACCTCGTAGCTCGCATCAGGTCAGTCTTTAAACGTTAGTAGTTATTGTTAAAAATGAGTTTTCCTTTGCAGAAAAGGAATGGAGTTTTTACTTAAAAACTGGAATATGGTGTTCTATAGCAGCTCTGACACTCAGGCACTCTGACCTGAATCTGATAGATAAACCAAATTGAAAACCTTATTGGTCGGTGTCGATAATTAAAAAAGGCCATGTTTTGACTAATGTATCGGCCCACCAGTAGTGAAAATCACAAATGTGGTCCCTTGGAAATGTAAATTTAAAAAAGGCAAAATATAGGCCAATATAATGGTCTAGCAGTGCTGCAAATCACAAGTGGGGTTCCTTAGAAATGAAATATAGCACACCTCTTCTTAACAAGCTGCTTGATTTGAGGTATCATGTTTGTAGCACAAATTATATGGGAGCAAATCAGTTTTAAACTTGTGGTATGTCAATAGTTTACAGAAAAGCAGCAAGCTTTCACTGATGGCAGGGCGCCTTTTGGTATGCGACGTTCCCTCTGTGGTGACATTCTGCACCGGGCCAAAAACAAACAGAGCGCACTTGCTCTAAGTCCGTCACAAAGCAGCACTGTCAGAGCAGATCAGCTCGCCACGTTCCCCAGCCCGGGCGTTTGTTCTCCGGGACCTCTGCTCACTGTCAGGAGGGATGAACGTTAACGCTCCCAGAGGTCCGGCGAGTGCCACTGACAGGGGGTTTCTGCCTGCCCTGTCTAATGGGCATAGGAGCTGGAGCGCGTCTGCGGCACAGGGAGCTCCGCATGCCCGGATTTGTCATTTGTGAGATTTAATTTGTCCAAGAATGAGCCGGAGTCAGAGGTCAGTCGGTTGGAGAGCCGACCTGCTGACAGGTTGACCGTTCACAGGGGGCTAATGAGAGTGCTCGGCCAAGAGAACGGAACAAAGGCAGACGGATTACATGGACTCATTTGTTGACTGGAATCAATAACACCAGTCACTCGGACTCACATTTCCTCCCATGCTCAGCACTGGAGAACTCTATTCATGGAACATCACACACAGACTTTTTCAGCGCAAGTGATACACGCGTACTTTTTCACTCTCTGCACGCATGGCGGCTCACGCTGCAGTGGGCGTCATCGATTTTGTGGCTCTTTCCACTTGGGTTGCAGCATTGTCACCGGCACACACAAGCGGGGTCCCTCTTTTATGTGTGCCCTTCTTTTTCCACTTGCCCACTCACTATTTCGGTTTAGCTTATTTTCTTTGGCTACTGACCATCACTAACAGGCAGATGACAACTGAGCCAAGAGCAGCAGTGAAACCAAAGTCATCAAAATATGTGTGTGTCCTAAATAGATGTATGAGTGAATCTCACAAAACCTGTTAAAGGTGATGGTATTTCACTTCAAAATCTAAAGGTAAAAATGTTATATATACATTTTCACCATAGTTTTTTTTTTATATAAAAAAAGTTTCACTGTAATATATTACAGTACAAAAGTATGTGCTGTATTTTAGTACGTTAATAAAAAATCGAACGAGAATCACCAATTACAAACAATAACAGTAATGAAATATAATATACTAATGATGAGAATTAGAAAATGTACAATGCCATAAATTTTCACTTATTCTACATCAGGGTTAAGTTAACAATTAAATAAATAATAATTAATAGTTTTTAGTATCACAGAATCGTGGAAAATTCACGGAAAATATTTCAATGTAAGTCAGTGACTGGCATGAGCCAGGATCCATGCACAGATAACCGGATTCAAATATTGGGTGATGATATGGCCATTATTGCATATGTTTTGGGGTGTGATTTTTCACTGTAAACGGTCAAAACAGTTTTTTTTATGCTACTTTATTCATACATTTTATAAGCATGTTACCCAACACCTGCCTCTAAACCTGCCATCCGTTAATAAAACACAAGATAAACCAGCAAATACAACTACCGACATTATATATTAAAAAGGATTAATATTCCTATACCTCTGAGGCAAAGGATTGTTTTGTAAGAAAACGCGATCACCATCTCATCTGTGCTGCTGCTGCTTTGCTCAAATTCAAAAAATGCCATCAGGAGAATCTTTATGTCAGTCTTGGTTTTCTATTGGCTCTTGTGTGTCTCATGACCGATCGATTCATGCTGTTGTGAAATGTTATTGGCTCTTTTGTGTCTGGTGATTGATTACCTCATTCTACAGGATGAGAATGTCTTTTTGAATGAGATGTGAGCGCGTTAACGCTGTGGGATAATTTCAGCAATTAAAACCTTGTATTTAACATACATCGTATGGCTTCAGAAGGACTTGAAATGCAAAACAACTTGTGTGTAATGCTTTTACTGTTTATGGTCAGTTTTTGCAATAAATACCTGTGACTGCTCTTATATTGTCTGTGTGTGTTTTATATTGTTCAGATGTGGGTTGGTTTAGGGTAAAGGTGGGGCTAGGTGCTACAATGAAATATACATTTATATAAAATGAATCTGGTTATCTGTGAGTGGATGTCCCTGACTGTCCATGAGCCCATCACAGAATTTTCAATGATTTTGTGTTAATAACATGGAATTATGTGTTAAGAGTATGTGGTCATTACACGGCATTCAGTGAGATCAGGTTGCAAATATTTACTCAAAATCTCAGGGGGACATCAGGAAACGATTTGATGTCAGAAGGGTTTGTCAGACAAAAAAGTTTGGGAATCATTGCTGTACACATTACGGTGAATTATGAAAAATGTGTTAAGCCAGTATTAACTTCTCAAATACAGCATCTCTGTATGTATGTGTGTGTGTGTGTGTGTGTGTGTGTGCATTTGTTCCAGTGGAATGCCTCTGATATTGTTTAGCCTGATGAGGTCTGGCTAAAAGTTTTACTAAGGAAGTGCATCAGGACCTAGAGGAAGCCCTTGCCAGTATCCGCCCTCTATCTACTGCACAGGGAAGGGGAAAAAGAAACGCTAATGTAAACACAACCACAGCCATAAACTGTCTGATTGAACCTGACACAATGTAGAGAGTGTTTACCTTTCACTCTTGTATGTTGATTGATTTTTATTTGTTTTAATGACATCATTATTTTTGTCCTGTTGTTGCTCTCATAGTCTGAAACGAATGTTTTCAAATCAAAAAGTCATTTTGACGAGCCAAACCGTGACTTCAAACCTGAAAACAATGAAAGAGGAGCTGAGAAATGCTATCAGGGCTTTTAGAGGTCTCGCTGCTGGTAGTGTTCCGCAGGCTTCGCTTCACAGCAGGGTGAACTTCAGCGTGCCAGCACTGTGTGCCAGCATTGTCAGCAATGTCAAAAAGAGAAAGAAACGGGGGGGAAAAAGAGAAATGTATTATCCTAAATGACTGGGGTACACCTAAACAATGAGCAAAATCTGTGATTTGTAAGGGAAGATTACAGCTTTCTCAGATTAGTAGTAAGTGTTTTCTGTGCTTGCCAGAACTTTACCGTAATGCCAATGTTTCTGGCATTATAGCATATTAAAATAACTATTTTTTTTACTGTATGAGTACTTATGTCCTACTTTAAAACGGATGATATGAAAAAGTGCAACTACTTTAACTTAATGTAAACTTTCACGATCATGTTTTTTAAAAATAATTTTTAGCATGCTACACAAGAGTGCACACATTATGATGAGTTGAACTAATAATGTGACAATAATCTTAGCATTATTAAAGTCACATTTTTAGTTAACATTATGAAGGGGTTAAGAACTGAGAAACCAAAACTCCCTTGATCCTTTGACATACAAGTAATCATTGTCTCCAGAAAAGTAATAAAAACGCAGGTAAAACAGTCCATGTGACATTTAGGAGAGTATCAAAACGCATGCGTACGCTTCTCACTCGGCGTACACAACTGCAGACTACGCACATGTTCATGCTTTTCTTTGTAGTCACTGAAGTAGCAAAGCATTGATGTGGGTCAGATTTTTCACATTTAAAAGGACGTTTCTCTGATGTCATGCGAGCTTCCAAACCACTGGAAAGCACCTTGATGCTAATGTGACCACTGGAAGAATGCATGGTCAAAATGGGTTGAAAATATGTTTAGAGGAACTTCCTACATTACAAGGCTTTGGTCAGAAAGTCACAGTAATCTTTCCAACAGTTCGACAGATACAATTTGAGAACTGTTATCATGGATTTCAGATGTAAACATCCTAAATGTAGGACGAAAGAAATGCTAAGGTGTCTTAATTAGCTGGTTAAATAGGAATTAGCTGGTTTGATTTATTATTCAACATGACTGGATCAACCTAAATCCATTTATTCATTACAACAGGACTAAACTTTATGAGCATAGTCAAAAAGAACCAGCTGTTTACGGTAACAATTACAGGTTACTACTTAAAAAAACAAAAGCAAGTGACTGGTGATTTTCAGTCATGTGGACTGTAGAAGCGGGTTGGTTCTTGCAAACGAACCAGCATCCAGTGGATGCTCTCCAAAATGGTGCTACAGTAACGTTACGGTGCCAAAATGGGGATAATTAATGACAAAATTGACTGTGCAGTAAGTGAACAGTATGCACAATACAAACTACAATACTCACAATAAGTTAGGGATATTTTTATTAACATGAGTGCTTTTCCTATTTGCCTATTTGACAATGTCAGAAGTGGGTGTTTCAGCTTGACAGCGACGTCAATGCTACATGCAGTTCTGCCAGGTTAAACTGTTCCCCTATGGAGTTCAGGTCAGGTCTCTCACAATATCCCTAACTTATTGTGAGTAGGGTATATTCAACGTTGCATTTTAGCTTTCAATTACCAATGGCTAATAAAAGTCACAATCCTGATTTTGCAATATAGGCTCATTGGAAATACGCTCATCTAAATAAATTTCTGCAACCCTGCAATTATGCACCTTCCTGCATGTTTCTCCGCAGTTTCAAAGTGAAATGTCCAGAGAGTGGCGCTAAAACACACGTTTAATATGTGACGGTGGCACGTTTGAATTAGGTTGATACAGGTACGTATTGCAGTGTTTTTGTAACGCTGCTTGAGGTACGTTTTGTGGCCATTTAGAAAGGCACTAAAGATTAATGCTATATGTTGGAAACATCCCCTACACCAAACCCAAACCTACCTGATAGTGTTAACCAACGGAAAAGTAACGATAAATGTATTTGCTGATGCAGTCATGCTATTTTAATGTCCTTACACTGGATTTGAACGATGCTTTTCACCACCTAAGTGCAACGCCGTATCACGTGAGCTTCCGAGTAAACCTACGGAACTGGAAAACTCTTGAAGCTGTATATGTGACGACAACATTGAAAAGTATCAGATTGAAGTTGTGCAAGATGTTAAAGATGTTTTGAAGTCATAACATAACTTTTTGCAACTAACTGTGTGAAAATATAAATCATACTTTTGTGTTAAAGAACAAAAGTCGTGGGAGTTTAATTGCCTCTGGTGTTCGTTTTAACTGGAAACTTCTGCAATTTGGATGTATAGGTACGTTTTTTTTAGTTTTGCAGAAATGTGTAAATAAGCACGTATTTCCAATGATGCTAGGTTGCGATTTTGAGCTTTGACATTGAGTCTTACTACTACTTCGATAACAAGGAGAAAACTCTGATAAAAAAGACCGATAAAAGATCCCGACTGAGAATGGCAGGAAGCAAGCTATAAATGAGTTTATGGTCTCAGTTACAGCTCTGTAACTCAGTTCATTGCTCTTCTTGAACACTGCAGCTGCGGTCACCCCCTCACTGTGTGTATGGATGTATGGTTATGTATCTAGAGACAAGCAGCACAGGTCCAAAGGATTTCCACCATCACAGGAGGGTCTGCCCAAATTATGAGTCAGGAACAAGACAGTTTCCTTGGAATCTGTGCCCATTTCCTATTTGACAATGCAAAGAATGAGCCTTTCCTTACTGTGGCCATTTCCCTCTCATATCCTGAGACCACCCTTTCCATCCAGGCTTGCTACAGACTTAACTGTTTCAACCCCCCACCCCCCCTAAAAAGGGAAAAAATGTAGGCAGCTCAAAAAAGTCTGTTATTGAAATTCTTTTCATTTACTTTAGCTGTCATTGGATAGATAATGGCCTGGCTAATATTGACTATTTAATTGTGCGTGTTCATATTTTTACATTTAGATTTTTTACTTTTTCTTTTTTGCCATGACCTACCACACATTTTACCTGTGAAATTATTATTATAGTTAATCTAGCAAATGTCATGAATTAATGTTAATTATTTATACTGTATATCAGAGGTTCTCAAAGTGGTCTGATTGGCTGATTGAATAGCTAAAAGCATTAAAATTTAAAAATAAAAAAATTATTATGAATGGCAAAAAAGAAAAGGGAAGTTCTTTTTTGTCAGTGTCCAAATTAATCCAATTCTATTTCTGATTCTGAAAGTTCTGCTTATAAAAACCCAAAATTTTGCCATCAGATTCACATATTCATATTTTAAATCAATCCGTACAGTATGATTCTTAGAATACATAGATAGGTCTTTAGAAGCACTGAGATAGATTCTGGATCCACCTCTAAAGCATTATATACGGAAAACTATGAATGAGATCATACAAATTCATGTGACACTGACCACGATTCAAGAAGATTGTTGACATTACACGTGTCTTGAATGAAATATGCAGTGCCCCAGTGTTCTGAATCGCTAAAAAAAACGATTTTTTTGTCTTGAGGATATATTTACAAATACACTGTATATTAATAATCTGAATTAATCTAAATTCAATCAATTTAATATCCTGAAAGTTCACATACTCACATTTTCATAGATTGATACAATACATAAATATGTATATGTATATATTGTTTTACCTAGTCAAAATACCCGACTGCATTGAGATTCATTGAAATGCACAGATTTTGCAAATTAACATATGCATACACACATTTTGCATAAATTGCAAAACAAAAGATTTTAAGATTTATACAATATATTTAGTACATAAACATATGATTATAATATATATATATACTTTTTTTTGTATTTTTTGCAAATGAACTATTCACATAGACAAATGCACACACACGCATTATATATACATACATACATACATACAGTATATAGATTTCTCTAATTAAAGTAACATTATAAATGGGCATCCCAAATGTATAAATAAAATATATAAAAATGAATGCATTTTTCACTGGCTTGCAGTTTAACACTTGCAAGCGCAAAAAAGTTGTGTGAGTTCCTAAAAAAGTGAGGCATGCTAGGAGAAAACATCTTTTGGAGCATGTCCCACTCTGTGGTCAGTTGGAGGAGCCAGCTCTGGCTTTATAAAGTGGAAAGTTTAATGAAGTAGCAGGCGAGGGAATGGTGGGGACAGTTCTTCGTGCACAGATGGCCCTTTGTAACTCCTGACACCTGCCAGCTGCCTGCTCTTCAAAATGATGGTGCTGGGGGGAGAGGGGACAGCCTCTCTTCTAAGCTGCCTACAGTGGCTGAGGTTGACCCCCTAACCCCTGGTGTCAGACAGGGCCAGCCAATGTTTTCTCTCCTCCCAGTGGGTCTCCAGCTCTTGTCTATGGTTCCTCACAATCCATGCAGCGGCCTGGGAGCCTGCCTGTTTTGGCAGCCCTTTGTAAATGTGCCGGGGATTAGATGGCCCGAGTTCATTATGAACTTGATGAATCAGTTCTCATAATATGAGGAATACCAATACTGTTACCAGCACATTGCAAAGAATTGTATTTTTTTTTATAACAGATCCTGGATGCTGTTGGGTCAATAGAGTTTTCCAGCTGCGCTGACCCCTGTGATCAAGTAATCTGCTTAATTGCATTTAATGTATACTACAAATGTATTATTTTTCAAAAGTATTCTTGAAATAAATGCTCACTTTCTACATTTCTAGCATTTTGTTTTTAATTAAACGTTTTACATTCAAACAATAGTAGATTTTGGATCATTATGTTTTGATCATCTTTTGAGGTGCTTTAAAGAAATTCACAGGCTGCATGTGCAGCACATGAGTATGTTTTAGTCTGTCTTTTACGTCTGACACCTGTGATTGAGAAAGATGGATTGCTGTTTTCAAGGTAAATTGGGTAATTGCACTTAATGGTAGAAAGTGTTTTGTTGGTTTTTAGATATTTGCTGAGGTTTGCAATGTAAAAGAGAGGATCTCAAATGAAATGAGTGTGAAAGTTAATGCAGATGTGCAGATAAAGTAAGGTTCAAGCACTGATTTAATGAATAATAAACAGTAATGCTGTGAAATATGATTAAAATGTAAATAACTGTGTTCTATTTGAATATATATATTAAAATGTTATTTATTCCTGTGATGCGAAGCTGCATTTTCAGCTCCATTACTCCAGTTGAACTTTCAGGAACTGTAGGGAACATGACAGGTTTATATAAAAGCAACAGTAAAATCTAGAACGTTTTTTTTTTAGTTTTTAAGTTTTCATGTACAGGTCCCGATGGCTATGTTTCCACCCACCTATTTTTATGCACATTCTGAATATTGCATAAAAAACACTGAATGGAAATGCGCATAAATTCTAAAAATGAGCAAAATCTTATTTGAGTCGGATAAACTTTTTATCCAATTAGGAAAAAATGTGCATAAACTACGATGGAAACACATTTACAGAATACATTCCTCTATAAGCTTCGGTAATGATGCACTAGGAGACAAGACAATTTGAACAATCTCGTTCACTCAGCAACTGTGTTGTTATGGTCATTCTGAAATGGATGAGCAAAGTCTGTTGTCTAAATATTTCTCTATAATCTAAACGGTCTTACATGATTACGGTCCTATCCAGCAGCATCCACCTTCACTGACCGCATTTATTGTGTTTCTTCTGCTTGCTCTGAGGTGCATAACAGAAAGTTATGAAAATAATTATATTCAGTGCCTTCTCCTGTATTATTGATCCCCTATGGGGTAAAAACATTGTATTATGCATGCCAGGCCAGTAGATAAATCTATCTTAACTAGCTAAACAAGCATTAAAACACTCAGAAACAGTTTAATGTTTCAAAGAGAAAATTGGAAGTAAAAGATCTAATTATAAAGGGGGTGTAAATGACAAATGGCCAATGAAATGTAATCATGTGAGCGACTGATCATGTAGTTCCAGTATGTAGTCTGCCGAACACAAAGGGAGATATTTTGAAATGTGTAACCAGGCTGTTTTGTGTCACCATTGAATTCCATTGCAGGAAAAAATATACTATGGAAGTCAATGGTGACCAACTACTCGAGGGTGAGTAAATGATGACAGAAGTTTCATTTTTGGGTAAACTATTCCTTTAACCAGTGACTTCATATCAGTGGAACACATGTGTAGAGAATTATGATAAATATTTCTATTTATAGAGCCTCTTAGAGTGATAGGAGTCCAGCTTTCATTGAAGAATCTGCTAAACAGATGCGTAGAGCATTCAATGAACTGTTTAAATATCCAAAAGATACAGGATTTATAAAAAGGAATTAAGAATGAATATGCATGTTTTTCCCCTCAACATCAATGCTCCACACTTCATCTCAGTAGGTCGCCAACTGCCAAGAATCTCAACTAAGAGCAATAATGAGAAGAATTCACTACACATCTGCATACTACGGAAGGTGCACAGGGCTAAAAGTAAAAATGAGTGAAGTTTTCCAACATGCACAAGAGCCAATGAAGTTGCAGGAAAACAGTAAATCTATGCATCTTTTTGGAGTAAGGAAACTCTAATACCTAAGCATGGCCAGAATGTGTTTGTCTACACATACAAAATATATATATTTTTAATTTCATGTGCTCCATTTAAATACTTTTGACCCCATCAGCCTTCCATAGACCACACATACGTTTTAGGCCCCCAAAAAGCCATCGTTGTGCCAATTGTGAGAACACATTTGATTGTATTTAAGTAAATCGAAATGGAAGGAATAAGTATTTTTGTTGTCTGTTTTGTTCATAAAGAGCAAGTGAAGAAATGAAGTCCCTGCTTTTGCTCAAGTACCTTTTGCATTGAGCTCTGGGGCAAATGTTCAGCGTTTCCACCTGACTGAGGTGTTTTACAGATGATCCTTTCTTTCTTTTGAGCAGAACACACACGTATTTACTTACATACACCCTTTTTTCTTGTAAATAATGTAGGCCTAGGAAAAATGTTAAACTGGCAATAAAGATGAGAAATAGTTATTTCACATCTAAGTCAAAATGTTTAACATTCTACTATTTATGCATTTTGAAATGTGAGGGAAATATATTTTTAATACATCCCCGTCCCCCAAGTCACATTGTTTCTAAAAAATCCTGTTTTCACAGATGCCTTACAAGGTTATGTTGTATTTTTTTAAATATTTACTTTGCAGTGTTTGCAATGAATATTTATTATCCCTGCAACGTCTGGCAAAGATGTACTTTCATAAATCATGACGAACACTATCATGCATACTTTACACAAGAGCACCATTTTGGCACAACTCTACATAAACAGTTCAAATGTCCACAAACACCTTTTCCTATTGACACGTCAGAGCGGGTGAGATCTCTTAGGACGGGTGACGGGTCTGAGTCTGTAAATACTGGCTACTTGAGTTACATCTTCAGCACATGAAGGGCTGGGAAGTGATGTCAAGACCACAGCTGTCATGCCTGAGCAAAAGGGAGCAGTAAAACATGGGCTAAAGTCATACGGGCGAAACGTTACCTCATTAAAAGCTGTTTGATACAGTACGGAAACACAAAGAGTATTTCCAAAGAAAGCAAAATCGTCTATCAAGAGTCATTTTATATCATAGCAACTGTCTTTTTTTTGAAAATAAAATAAATATTGACATTCTATTGTAGTAATACATGTTTTTGTTTAATTCTGTGAAATAAGCTCGTTTCAAATTACTACTAACAAAAATATTTGAATAAGATTTTATCATATTTGATGCATCATGCATGGGCTTTAGGCAATATTTTAAGTTAAAATGGTTCATAATTTCAAACAAAAGTTGGCGTCAATTTTTGCTGTACTGTTCAAAGGTTTGGAGTCAATGCCATTTTTTTAATTAATTAATGTATTGATTTTTACTGAGCAAAGATACATTAAATTGTTTACAAATGTTTTAAATATTTTAAAATGTTGTTCTTTTTAAATACATTAAAATAGGAAATTGTGATATTTTTATTTCTTTGTTTGCAGTTTTGTTTGAGAAGAGACATTAAAAATCTTACTGACCCAAATTTTGAAAATTTTACAACCACTGACTAAATGTAAATTATGGTAATTCATTTCTTCATTCTTTCGAAAACTTTATAGATTTTACTGTAATTTAAAATAAAATTATATAAAATGTGATATTAAATCATTTTTATGGAACGTTTTTTTTTTTAAATAAATACATAAAAGAAAACAATTTAATCATGACTGACTCTTTCTGAAAAATCTGTGACTCATTTTAAAGTCAGGTCCTAAACGTGACAGGAATGTTTAATAACAGAAAGTTTCCTGCAGATCTTCAGATGTTTCCTTTAAAGCCCAACATATAAATGATGGAATCCCAGAGTATAATGGTATGGGTTAAAAGTAGGAAGGCTGATAATGGATGTGTCTCTTTTGCTCCTCTCAGAAGGGGAACGCTCTATCATTGGGCTCCTATAGGACTGCGGTGCGCTGCCAGAGACAGCTGGTTAGCTGCATCCTTTTCTGCAGATCCCATCATCTTCTCACTGTGGGTCAGAGTAAATGAGTTCTCCCAGAGGTCAAAGGTAGCGCTCCCCTTCCCAGGAGTCCACCCAGCCAGAACAACATTCCCTTGAAACAGGAAGGGAGGGCATTGTCCATATGTTGTCTTCACTCACAGGGCACGGACCTGTTAGGCTGGGGCGTTCAGTTAAGAACTGTGAGGTGTTTGAATCCATACCTTTTAGGGTAGCCGAAATGTGATATGCCATTATTATGTCAGCCTTTGTATCCTAAAGGATAAACTTGGCAGAAGAGATCGAGTAAATTATCCATATGCTGGTTAAACACCCCAAACTGGGCTCTGTTCCAGAACCTAGTGCCTTCAACCTACATAGACATCCTGTCTGTACCTCAAAAGTGATTTAAAATGCATCCCACATCAGGTATGTTTTCTCATGGGATAAAAAAAAAGTCTTTGTTAAAGAGTAAGCCATTAACCAAAACCAGCCTCGAGGTCAATCATAACATTACAAACTTTGATTAAAAAAAAGTCAAAGGTTAAAAGTTTTAACTATTGCGAATGTCAATTAAAATATAACAGAAACATTATATACAATATATATTTATAATTTCTTTATGTACAATATAAAGAAATGATATTTCACTTCCGGTCCTTGATTGTGATTGGTTAAGCCATATTTGAACCTTTGTTAGTGTCTGTGTGTTGCTCGGCAACCACTGTGTTCCAACCATAGACATATTTAGATTCCGCATTCGACCGCTCCAAGCATAGATGTACATGCATAGATGCCTCATTAGCATCTTTGATATCCCACAATTCTGTGCGTTCCGTGACGATTGAGCAAAAAAATAAAGATGAATAAAGATCTGAAAGTTTGTGTATAAATGTATATTTCTGACAAATTTTTGCACAAGGATCCAGTATTATGGTAATTAAATGAATTCAAACACGAGTTTTCAGCAGTAGTGCTTGTTTGATGTTTCTTCGATCATGAATGGAGACATGGTGTTATGTTTACGAGTCATGATAATCAGTAATTATGTCCTCACTGGATCAAACAAATGCCTCATTTTTAATGTCTTATGTAGTTTTTTTCCATTTCAGGAAGTATGTGTACTGTATGTGCACTGTAAACCCTAATAAGTTCAGAGTACTCAAATGATTTGAGGAAAGTGATTCTCTCAGTTCGTTTGAGTAATGCCTAATGTTTGAGTCAACCTAATGTGGTCTCTTCATTGAATTAACTTTAATGTTTAAGTACAGATAATTTAAAAGAGCTATTGGACTAAACTTCCCAAATGTTCAGCTTATACTCACTGACTCCCAGAGTGCATTGCAGCAGAATAATAAAAAATGTTTTAAATTTTAGGAAAATCTTTATATTTGAAATATGTGATGTTCAGTTGTACTGAAAATTCAACACTGAAGATGACTTTGTTAAATGAGTGAATTAAGCTAGTGAAATATCACAAACATGGAGGATTTTTTAAGGTTTAAATCATGATTTTGAGCTCACAACACTTGAAATCTTCAGTTTAAGCAATTTGATGGTAATTCACTTAAATTAACTCATATATTTAAGTAATGTTCAGTCAACATTACTTGATTGTTTGAGTGAAGACAACATTAGGTAAATAATGTTTTTTTTTTTTTACTTAAAGTGCATAAACCCATTGCACTACATCCAGAACCCGGCTGTAGCACTGTATTGGACTGGAGCCACTGGCCATCCACCCAAAGGCTTACCATCTCTCCTCACCGAGCAATATCGCTTCCTCGAGAGTTTACTCTGCATTATCGTTCGAGTTCAAATGCACACAGAACTAATAAATAGCCTTTATTCAATTCCATCAACAACTGGACATAATAAGCTTGTTCTTGTAGGTGATACCTTTTAACAGCACAAACTGACCCCAGTGTTAATGACCCAAAAGCAAAGAGACCGAGCATTTCTATTGTGTCGGGGCAACAGGTGTGAGGCAGGTGCCCAGGCGACAAGCCCGCTGCTCAAATATGAATGAGTGACTCCGTTGCTTAGCTGCTGTCTTGTGGTTCAAGCAGTTTTAGCGCCAAAGAAACAGAAACCCAGAGAAAGTTTGTGTTTTGTTATTTGTTTGCCATCTGTCCACTCAGTATGCAAGGAGTTTGTGTAAACCTTGTAATGAGGTTTCATGTGGTTGAGCTGTTTAAATATTAATTATCGATATGGTGATATAACCTCTGCTCATTTGTTTGTACAAGAGGGTGAGTAACCCCAGTAGATCTTACCTTTTTTTACCCAAAACTGCACAAAAGAAGGCATTTTGAAGAATGTGTTGGCTGGTAGCCATTGACTTCAATAGCATTAGTAACTACATGTCTACTAACTCTCAGAGCACACTGTTAGAATAGGTTTAGGAGAATTTGCAGTATGTTGGGGTCTCATCGAAATAAAGTGTTAGAAGATATTAAGAACACAGTCTATTAATACTCTAATGACTGCTGGTTGATATGCAGTTACTTACCGTTAGTAAAAAGTTACCGTTATTTACTGCAGAAGCCAAACACACACATAGGTCACATTCAGATCTGCCACCTGTTGTAAAAGAAGTGTGTGCTTAATTTGATTGAATGTGCACTTGTAGTGTGTAGTGTTGATAAAACACCCGGTACTTTGGAACCAAGTCAGTACTGAAAAAATGAAAACATCACGGGGAACCATGGTACCGTGTACCCGGTCAACGCGGTTCTTGAAGCTCAATGAGGACAGAAATACATAAACACCTCCAGAACGGCTCTGAGAGTCACTTCACGAGTAAGTAAGTAAAACCAGCGTCTTTTTCACAGCAACCCGTCAAAATAAAAGTTATTCTTCTAAAAGTTAGGCTTCTACTACCACTACAGTTTGAAAAATTAAAACTAGTTTACATTTTAAGAAATAATCACATAATATTTCTTTTTCATTTTAATAGTGAATCCCTTTATTTACCAAAAAAATGTGTTTGAATTTCATTAATTAAAAGACAAATTAAATTTAAATAATTAAATAACTGCAGATAATATAGCAGAAAAATTTATAAAATAAAATGCTACTTGATCATACATAAAAACAGCACACTGTCATTGCTGCTTTTAAGAATCTCTGTTTTTAGGATGTGCACTTTTTTGACATGTTGACATAGATACAAAGGTACATGTAACACAATTATAATTTTATCTGTAGCATGTTAATTTATTTTCTGTAAATCATTACTATTATAGATTATCAATGTAAAAACATAAGCTTTGATATAAATGGCGATATCATACTTGTTCATATGCAGCAGTACACTTTAAGCATACTTGAGAGAACAGAACTCTTAACACTTATATAAAGACGTTGAACTAACATGCAAACAACATGCAATTACAGGGTTAGTTCACCCAAAACAGTTCTGTCATTAATTACTCACCCATGTTTTTCCAAACCCATACTTCATTTTCAGACACAAATTCAGATCAGATTTGATCAAATCCAAGAGCTCCATAAACAGTAACTCCCACGTTCCATACCCAGAAACGTATAAGGACATTGTTAAAACATTCATAGTTCAAAAACATATTATGCTACTACGAGAATACTTTTTGTGCACAAAGAAACAAGAATAACTACTTAATTCAGCGAAACATTTCCAATAATAATCATTATATATGTTAATAACTAGCAGCTATGCAAAATATAGGTTATAGCATGAGCTATGACAGTAAATCACAAATGCATTTGGCTATTTGTTCTGCTTTTGAAGTCTTAGCATTTAAAATATATTTGACCGCAAGATATTATGGCTTGACTGATGGTTTAACAGAATTTGGCTATTCCTAAAGCCATAATTGCGTATAAATGCACCGACTGCACTGGGAATTAGTGTTGAGGGTTAAAGAGCTCTATTTTTGAATCATGTAAAAGTTTCTGACTGCTTAACATTAATATGCTTGTGTTGCATTTCAAAGAGGTGTTTATATAAAAGACTATAATGGATTTTCAGAATTATAATATGTTCCGGCAGTTTAACTTGATTATTCTTTTCTCTTTTCTTTCCCTCCATGTTGGCAAACCCAGAGTTAGAATGCTTAGATTCAGTTAACTTATATAAAAAGGGAGTTATTTTTTATTTTACTTCCTGTAATAGGCATATTATAATGATGTTTTAGACTGAGACGAAACAAATAATGCCACAGAAGCAACTGCTGTTCCATCATAACATCATATTTTATAGCCTATAAAAAATTAAATAAAAATAACAAAATATCCTGAAACCTAAACATGTAGGCTATTGGTGATAAAAAAAAAAAAAAACTCTACAGGGGACTTAGCATAACATATGAATTAAACATAATTAAAAAAAATCGTATGCTCTAAAAAATGCATTGAAGTAGGAAAAACTTTTTATTTTTCTGGGCCTCAGGAGGTTAAGTCATGGGCCTCAAATGCCCCAGCACTGATGCGTCTGAACAGAGTAACTGCGCCCTCGTGTGGAGCTCACAGGTCTAACTCTTTATAACGCCACAACAGAAAAATATTTTTAATGCCTTTTTTACCGTACAAGCAGACCGTAAAAGTGGCATCCATCCGTTTCTTCTCCCACATGACTGTTACTTTTTCACACGTCATATATCTTGCTTGTAAACAATAAAACAGTCTTCCAACATAAGCGAATTTCTTACTTTTACACTGACAGTGCGTCTGAAATCCTGCCGCAGATTCGCCAAAATACGTACTACATATTTCAAACTTTAAACATCATCACCACATATATATATCCAACCACCAACTATCTATAAAGAAATTAAAGAAAAACACCTACCGAGGAAAAAGTGAATTTTCTTAGGCTTAGCTTATATATATATATATATATAGAGAGAGAGAGAGAGAGAGAGAGAGAGAAATACAGGAAAATAAATAATATATCGAACGATTATTGGGATGTAAAATAACAAATTTCTATTTTAATATACATTAAAATGGAATTTATTCCTATGATCCAAGCTGAATTTCAGCAACATTACTCCAGTCTTCAGTGTCACATGATCCTTCAGAAATCATTCGAATCTCATTTTTCTAAATGCAATATATCTTGAGTGTGTTCAGATATCTAATGACTCGCATGACTCATCTAAAGGTTTAAACTTCATGACAAGATGCAGCAAAATGAACACAATATTATACATGGACACTGAGGTAAAATTTATTAAAGGAAGTTCTGTAAAACTGTATTATTGTAAATTCTGTATTATAAAAGATACACTGACTACGTTTCTTTAACGCATATCATTTTCTTTCCAAAAGAAAGCTTTTGAAACGTTACCTGATGCTGTTTCGATCAAGTTACACAACAGCAAACAGCCAGACATCACCTGCAGCTCGGTCAAAACAGACCCTGGCTGCTCAATGGAAAGCTGGATCCTTTGTAACAGGGCTTTCACAAGTGTCTCTTTTCCAGGCGTGTCCTTTGTGTCTCACACACACCTATCAGGTGTCAGAGCAGCCGTCACACACACCTGTTACCTGCCGTTTCACTACTGACCTCCACGTGGCATCTGCTACACAACACTAAACATACAGCCCCATTCACTAGACAGGGAAAGTCGAGACGGTTGACTTGTGTTATTATGGTGTAGTTAAAACACGGCGTGCCTCCTCCTGCTGCTCAGTTAAAAATACATGAGTCACCACATAATTACTGCAGCGGGACATTTCGGGTCTAAATTAGGACTGTCACTAAGAAATACTTATCAAACTCTGAAGCTAGCAATGTCCAATATGACCAAAACAGCAGCAGTAAGATACACACACAAAATCTGTTTTCAATTTTATTTTAAACAATTAAACAATACAAAAACCTAAAGTGGAAATAACTGTATAAAAAAATTACAAAACTTTTATGCAACATACAAGACTCAAATGGACTTCAAATCATAGAAAAATAGAAATTAATAGAAATTAATTTTTCAAAAAAAAAAAAAAAGTCCACTTTTTGGATCTTATTTAGATTTTCTTGGTGTTTTTGTTGCCCCTTTCTTCTGGGGTGTAGGTAGCACTTTGCTGCATAAATCACAGACCCAGCAACCTGTGAGAGAAGAAAACATTTATTAAAGAATTGAACTTTCCCTCACACTCTTGCAAAAAATATAAAACTACAAACGTTGAAGTCTATTATAATAAAACTACTAAGCACACTCTCACTCAAATAAATCAATTTGAATTTAAAATAAAGCTGCGAGCAGTGATGAAAGGGCCCTCGCACCCGGGCTCACCACCTTCCAGTAGCTTTAAGAGACAGTGAAAAATAAGCAATCAAAATAATTTATGTGTGGCAAACTTTCTGCTGCCAGCTGGTGGCGCTATGTCTATAGCTGAATATTAGCATGCAAATGTCTTCAGATCAGTGCTTTTATCACACATACCAAGTTTGGTCCAGATTGAATTTGGCATGCTTGAGTTAGATTAATGCATTACATATCCTGTTGTCAACAGGTGGCGCTATGATTATAACTGAATTTATTGGCCTTTAGATGTCTTCAAACAAGGACTCTTACCATATGTGTGAAACATTGCATGTTTAAGTTAGGGTTAAACAAGTCATTTCCTGTTGCCAGGCACTATGATTATAATGGAATATTGGCATTCAGATGTGTCTCGTATCAAATGTGTGAAGTTTGGCGCAAACGGACATGATATGGGTGAGATACGACAGCTTCTATTCCCATGGCGAGACATTGAACTTGCTATGCCGCCTCAGAAACGCCTTTATAAGAAAACTCAATATCTTCGCAATTAACTTCACAAAGGCCTTTCGATTAGACTGACCAAACTTTGACCAATACTTTGTTACAGAGTAAATCATGTCACTTCCTGTTGTCAGCAGGTGGGCACATAGATCTGTTCAGGTTAGGAGTCTTATCAAACAAGTGGAAGTTTGGGTCAGATCAGACATTGTATGGCTGAGTTATAACAAATATCAAATTTCACCATGACACGCCCTTTAACGAAAACTCTACATCTTCACAATTTAACGTTGCAAAGGCCTTTAGTCTATCCTAACCAAATTTGGTGTTGATCTGAATAAATGTCTGGGTGTACGACGCCTGAAAATTACACTAAATTTGCTGAGAATATTAAAAATAACCGACTTCCTGTTGGGTGTGGGACATCTTTGTAGATATTAGTGTGTTAAATGTGTGGGCTGATTTTCATACATGTACATAAAACATAGTTCAAGGCGCACACTTTTGAAAGTGTATAGGTGGCGCTGTAGAGCCATTTTGCCACACCCACTTCTGAACCCAATATCATACGTACATTTTTGCCAGTTCTGATGCGTATGCAAAGTTTTGAGCATGTTTAAGCCCTCAAAACTGCAAATCACTTTGGGAAAAGCATAACAGTGCATTCAAATGTATTCCACTATATATCTTTAATGACCCTTAATTATAAAATAGTATATTGATCCTAAATATGCCAGTCTATGTCCTATACATTGACAAAATGCACCCGAGCAGGTCTATGCTTTCGATAATTAGTTTTTCTCTTCTGGTAAAACGATACAACCCACTGAAAGATTTTATGACGTCTTTTGGACGTCAAAAGACGTCATAAAAACTTTCATTCTGGCTGTCAGGGGATGTCATTTCAACGTCTGACAAAGACGATTGTTCAGTGGGATAGTACACTATCCTTGACCTTTTATGATGCAATCAGAACATATCAGTGATGCATTTTTATGCCATGATGACAGCAGTGCCCTAACAGACTTTCACAAATTCTCTAACGACCCAGTAGTAGACAAAAAAAATAAAGATAATAAAAAAAAAGTTGAAGCACTGAAATAGTTTACTAGCTGGCCAGCTGTCTCCACTTGCTCAGCCGGCCATTAAGAGCAGTAATCCACCTAAAGCAATTCTGGGTAAACTGCACAGTTGAACAATGCTGTAATGCAGTGACGCACATCACAAACAGTAGGACTTACGCCCCTGACCTCTGCACTGGCCTCGAGGTCAGACGTCACTTTCCAAGACCCATACAGATGCTGCTTAATTTTTTGCAGGTTACGATTTATAACGAGATTCACAAAGTCGTGTTTACCTCTGAGAATAAATGCTGTTGCTTTAGCGTGGTATTACATAAGCAGAGCATTGAATGATGCCTTTGTGTGAGTGCTTCAAACTCTCATCAGCCGAAGATGGGGGAGGAACACAGTGCTACACAGCGTGAAGGGCAAGAGGACACATACACACATTAATTTAAAGGAAAGTGATTCCTTGAAGTACTTACAGCGCGTTCTGTACAAAAACACTGCAGCATATGAAACAAGAGAGTGCGGACTAGCACTTCATACAAAGTAATACATCTGTGTCTATGACTTTGTTTGAATAGGCAAGTGCAATGTTTCAGTACAACACCTGGGATACGTTGACCTCGATGCAAATTTTCCACTGAATGCCTTGAGACCAGCACAGACTCCAACACAGGGAGGTGATCGACTGATGGCTGTGTGCGCAGCTGCCTGTGTAACAGGAGAACGTTGGGAAGATTTTGAAAGAGTCAGATCAATGGTTTAAGGTCTTATTGGCGTATAATCAGGGTTCATAAAATTCCAGTCAGCTGACCTTAGTGGTATCTTAGATTAAACGAGGCAAAAACAACAACACAGGTCTCATAGCAAGGTGTCATAGCAGCCCCCCCCCACACACACACACTCTCACACAAAAGAAACTGGAGTCAGGTTCATCGCTGCCCCAGTAGGCCTCCTTTCACACTTTCCTGCTGGTTGTTACTAGCTGATAATAAGTGTTGTCTTTCACAGCTTCAGGTTTCTAATGCTGTTGTGTTCTGTTTGCTGTGTTCACACAAAAATGAACATTCTGTCATCGTTTACTCACCCTCATGTTGTTACAAACCTGTATGACTTAATTTCTTAGAACACAGAGATGAATTGAAGTGTGTTCAAAATGCTGTCTATATAACATACTGATTTTCAGTGTATATATATAGCATTGTGAAAAAGACTTACACTTTGAAATACTTTAAAAAGTTATTATTACAGAGATAATATATTTGAAAAGAATATACTGTATATAAACATAGCTTAAATGTCTAAGTCTAAGCGCTTCTAACTTCAGAAATGTACACCGACTGATCTTTTTCTAAGGCACGTTTATAAAACTGATTTAATGTCCTCTTTGAACTATGGTCTTATCCTGACTTAATCTAAGCCCTGTCTATGAACCTGGGCCTTAATGTATTTGACACAAGTCATAATACCTTCTGTTTGCTTTATAAATGAACTGTGTACAGTACCTACTTTTAAATGCATTTGTGGTAAACTAAATTATAATTGAATGCATTCTCATGCCATGTATTATAATCAATTTATAATGAACCATTTGTAAGGATGAAGTTACAATTAAGCACATTTAAACTTAAAATGTAGTATTGAATAACAGACTGCAGTTGATATTATTTAATATATGTGTGTTTTCGTGTAGTTTAGTCTAGTCTATTAATTTTTTATAGCACATGTAAAAACAACAGAAATTGGTGTGCTTTAAAAATTAAACATATGGCATATAATCCAAAAATTGTAAAACACAGTTAAACAATCACAAAATTAGATAAATTGGTTACAATCGAATGCAAGAGAGAAGAGTCTTTAAATGAGATTTAAAAGCATCAAGAGTGGCACAGCAGAGGTAAACTATTTCATGAGTAAGGACCTGTAACAGAAAAGACCCTGTCGATTAGTGTGTTAATAGTAGTTAATGATATGTAATAAAACAGCCATGATTATATGTTGCGATCAGTCTTGTTTGAGGGTTGGCATCATCTGAGGTCCTCTTAGGGGTTGGCATCATCTCTCCTCAGATCTTCGTAAGGCCTGGATCCAGATTGAAAATTATGTAATACCTACAGTAGTTACCTTGGGAATGCCTGTCCTTTGGCAGAAAAAGAGAAGCAAATAGAGACAACATTAGCATAGCTCCTGTTGCAGTCAAGCAAAAAATTATAATATCCAATATTATATCGTCTTCATGTATAGTTTTAACAATTTTAATCCGCTACAAGTGCACATTCAGTACAATTAACCAGTTTCACAGTTTTTAACCCACATCAACCCTATAAAGATCTAAAAAAAAATGCCTTGACTATGCTCGGATTTGCATAAAAGTCTGCAGTTCATTTGTCATTTTCCCATTATCTGTGCTATATTTCAAGTTCTACATTCTTACTCTAACAATTGTGTCTTTTATGTCTTCTGCAGAAAAATCTGGCATGAAGTTGATTCTTCAGTGAAATATAACTCTGAACTTAATGTAATCACCTGAACTATAAAAAGCACAACGTCTGAGCAATACATTTTCTATTAGGCTATGCTGAGCTGTACTGTGCATGGACACTGTTTGGTTTGCCTGTGCTAATATTATATACTGAAGGTGATCACTAAACTGCATGAATGGCGTCATGGAGGGGTTGTATTTGCAGTGTCATCTCCTGGCCCGTTAGTCACACAGTAATACCCGCTCCGTTCCTCCTCCCAACGGCCTGATGACTCAGGTCTCATGTACCGTCGCTGGTTGCTGGATGTTCTGTTTCATTGTGACAGTGTCACAGGCCTAATCCTTTCTGTCTTCCATCTTGTCCAAGCCAGCTTATTTCTGCTCCTAAGCGCCATCGTTCCATTCATTCATCCATCTCTTTCCCAGGCTTATTATCTTCTCTCTAGTCTCCTCCCAGTCTGTGGGTCAGCTGACTGGATAAATCCAGGTTATTTGTGGAGGCCCGATCCCTGTCTAATGGAATTATCACATGACACACTTCCCCATGACACAGCATGTGTGCTACCCATCGGCCCAGGAGAACTGACCGTCTGGCCTTCTCAGACATAACATGGAGGTTAAATGGACAGTGATAGGTCATTCTTTAATGATTCAAAAATATCCAAGTCTTAATCCAATATTTGTTATGCATGCTAAGAGGCTTTTTAAAACACATTTCAAAATGTGGTAATGTTTAAAGCATTCCCTGTCTTTTGTTGGTCAGCACAGATAGTTCTGGCCCCAAAGTCACGGCATTGGTTCAGGCAATGTCTCTGGGTCAAGGCGGTCGGATTTATTTATTTATTTTAGCAAGGAATCAACCTTAAAATAGCTTAATTAGAGCATTTTTTGTTTGACATTTAGCTAGAAAAAAGAGAATAAAAAGAGAAGACAATCTGAATCAATTATTTAAATCAGAAACTAAATTTCAGAAAGAAAACGACTTCCTGGTTTGCCTGAGGCAACAGTTAATAATGTGCTTTGCTTTATAAGACTTGAATATATCCTCAGGAGCCATACGGGTATTAATTTTGTATTGCTGTATATGCCTCTCAAGGTTATGTTACTGAGGAAAAATAGATCTATCTTCAGTGAAGGTTGCTGAAGACAGAAAGACGTCTACATTAACAGCAAATTGTCATTTGGTTGAAGAGAATAGTTCACTTACTAAACGAAAGTTTCCTGGTACTTTACATGCCCCCATGTTATCCAAGACGTGCATGAAATTAAAGCAAACATTTCAGGATGTTTCTTTTATAGTGGACTTAAAAGACTAGCAACGTAATGCCTTTGTGACCTTTCAAATGTGTTTTGGCAATGTGTGAAGACGTGCATCGCAGGGCTTTTGCAAAACGAGCATTTGTGGTTAAAATGTAGAGTATGCCATGACCCTTATTCGTTGGCTAGAAGCGTTGAGAGCCCTTCGAAGCTGCAATTAATTCAACCTGTTGGTCCCCATTGAAGCACACTATAAAGAGAAAAATTGAATGTTTTCCTCAAAAAACACAATTTCTGGGACTTAAGAAAGAAAGACAAGCGTCTTGGATGATATGAGGGTGAGTAAATTTCCATGCCAGAGGTCAAATATTCTTTCAGAGGTTAAGAACATTACAAGTGCACATTCAATTCAATTAAGCACGCTTCTTTTTTATGTGGAGGCATCTGTGTTTCTACAGATCAGAATGTTCTGTCTATTGGTGTTTTCACGGAGGTGGTTGTTGCAATCACTAATGACTCCAGAACATCCTGCCATTACAGTATTTCTCCTCGGGACAGAATGTTTTGAGAGTTAATGAACTATGACTGTCAGCATGTTATCAGTGAAGAACATTCACTCAGAACAAGAATACTCTGCCGTGCTTTAATGCCGGTGAATATGGCTGTAATTACAGTATACTTGCTCTTAATATTCTCATGCTTCTTATAATTAACAGCATGATCCAAAATCTTGTTCTAGATAAAAATATAGTTTTTAAATTGATATGTTAGTTTAGTCAGATTAGATAGAAAACAGGCATATTTTCATCCATAAAATATGTTTTGTGTCAACTCAGCTTAAAAAATGCAATTAGTACTTTCAATTTTTGAGTGTGAGAGGGTTTTGTTGTCCTGAACCGCTGATTCTATACTGTTTTTGGTAGATACTATGGAGATTTCTATGATACATTTGATTCATTTTGTAGTAAACTATATTCTTTACATTACATACTACAATACTTAGATTCACAATACAAGATTTAGAGGTTATTGTGTTGGTTATTACTTGTTTAGTTTCTGATTTTCTGTCTATTTATAGCCCTGCCATGAGTTAATGCAGCTTTTAATTCCACTCAGATAGTCCTTCTCTTCTGTGTCGTTCCAGTACAACCTGTATCAAGCGCCCCGCCAGTCTGTCTCCTCACGTCTGCATCACAATTACTGCACAGTGGATAAAGCTATTATTTAGCAGAGAAACTGAAACACAGTCCAGTTACAACTGCTTTTTGTCAGGCAGCCTGTGTGCAGACAAACACCAGGAGTGCATTACATGAGCTTGTTACTCTAACAGGGGTTTGCGCTTTTTCCCACAAGTCTTGCAGGCACTATGCTAAAGCTCTGTTTCCCAGAAAAATTGCTGAAAAACAAAGTTGACGCGATTTCAGTTTGTGACATTTTTGTTTAAATGTACTTACTATTATAATAACAATAGAATATGCATAATTACATGCAAGTAACCCTAAAACAATACCTTATCCTAAACCTAACCATATAATACGTTCATGTAGTTATTTAATATTACTCAGTACCTTAATCTATCTCTGCAGGCCAAAAAACAAGTCTCTCATGTGTTTACCAAGGATTTATTTATTAGCTTAAGAATACATTAAAATAGTAATATTGCGATGTGTTTTTATATATATTTTAAAAAATGTAATCGAAATCAAATATCTTTTGAAATGTAATTTTAAACGCAAAAGCTATATTTTCAACAGCCATTAGTCCAAACTTTAGTGTCACATTATTATTATTGGTGCTTAATCATTATTAAGGGTGCATTTTATTGTCAAAGTTGAAAACTAAAAAGAAGTTAGAAATTTTTTTCTGTTTTAAATGCAAGTTTTCAGCTTTGCTAATGCTATGAAATAATTCTAAAGCCTGGAGTAATGGCTGATAAAAAGTTTTGCATGAATAAATGATAACCTAACATATTAAAATAGAAAAACTATATTTAAATTGCAATACTATTTTGCAGTATTATTGTGTTACTTTATTACTGTTCAAATAAATGCAGCCATATATATATATATATATATATATAAAGAAAATTGATTCTAGTTTAATAACCCTGTGAAGTGCACATGACCTGTTGTCTATTTTCTGGTTCAGACACATAACTAGCACTTATCCACTGAAAACACTTCACACAGCATATTTGATATGGCTAGACACGATCTTCCAGACAGTCACTTTCACTGAGGGGCATGTCAGATATCAGAGTTACCCTACTAATCTACCAGACTAATCTGATTTGATCTCATTATATCGGCGCACCTACTTCTGCGTTCAATTGCATGTGCTGAATATTCTTAGCATTTCCTTCTCAGCACTCAATCTGATGGTGAAAGTTGAGTGTGTTCATTCCTTATACCGCCATGACATAAATAACAATTATTATTTACAGACAAGAAAAAAAACGTCTTATTATAATAAATGTGGCCATCTTTGAAGTGTCCTCAACTGACCTTATTAAGATTTATCAAGATCGTAGTACAAGCAAAGTATTGTAAGCATTCAGTTTCCACTGGCTGGAAATTGCATAATCGTCACAGCCTTTCTAAATTCTTTCATGTTACTTTCATCAATTATCAGATTAGTTAATTTCATATATTCATAGTTCTGCAATCATTTACTCACCCTCATGCTATTTCAAACCTACAGTATGTGAGTTTCTGTTATTATGTGGAACATACAGTGAAAGAAGATATTTTAGGAAATGTTTCTGATTTTCCATTAAATGAAAGTCAATAGTAACCTTTTCAAAATATCTTATCTTGTGTTCCAGAAAAGAAAGAATATAAGTAAAAGATGAGGATTAGTAAATCACCCATATCTATTTCTGAGGATGTCTTTGACCTTTGAGACATACAGTATACAGTAATTTCATGCCACGAGTGCCAATTTTTAAAATTCCTTTTCTTTTCTGTTCTTTTCTTAAAATGCATCCCATTCTTAATTGTCAGTTTGATTGAGTCTAGAGACACAGTTGACTTTCAACCTCTGTGCAAGAGCACAAAGGAGATCCAGGTTAAGTGGGGATCGAGTCACAGCTGCTAAATCCATTTGCTGGAACCTTCCGCTTCAGACAGCAGGTGAGCCACAGGTAACCATGGTAACCAGAATAGGGGACTTTCCATTTGCCCAAACCATTCATACACAGATACATCTAAAGCATGATCAGCAGGGGTCGTTGTCTAGACCTGATGGATTATAACCAACCTGCTGTGCAGATGAACATTTATGAACAATACAAAGCTTGTTAGTAAGGGGCGGCACATCAGGCCATCAAAAAGTGCAATTTGAAAAATAGATTAGATCTGTGCATTTTTCAGGTCAGGAATTATTCATTTTAACATTTACTTCTTGACTTTAACAGGATATTTGATAAAAGGAAGAATTTGGTATAGGAGTTTAAAACAGAAAAATATGCCACCTGGTCTCATAAAAAATACCTCTATGCACTTTTAGGGCAAAACCATTTCCACGTGCCTTATTGCACATTTCGCCACTGTTTCGAAGAGAAATGTCCACTGAGTGGTGCTAAAACACATCAATATGTGAACCCTGGCAGATTTATTGTGTTGACATAGGTATGTATTGCAGTGGTTCGGAATTGAAATATCTATGGACTGATGCTAAAAGTTAATGCTCTATCATGTTGGAAATATGCCCTACACCAAATCCAATCCTAAACCTTCCTGATAGCTAATAAATGCAAAACTGATATAAAAAGACATTTGTTGAGGCATATTTATGCATGTGCTATATGTGTTTATGCTATATGTACGCAATGAATGCAATTAGAGTTTTAAGATGGTTACAATCTGCACTTTTGGATACTGGATATATCACAGTTTGTGACGTTTAAAGCATCAAATCTATGTAAAAACTGAGAAATCAAAATTCCCTTGAACTTTCGGCTTATTGTTGCAATATAAAATTTGCTTTCAGTTGAAAGTAGCTAAAACTGGTAGCTAAATGTCACTAGATGACATCACAATGGCAAATTCACTGATATATATAAAGATTAATATAGGTCAGCGGGAGAGATGAGAAGTTTGATAAGGTTTGTCTAAGAATTTGCTATGTTTGTCCCTAAACTAAAAGGATGGGGAAGTCACTAAATTTAGCTACAAAATAGCAGCTGTGAATTTGCCACCGAATGCAGAGAGAAGAGGATCAATACCTGCTTCTACATCACTACATCACTGCGCATTTAGTGTAAAAAAGAGGCAAACACAGGTCTACACAGAACACAAATGATAAAGATTCTCAGAAAATGCGAAAAAGTGGAAGACGACACACTGCTGGCTTAGATGGTTAATGACATTGGATATTAAATAAATATGGAGAAGGCAAGTACCGCTCAAGAGGTCACCACACTACAGAAACACAGTAAAAAGCTGTGCCTACAGTATGTGGTTAGGACAAAAATACATCTATAAAGGGCATTGAAATACACCAATGGAAGAAAAATGGCCTGACAGAGTGAGAGCAGGGAACTTGCATTGACCAGTACCTTTTGAGGAGTAAGTCAAGTCAGTCAAGTGTAGGATATAACTGACTGGATGAACTGCCTATTTACTAATGCTTAACTAACGATTCATAGCCTGTAGTTATTATAAAGAGTTACCGAAACCTTTTGCAAAACAAACCAAAGGTTAACTGACCAAGGGCTTGAGAAAAAGCAAAATGGGAGGACTTTAATGCAAATGAGGACTTTAATGCAAATGTGAGCTGTTTCTCGGAATGTCTGAAGGGCACTGTTGAGCAAAAACTTGGGAGGATGGGAAAAAGCATGGGACATTACATACATCAAAGCAAGCCCTAGAAGGACTGGAAAAAACATATTCTGACAAAAGGAGGCATGAGTGTTTACTGATCCCAGCTGAGATGCCACCCATCAAACATACAGAGCACCAGATGGATGTAAACCCTCAAAAACGTAAGGAAGTGGATCATCAGTCCCAAGCCCTAATGGCATCCCACACGGGGTATACAAGCTTGTTGTGGTATTGATGACTGTGGTTTGTGAAAAACAAGTGATATCCAATTAAGGCAAGGTGTAGAGATGAGGGAGTACTGTTACCAAATAAGGAGGAACCTTTGACCATCAACATTCCAGCCTTAGCCTTCTTAATGTTAAGAGGGAAGAATGCAAAAAAGTAAGAATTTCAGGGATCTCAGGATATCTTGAGCATACCAGCATGATTCAGTCAGCCAATAGAGACAAAACTTCATGTTATCTCTCTAGACCTGGCTAAATTTCTTTCAGCACCTCATAGTGTGCTTTGAGCTTTTCAGAATACCAGAGGTCAGAGGCAGATACATAGAGGCACAATCAAGTGCTACAATATCTGGCTGCATATTGAGCTCAAAATTGTGCATGGTGTTTTCTGTAACACCTGAGGATGCAGAGATAACAACTGAAGACCTGTCTATGCATATTGTAGGTGGCCCTGAACATCTGCTGCTAAATATATCCAACTAGAGCAAGAGGTCCACATTTGTGGACTATTTCCATGTCAAAAAGAAAGTATAACTGTAACTGTTTTTTTAATATGTGGTCACTATTGCTTTATTTGTTATTACAATGTGTTTGATCTTTTTATGCATTTTTAACCTAAATCACAACAGCAGTGTCCATCTATGAAAGACATAGGCTGTCAAACATACAGAAAATAGACTTGAAAGAACACTACAAAGTAATAATAAAAAGGTCCCTTTAAGTATCACGTCAAAGACAACCTCGAGCAACGCAAAAGATATGTTATAATTTGTGCTTGTCAAGATTTTGTCAGTTGATATACATTTCACGTGAGGCTAGCTGCATTAAACTCACAGTTTTCACAACCCACGTCCAATCTGACATCTTTTTTATAATGAAATGCACAAACACTAGTTAGCCTTTCTAATAATCCTGGCTGTAATGAATGTGCTCGGTGCGTGCTGCGTGTGTGTGTGAGCTACACCTCTCAGCGGAGCCAAGGAGCGGACGACAC
>JAUCNO010001053.1:13096611-13109638 GCA_032353835.1 Enteromius viviparus
CATTACTTTACAAACTTTGATTTTAATTAATCAAGCTAAATTATTTGACAGCACTATTCCAAATATGACTTTTTTTCATTTATGTATTTATTTTATTAAATAAATGCAGCTTTGTTGGTGAGGATAAAACTATTTTCAAAACATCTTACTGACCTCAAACGTTTGAACAGTAATGCATGTCATTTACAATATTTATATCAAAATTGACATACAAAGTGGCCATTTGAAGTAAAAATCGTAAAAATTTCAGCAAAAGAAAAACACGCAGGAAAACATTTAGCAAGGCAGGAAATATTGCATTGTTCACCGGTCATGTACTTCAGATAGAGGAAACTACAAAACATATTTAAACTACCATTACATACATATGTTGCTACACATTTGTTCATGATGTAGCATAGAGTGCATAGAAAGTTCACAAGACCAAAATAGCACACGTAATAGAAAACAGTTGTTTTGCTACTTAAACTTTCATTCAGTGCTCACAGCCATTAAGAAATCTCGCTACAGTCTAATTTCTTTAAAACCTCTTTATTCAAAAGGTTACTCTAAATACTGACATGTCAAAGGCCCTACCATAAAAACCATTCAACTGGAAAGAACAGTGACAACATTGTGGAGAAAACAAACTAAAAATGTAAAGAGGCAGGCCAGGCTACAGGTTAAAGACACGTTTAGATGTTAGTAAAGCTCGCGCTTATGTTAATGGAAGGACAATATCCTTCATTCTGTCACAGTAGGAAAACACCAGCTGAACTAAGAGGATTACATCCAAACAAATAAAACACACACAAGAAGAACATTTAATGTTGTGTAACTACAAACACTCTTAACAAGACTCGAGAGATTGCATAAGAGGCATGGAAACCAGCCAACAACATACTGTACAGTGAGAGGATCAACAGAAGCTGTACCTACCGTCTTCTAATAAATTAACACTTTCATACGCGCTGCAGTGATTTAGGACTAATACACCACATTCAAATTAGATTAACAATCGTTTGGTTTCAAGTGTGACTAAGTGTTTTGAAATTTCCAGAACACACACACACACACACACACACACCTCTCACTGTTATCACAGCCATATTCAAAGGAACAACATCTTCCCATAAACACAGGATTAAAGAAAACACCTTAAAGGGTTAATCTGCCCCAAAATTAACATTTAGTCATTAATCACTCCATGTTGTTCCAAACCCGTAAAGGCTTTGTTAAGATATTTCGGATGCAAACCAGGAAGCTTGTGACTGTCTCATTGACTGCCAAACAATGAACACTGTCAAGGTCTAGAAAAGTATGAAAGACATCATCAGAGTAGTCCATCTGTTTGAGTGGTTGAACCCTTAATGTTATGAAGCTATGTCTCTACACTAGTGTTGTCTAAAGACCCGGTACTCCGGTACCAAGACGGTACTAAACAATTTGAATTGTTACGTACCAGGTTTTCTAAAGTATAGGGAGTACTGAGCAACGGGTCAACCCGGTTCTTGCTGCGCTATCCGAAGGGTCTTCAAAAAACACACATTACCACTGAAGGCAGATGGACTAATTTGACCATGAATTTCATACTTTTTGGACCTTGACAGTGTTCCTTATTTGTCAGTCAATGGGACAGTCACAAGCCTCCCAGATTTCATCCAAAATATCCTAAAGGAACACTCCACTTTTTTTGAAAATAGGCTCATTTTCCAGCTCTCCTAGAGCTAAAGATGAATTTTCATTCAGCTGATCTCTGGGTCTGGCCGTAGCACTTCTAGCTTAACTTAGCATGGCATAGAATAGATACAAAAGAGTAAAAACTACTGTTTAACTCTTGGGGATAAGGAAAATTAATCCATTCCAAAAAAATATGGAGTGTTGCTTTATGCTGTGTTCTGAAGACAAACAAAGCTTTTAGGGGTTTGGAAGGGATTGACAACCACATTTTAATTTTGGGGTGGAGTATCTCTTTTAGCGCCCTGAAACACTGTTCACTCCAAAGACGTTGGCTTATTAAAATCCTATGACAAACAGGTAAGTCCGTACAACAACTATAATGAGAAGAATGATGTTACTGGAATCGCATTCAGAAAGATTTTTCTCCAGCTGATAAACCATAAAAATATTGACTTTAAAAAGCAACTGCAGCATGTGCTTATAATAAACAGAATATTATTGGTGTGGATGCTAATATAGTTTGCTATATTTATGTAATATTATAGCTGTCTTGCTAGTTATCGTCCTTGGTGTGAACAGGCCTTTAATACTGGCCAACTACTTGCTAAAAGGACAAAATAAATCTTCAGAACACTGCCTAAAAAAGTTAAACCGTATGTAACATTCAACAAAGAATAATAATTTAAACCGGTAGTATGCTACACTGTTGTTACATATGAGAGCCTAATATCATTGTAAATTCCATTTTCATTACATTCTAGAATTCAAAGTTCAGTTAGAATGCAATGCATTGTGGGATGCAGCGTGCATCGTAGTGTACTAGCAGAGTTATTTAACAAGTGTGTTTTGACTTCTAGTAGTGTGCTACAAAAACAATAGCCTGGGACAGATTCATCCGCTCACACTTCCTGAGATAACAGAACTACAGGGGAAACTAATAATAACTAAGCATTTAGCTGGGCTGTTTTTCAAAATAAAACATGCAAACATTTCTTCCACAAGAAAAAAACAACCATGAACATTAAAAAGATCAAAAACAATGTAAATATTGCACAAAGCATAATTTAGGTCAGCAGAAATGTAGTTACTAAACAATGTGTTGCATTGTAACACTGCCAAATCATTGTTAGCTGTAATTCAGCTAACATTTGTATACATTTAGTTTTGTATTGTAGATAATTTGTCGTGTGTAAAGGTAAACCTTTTGTTGATCCGGCAAGCATTTTGACAAGAAAAAAAAAAAGGCAACTTACACAATTTAATCAGACTAAATCAATGGAAACACAGAAATCAAGCGTATTTAAGGTGCCCATAGAGTCAGTGTAGAAAACCACTGATATTCGGTTTGACAATGTTATACCAAACCATAGTTTGATAACCATTTCATGCCTGAAAGAGTGTAATGCATCATTAGCATGACAAATAAAGCTAGCTTTAAAAGTGCACTCAGTAAGTTTATTTTAACTGATAAAAAGGCAGATTTAGGAATAGTTCACTGTACCTGTACGACATTCTTTTTTCTGTCAGTGGTAACCAATATTCTTCAAAATATCATCTTTGTGCTTCACACAAGTCTGGCAGAGGAAATTTGGGTGAAGAAGACCCAGCTTGCATTAATAAAATTGTAAAATAGTTGGAATAGTGATATTTTACTATGATTTCTTTTGACGTTTTATGAAGACATAACTTTGCATTGTCCTTTTCTGATGCTTTGATGGATCAGAATTGTTTGCATTTCCAAATAGATTAGAATTTACACATAAACATAAAAAACTGGATAAAATACAAATAAATATATTGATATGCACAAATATATGTTAGGAGATTAAATAAATAAAATTAATTGACAAATAAATTGGACATTTACAAACACATTACTTTATATGTGAATTTAATTCCCTTTAAAATAAAGAGCTTTGAAAATGTGCTCGAGCACTGCAAACATGCTTGGTGCTTCTCTTATTGCTACTAGTAACTTGGTTGGGTTGCAAGACCCAGCTGGTCATGTGATCTCAACACCCATAAGGGAGAGACCCGCTCAACACAAAATAAAATAGGTTGACTGACAGGACTGCAAACAGCATTAGTCATTTATCAAAAGTCCTATTCAATTCTTTTCTCTTAAGGCCAAGACACGTGAAGCCGGCAGTCAGCCGTTGGCTCTCATCAGGCCGACAGCAAGCAACAGTGGGACTAGTTGGTTTGCTGTGTTCCACTCTTCAGCGTTAAGAAGATGGTTCTAGTTTACCATGATCTCTCAGGCATTCCAATATGTCAATATTATAGCAACGTGAGCTGCATGAAAGTTATGAAATGGTAAGCATGCGCTGCCTTGTTTACATTTCATATATCTGCGTTTATATTATCTCGTATATCTTCGTTCTGGTTTCTGTTAATTATTAATTTTGATAACTGCTGATCTAGACTGCTAACTCATCTCACATACAGAACACAGGTGTTAAATTTGCTGTCGGCTGTAATCTGTGCGGTGTGTTTGAGGGCAGCTTTTTTGTCTGGTTGGTGTCGAAGTGTCCCAGCCTTTATGACGATGCATTTGTAAACCAGAGAAAACATTACTGAGTGCACCTTTAATTTCTCTTAAATTGTTTCATATCTATGGATTATTAACACTTTTTTTGTGTGTTTAGCAGCCAAATGAAACTGCTCACGCGCCCTTCAGTTTACCCGACAGGCAAGCAGGCAGGCAGAGAAATATATAGAGGTATTTTTAAGCTATATGAAGTACTGTTCATTTCATAAGGGTTTTGAACTTCACAAGTGCATCACAGCAAAAGACAAAAGCCCTAAACTAATGGCAGTACCACACAAAAACATTATTGCTCCAAAGGTCTGTGCAGAACACAGGAACTGTCACTGGGTTTCCTGGCACTGAAAAAATGGGTGCCATTCTTCAAATGAAAAGGAAGTTCCATTGACACGTGCAGTCCCGATCTATGACCACCAGGGGCAGTGTGTGTGTGTCTGCGTGAGAGTGTGTAAGTGTGTGTGAGAGTGAGTGAGTGAGTGCATGAACTGACCGATGATCAAGTCAGAAGAAAGAGGACTTCTCTGCTGAAAGTGCTGGAAAAGAGGGATGTCGAAAAGGGGAGAAGAGAGGTGTTGGGTTATTTAAAAAAAAGATCAGGGGCTTTTTTCTTCTACCTTGTACCCAGGGACAGATTTGTGTTGGATGTTGCGAGGAGTGCCGTCTTTGCTCTTGACTTTGGATTGAATTGCGCTGTCTTGGCTGTCTCCATCCGAGGTGTTTCCCGATGAACTGTCCTGAAAGTAAACATGAAATAAAATTCATTTAATACACTTACTATTATATGTGAGTATGTAATGTTATTTATAATCCAGAGTGCCCATGGGTTTTTCAGCCTGGTTCTTATAAGAGCACCTGGAGATTTGGTTTGATCTCATTAAACAGAGCTATAAAATGACAATAATCATAATAATGGTGATCAAATATTAATTCACTTTATTTTATTTAGATGCTCTCCAAAATATTGTTACGGTGCTGAATTTGTTGAATTAAGTTGCCATTTTTGTTTTCTTCGCATACAAAAAGTATCCTTGTCGCTTCATAGCTTTACATCACGAAGTGGATTCATTCCAGCTTCTGTGGCTATTTTCGTGGCGAGAAATATACCAACTGAATTAATCGAGTTTTTATCATTTTACTCCAAAACTGTATTTGTCTCATTTCCTCAATGAGTTGAGACCAGCACAATCTAATAAAACATGCTTAATAGATAAAGGCATCACAATGAACAAGTTGGAGGATCTTGCTCTAATTTTGAAAACTTGCGGGTATAAACTAATTATTTATTGGGACTTATTTCATGGAGTTTGAATGGTGTAAATAAAGGGAACCACAATACCAGCATGCAACATAAAGCATTTATTTTGTGCATTTCAAGAACTTATAAATAGCTAACTTGCTATAAATACACAAGCTAATTAGGGCTGGGATGATACATTGATGCAGAATCGATTAGTGGATTGATCCTCAGATTTTTAGAGTGCATCACAATTCTTTCGGAAGACCCAGCCCTGAGCTAATAAGCAACTAGTTAATAATGAGAATTTGTGCTGCCATGCATAACACTAATAATACCTGTCCCAGCCTGCATATATATTTATATACATATATATTTATACAATAGCATAAAAGGAAAACACAAAAAGAAACAAACAATATTTTGTGATTGCTTCTGAGGCACTAAACTTAACTTGCCATCTTTAAATCAAACAGCTGGCTTTACAGTTGTCCAAATGTAAAAGATGAAAAAAAGAAGGTTTTATTAGTGACAGAAAACCAACTTACCGAGGAACCTTTTTTTTTGCCGTCCTCTTTCCCATCCTCAGCATCATCAGAATCACCGTCACTGTCCAGGGCAGGCAGCTCCGGGTCCAGCGGGGGCTCGTAAAGAGCTGTGTTCAAGGGCAAGTAACGGAGCTCATTTGGAGAGTACCTACAAACATGAAGCAAAGAAAACCCAGTCTGAATAAATTCAAGGCGTTCTTTATTCTTAAGTAACTACATCAAGAGCTCAGCAGGATCTGGCTGTAATTTAAAAAAGTATTAGAAAATTCACCTTTTGTAGTACTCTTGGAACTGGCCAGGAATGAGGGCAACTGGGTACGGACCGGTCTTGGTTCTTTCTGGAGGGAGGACTTTGTATCTTCCTTGAGGTACTTGAATAATCTACAGATAAAAGAGAAATGAGACCTCGAAAAATATAACACGTTTCAATACAGTGCTATCCTAAATAATGTCTTCAAATAAAGTGATTAATTAGGTGTTCAGTCACTGTTGTTTGAAAGGTGCCTGGGTTTTCAGGGCGGTGAAACGGTTTTAAATGCATTTTCCACACTCATTATCATATTAAAGAACAGGGGCATATCTTACATGTGTTTGAAGGTCAAAATAAGCCCTCCTCTCCTCCATCCGCTCTCGGTTGAAATTGCTGTTGAATTCAGCAGCTTTTTTAGCTGCTTTCTTTATGTACTCTGGCACTTTACTGGCTTCAACTTTTTGAGGATTCTGTTGCTGCATTTGCTAAAAAGAAAACAGTCAGTCCATTATCACTCACAGACCTTCAGCAACCGTTAACAGTCTTAACCCTGCATATATACCAGAAGAAATCACCTAGAAATACCATTGCACTGCAAATATTTTAGACGTTTTCAACATTTTTTATTCTAAATTATTCCTGCAATGGAAAACTGAACTGTTTTCATACAAGTCAAAGAAAAAAACATAGTAAACTGGCACTAAATATCATTAAGAAGGCTAAGAGAAGCCACCAATTATAATAATTTTCATAGAAATTACTTGCGCTTTAGAGTGATCAGATGAAATGTAATAAAAGCGGTCACTGCATTCGGTGGTAAAGAGAACTAATTTGGTGGCAAACTTTGCTCAGGTGTTTTAGTACAATCAAAACAACATTTCAGATGCTGTGTAAAGAGATCGGTCCGCTGCTAGTAAAGCTCTCTCGTCTCATAGCACAAAGTTTTTGTAAATGTAGTTGATGATTCTTGAAGTTTTTCCTACTCAGATGTGTGCATACAAGCATTAATGTGCATCTTGATGTTTCCATCAAACGGTTTTTTTTTATGCAAAATTTTTTTTTAAAAAAAATCACATGATCCCTCAACAAATCATTCTAATATTCTGATTTGCAGCTCAATATTTTTTTAAAGTGTGCTTGTTTCTCACCGCACTAAGTGTGCTCACGGAGTACTCCTTAGTGATCCTCTGGCGCTCTCGCTCCTGGAGTATGACAGAGTACTCTGCGTGTTTAGCTGGATACTCCTTAAACATCAAATCCATGACTTCATCACTGCGCAGAGCAGTCAGACCTGGGGAGAAGAGAGGTATAGGGACCTTGCATTTAGTCTTAAGGTCATTGAACACAAATTCTGGCTAGTTAGCTTTGGCATCTAAAAATAATAACATAAGATAAGATTAACTATTTATCCCGAGGGAAACTCTTTTGTCACCGACATGCTCAATGCAGCAAAGGAACAAGAAAATACAGTACAGTACAGTAATAATAATAATAAAACACTATACAATAAGTAAATAATATTAACAGTAGAATAGTGCAAATAGATAAGATAAAAATATAATAAAATACAATAACATAACTATTAGTGCAAGTGACAATGAATAATGAATAAAAGAGAGTAGAAGCAGCACGTAATGATGGGATGAAACAAGCATTCAATCAATGACATACATAAAATAAAAAAATTATTACATTGAAACACACTCCCTCCAAAACTTTTATAAAAACCTCATTTTCACATACAATGAATATTGATATTGAACACTTCAGACTTAGTGTGCAAGTTGTTTTCAACACAACTACTACAGAAACGGCAAGTGGACATATATATATATATAATTAATTTATATGTATATTATTTATACAAAAGAAACAGAAAAGAGAAAACTGAATTCTTACCCAAAGTACACTGTGTTTCTGTAATGACATTTTGCTCTCTCAGATAAAGTTTTTCTTTGTGAGACAGGTCTCTTCTTTCCATATCTGGTTTGATCAGCACGGGATTCAGAAAGCACAAAACAAAAAATTAATACTGTCATTAGTAACTGAATCTGTAAAATATATCCATTATTGGACCAATAACATGAAAACCTCTTAATTCAACTTTCCCTGCAGACTGTTAAGGTGCTTGATATTCATACCTGGATATTTCCGTTTGAATGATGTGACTCCCAAATACTCGCTCACTTGTTCTTGTAACATATAGTACTCTCCTGTGTCATCCGGAGGCCACTTGTATTCCGTCAGATTCTCAGCAGGAAAGTATGTTGGTCTGTAATCAAACAGAACAGGTTTATAAACAGTAAAAGTATCAATGTGTCAGAGTAAAGAGTAAAAACCAGTTGTGTCCAGCCTATAAAGCCATCAACAGATGACAGGTGTGGACTCACAGAAATACTAGAAGCTACACGAGTGAAAAATGACGTTATACGGAGAAACAACTACTGTCATGGGAAATTAATATTCGAACAAATTAGATAAGGTTTTAACACTAGTAAAAAATATTTTGAAATAATTAATTACAAAATTATCTAATGAGAGACTACAGGCAAAAACCCTGGGTTTAAGATTTGGGGCTTTTATGAAGGTGTTGATTTACATTCATATACGTTATCATTTATAAATAATTCATACATAAATGTAACAATTGTTTTAAATATTTACATGCATGTGTGTATTTATATCTACACAAGAAATATACAGAGAACACATACACATTATGCAAACAAAGACTTTTATTCTGGATGTGATTCATTTTTGACAGCACTAATAAAAAGAAATATAACAACATATAATTTAAGGATAATTCCTCATTTGCATTTAACCTAATAATCTGGGGAAGTATGTTGATATCTCTACTATTTTTTCCCTCTATTTAATTGGGTCTCTTGCCTTAAAATTAATTTACAGATCAGCATGCACGGTGTGATTAGCTCTCACCCCAGCTCATGATTGGATGTATCACAGCTCCTGGAACTGTCCCCTGAGCCCATCCTGCGTCGTTTGGGGGCTTGACTTCCATCACTGGAGTTCTCCTCAACTTCATCCTGTTTGACAAGTCAGAAATATGATTCTGTCAAGTACTTTTCAATCTGGGTTGAGTGATATTACGGTTAAAATGACTAACGTTTCCTAGGTCTGAAGCTCATAATATCAATTTATGAGGCTTTGAAAACTATCAGGGACTGTCCAAAAACAGCTAGGACTACTGCTGGGTTCCATTCATACGCATTCAGTAGTTTTTCTCTGAGCAGCGTCTTCATCGGCTAGCAGGCTAATAATAAATAAACAAAGACGACCGTTGCTCACATTCGCGCTGTTATAGACGCGGTAACTGCACAGATGTATTCCTTACAAACTACAAGGCTATAACTGTGGTGTGTGCAACAAGATCTAACCCTAAATACCCACAAACCTTCACAGACTGCGTCCCAGGAGTCGCAGGATTGCTATCGCACGGTCTCGGCGAAAGAACCGCTGCCATGTTGATGTTCTGCGGATGAAAGAGTGTCACATCCCGGCGGGAAACGAGGAGCGCGAGGAAGCGTTCCGACCACAACACAAGAAGAATGTTATAATATAATTTAAATAAATAAATAAATAAATAAATAAATAAATATATTTAAATAAAATATTTGCTATAAGTAACTTTCTTTTAAAGATTTTATGTACTATTAATTGGAACAATTGTATTAAAATTATAGGAAATATTTGTTTAATAGCCCGTTTTCACAGACACAGGGCTTAGACTAAACCAGGATTATGCCATTTTAGTAATTTTTATGAACATGCCTCAGAAAAAAAAAAAAACATTACTGGGGTGCATTTTATGATAAAACAATGTCACTGGCATGTTTTAAGATCTCTCAGTGCAAGTTTCTTTCACTTTTTAACAGCTCAGATATACATTTTAGTCTAGTACTAGGCTTAAGCCTTGTCTGTGAAACTGGGGGAAACTGTTTTAACCTTTTTTTTTTAGACTTTCTGCTCCGGCTCAAGCCAACTTAAAGTTTGTGTCGACAATTTTTTTATGTAGTTATTTTTAATATCTTACATTTACATTTAGCCAGAGATAAGCAGATAAGCACATAGTTTGTTTTAATTAATAATAAAAAACACGAAAATAAAAAAAAAAAAGATAAAAAAAAGAGATTAAATTATTTTTTTGTTTCTACTATACCCACATATTATAAGTTACAAAATTGTGAAACAATTGATTAATAACAAAAAATTTTATGGAAATTTTAAACAGATTACGGAAAACGTGTGCTCAGTCTGCAGTGAACGCTTTATCAATGACTCCGCAACTGTCCAATCGCAGACCGCTACGAAGTCTTATCAGCCAATCCGGACGCTGGAGGCGGGGCTGATCCGTTTTCGCGAGCGTTTCTGTCTGGAACAGGAAGTGAAACCTGCTTCTGCCGAGTGCTTGTAGCACTTTGTTCAGAAAGTTGGGCTGCTTTTGACGGCTCCGGGGCTTTGAAAGATGGACAGCCAAGGGAGAAAGGTGGTGGTTTGTGATAACGGAACAGGGGTACGTCCGCAACTCTAACACCTACCATTTATTTATATATTTTTGGGCTCGTTTAGCTTTCGAGCAAAGTTCAATGAGATTCAGGCAGACAGACCCCTAACAGGAAGTCACAAAAGCTTAGCGCAGCTGTAAGGAATGTCTGACAGCTGCATTTATTTTCCTCGCATATTCTTCTCTGCTAAGACCTCTGTGTTATCCGGCTCTAAATTGATTTATGTTCTATATTTATCCTATTAAAAAAACAGCGTTTACTTAACGTTATTCCACAGACTGCATTAGACGCTAATAGCACAGTTTCTGCTAAATGTGGCTTGATTTGGTTATATAATCCTGATATATCGCTATATGATATTATAAACACAGAAACACAATTAAATATTTAGTTTACGGGCCGAGTGCATGCGCATGCACCGAGTAGCAAGTTCTGCAACTAGCAGGGTCTTAGCTTGCTATCTTGCTTCACTCATCTGCCAGAATAGACTGTTAAAATGAATTTTGCGTCCCTATGGTTACAGTTGGTCTATGAATGCTGCCTGTTATGAAATAATCCACTTGCTTTGATAACAATTTGCATATTTCAGGCACAGAGTGGTGTTACTTCCTCACCTGGGACATTGTAAAACGCGTAGCGTGGCTTAAAGCACCTAAAAACTGACGAGGGAAAGCCAGATGTCTGTCAAACCTTCCTTGTAATAATCATTAACTACTGTCAAAAGAACAAGCCCATATTCAACAGATAAAGTGAATAATATCACGTTAAGTGTTTTCTCCCCCATAGAAGTCCATTATAAGAACACACAGAAACCAAACTTATATGTATAGTAAAGACTTGCCACTGTCAAAAGAACAAGCTCTTATTTAGCTTAAAAAGTGAATAATATTACGTTTCCTTATAATGGTTATTGGGGTGAACACTTAACATGATATAATTAACTTTATGAAATGAATAAGAGCTTGTTCTTTTGACAGTGGCAAGTCTTTATTATAAATAAAATTGGCCAGAATTTGGGTCGTAGTTAAGGTACATTAAGCCACGTTCAGCTGTGTTCTTATAATGGACTTCTATGGGGGAGAAAACTTAACGTCATATTAATCATTTTATCTGTTGAATATGGGCTCGTTGTTTTGACAGTAGTTAGTGATTATTACAAGGAAGCTTTGACAGACATCTGGGTTTTCCTCGTCAACCCTCGTTATGCGTTTTTGAAAGTCCCCCTCACCTCGCTGTTAGAGTTAGTCTCGATGGAAAGGTGTGTAAATCAAGTTTCACTGATGTTGGTGAAGATATATCTTTGTGCATGATAAGAGTTAGTCATTATGCATAATAGAAATGATGCCTGAAATCAAATGCCTTGTAATTTGGGGGCGTGACATCATGGAACTAGGATCTGGAAATAATTTTGGTTCAGGTGTATTTTTAGTAAATAACAAAACTGTTTGGTCAGGACAGCCAATGAAACCGAGCCATGAGTCAGGCTGAGAAGGAAGTGATGTCATCCGTTAAAACCACAGCTTGCACAGAGAAAGCGTCTCTGCTTGTCCGATGACCAATAAACGAGCCAGAAAGCTTTCAGGCCATTTTTGGTATATGCTAATATGAGAAACATTTGATTGGGTTTAATGCAAGCAAGTATTTGTTGGGGATGATTGATTCATAGAGCAAGTACAGGCAGTGAACAATGAAACCGGTCTCTTCTGAATATTTTGGTTTGGATGAAGAGTTAACGTTAAGCATCTTAAACAATATAGTATGTTCTCAATAGTTGTTTAGTAGTAGTCAGATCAATCACTTCATTCATTCACATTGATTTTGTTGCAGCAAATCTTGTGAGGCTGAATCAAGTCAAGAAACAATATTTTATACATATCTATAAAACTTTACAGACCACTAAACTGACTATATAGTGTCAAAGTAATAAGACCTAAAGCACAGACACATGCTGCAGGCCTCATATAAGGTCAGTGGTTAACACAAGCCCAAGACATTTTCGCACTTGCTAAAATGGGACTACAGCCAAACAGGAAAACACATCTACACTCATTATTTTGCTTTACAGTTTTATTGTGTATAATTTATTTTTTTACTCATGCTCTTGCAGTCTATCTCAAACTTCCCAGCGCTTTGACTGGAAGTAAAGAGTTGTCCGAAACTTTGAGATACTGTGTAATTTCTTTTTAGTAGTGGTGCAACGGATCACAAACCTCACGGTTCGGATCATATCACGGATTTTGAGTCACGGATCGGATCAATTTT
>JAUCNO010001053.1:13109738-13121240 GCA_032353835.1 Enteromius viviparus
AGCGCTTTACCGGAAATGTAACACATTATAGTTTGAAAATGGCGGCGCCCGCATTTACGTGGAAAATAAGGTGAATATATCACCCAGGCGTTACATATCATCCCTAGGAACAACACAGATGTACTGCTCGACTGGCAAATAATAGGAACTGTATGTTGTTGTTGTTTTGTTGACAAATGTGTGCAGCTTCTTGGTTTGAATTGTGATTAAAATACAATTCAGTGGTTACCTAAATTTAAATTCAATGCCTACAGATATTTTATAGTTTAAGGGCAGTTTGACCTTAAAAGATCAAATAATCAACCAATAGGTTTGTGAAAAAATGGTGTTCTGTGTACACAAATACAATATATATTGTGAAAATATTTACATGTCTTTATTTATATTGATGTCATTTATATTATAAATAAATATATTTATTATATACATATAAACGCACACTTTCTAAAGTATATACGTTCACTTGTGTTTATTTTGGATGCAGTTAAGTGCGATTAATTTGACAGCACTGATTATTTAATGTTTTTAATAATTTTGCTTAATAACCTCTGCACCAGCGAACCATTATAATAGTCAATTATCAACAAGGATTAGTCTAAGATTAAGTTTTGTTTTGCTGTTAAAGAATTTGAGGATGAACACAGTATTAGGTTACACATTACTTTTCTGTCTCTCCCTCTCAATCATTTAGTTTGTCAAGTGTGGATATGCCGGATCCAACTTCCCAGAACACATCTTCCCAGCACTGGTGGGCCGGCCCATCATCCGCTCCACAGCTAAAGTGGGCAACATTGAGATTAAGGTGAGCTCCGCACTCACTCTCCATCTTCTGCCCGCTCAGATGATCCATTTGGAGTTTGTTGTGGCATTTTCTGAATAACAGTAGATAATACTGCTCTATCTATTGATGGGTCATTAAAGTACATTTGTGAAACCTATTTAGCCTAGTTGTTTTAAAGTAAGCCTTCATTCTCTCCTGTTTAAACTTTTTGTTTTTATACTTACACTCTTTCCTCCTCCTTCTTCACATGAAGTAGAATAACAAAAAAATGGTAAGTGCAGCCTGACGTGTGTTTTAACACTGATCGCCTGCTGAGGAGAGTGTTTTGCACCGTGCAGTATTTCAGTTCATATATTGTCTCCTAATATTGAGCTTTGATTTATTTTATGGAGCATACCATTCCGTATAACCAGGGCTGGGTGATATAGACAAATCTAAAATATATAATATACAGTAATATTCAATATAGACAAACAATTCTATTTATGCATTAGCTCTAATATGGCTTAACTTTTTTTTTTCTTTTCTTTTTCTCTTTGTTTCTACAGTAACCTGAGCCATCATTTTAACCAAACATTTTTTTGTAGCAGCTGAATTCAAAATGCTTAAAACATTAATACAATTTTAAAATAATCAAGGTGAATATTTAGGAGAATATTAATACATCAATTTATTTATTATTAATTAATTGTGATTAATCGCATCCAAAATAAACGTTTTTGTTTGCATAAAATATTTGTGTGTACTGTGTATATGTATTTTGTGTGTGTATATTATTTGTTTTCTTTTTTTTTTAATAAATACATTTGCATGTTTATTTTTGTATTCTTATGTTTATATATATATATATAAATATTTGAAACTTATAAACATTTTATGTCTCAAATGTATTAATGAATTAGTTTTTTTTATATATATAATAAATATACAAAGTACACGTGCATGTATGATGTAATCAAAAACCTTTTTGAGAAATGTTCAAAAAAGTTTAAAACTTTTTTAAGTTCAGAATATTCAATAATTTGAATATTTAAAATGCTATAGGTGAACAAAGGATTTTCAGTTGGTTTATTAAAACTGACTAAGAGTTAAAATTGGACCGAATCAATCTAATCAGCTCGAATGAGGTTTATTTATATTGTTAGCATTCAGTATATCACCCAGCTCTTTCTAATCTAACTTTTATTTCTTTCTCTGTTTGTGTACTGATTTATCTTAAATGCCATGGAGAATGACTTTCAGACATTTGAACTAATATTTCGGGGTTTTAGTTTTTTTTTTGTTTTTGGGGTCTTGCATAATTTGTTTAAATACTCCAGTATTCACCACAGTGCATTGCTCGAAGTGCTCTTACGCTGCACTTTATCTTCTGTTTCAAAGCTGCAAATGTTTTTCACAGAGCTTGGCACCTATTCAGTTCCTCACCAGACATTATAGCTTAATTTCATCCTCCAGTCCGAAATAGATTTAGCAGAAGTTGGCCTGAAGATGCAGGGAAATGTTGATGTCTCTGCACTTTGCGTTTGTCTGTTCAGTGTCCTCTGGCCTCTAATGTTTGAGGAACCAGAAGAAATCCTAAATAGATTCTGATGCTGTGGTTTTCACAAGATACCGTTTCACACACTCTTTTCGAGAAGTCTGCATTTCCTGTCTCAAATAAACAAGATGTTGCTAAAGTCGTGCTGTACCCAGGAAGCTAGTCGGACAGATGAAATTGATGGACAGCAGGACTCACCCTGATAATCTGTACAATTAACATCCAGTCCTTCATATTAGAGGTATCTCCATGACTGTTACCAAAGAATAACTCAAATACACTACACTCTCAGAAACAAAGGCACAAAAGCTGTCACTGGGGCAGGACCTTTTTAAAAGGTACACTTTTGTACCTATTAGGTTCACATATGCACACTTAAAGTACTAATATGTACCTTTTAAGATAAAAACATTAATCCTTTAGGTACAAACATGTCCTTTTTGAAAGGTTACTGCCTTTTGTACCTTTTATTTCTGAGAGTGTACCCAACATTTACTCCAAATTTGCTATTTGTAAATGTGTTTATTCACAAATAGACTGCAGTTTTGTTGTCTGCTGCAAATCACATACAAAGAAAACCAAACAATTAAGTTCAGTAATGACACTGTTAATGTGTAATAAAATGGTATGATACTGGGAAAAAGTATTGAACACAGCCTAAGTATTAAAGCCAAGTTTAATACTTATTTTACCCGCTGTAATTACAGTCTTGATTGTAAAGGAGTCTTACTAACACGTTGTGCATGGAGATGTGCTGTTAGTGCATGCTGGGTCTAGTGAAGAGGTGCATCTTCTGTCCATACTCTCATCTCACCCCAGCGGCTGTGTTTACTGTGCTTGAGCGCTCTGTGAGCCGTAACATGAGGCTTCCTCGTGCCTCGTACTGTAAATGTGGATGGGCTGTGGTAAGTCTAGAACATGAGATTCCCGCACCGGTGCTGTGGAAATGCTGTTGGGCTGCCACACTGAGATGTTTTTGGTGGATGCTGGCCTCAGGTTTGGTCATAGCTATAAGGCGAGGTGTTTTTTTTAACCTGTGATCTGTGACTGTTCAGGATCTGATGGTGGGAGATGAAGCGAGTGAGCTGCGCTCAATGCTGGAGGTCAACTATCCCATGGAGAACGGCATTGTCAGGAACTGGGATGACATGAAGCACTTATGGGATTACACCTTCGGTCCGGAGAAGCTCAATATCAACTCGCACGACTGCAAGATCCTTCTCACAGAACCTCCCATGAACCCCACCAAGAACCGTGAGAAGATCATAGAGGTGTGTCGTCAGCCCATTCATGTCTTTCACTTTATTTTTCACTAGTTTACTTTCCATAAAGTCAAATGAAGCCTATTCTCCTTGAATTATATATGATGTTACTATTTCTTCTCATAATGGGGATTTGCTTGAGTTTCTTATTACTGTAGTGCAAAATGACCTCTTTTAGTGTGAAATCTGAAAAAAGCTCAAAATTGCTTTATTTAACAAGGATGTATTTAGTGACTTTTGATGGTGTTTCAAATAATTGCTGTTCATTTAAACATTCTATTAATTAAAGAATCATTAAAGAAATTTTTAACATTGATATCAATGGTAAATGTTTCTTAAACAGCAAATCACTATATCAGAATGATGTCTGGATCATGATTACCAGATCATGTGGAAATTCAGCTTTCTATCACAGGAATACATTACATTTAAAAATAGATTTAAATAGAAAACGCTTCATATTAAATTATAATATTTACAATAGTGAAAATGTTTTACTTTCAGAAACATTTCAATAATCTTACAGAAACTTTTTGAGCGGTACTGTATTTTATGGGTAAAAAAGCCTTTGGTTATTATTATTTTTACATTTTAACAACTCATGACTTTTTAACCCTCGTTTTTTAACAGTGTCATTTTTAAATAGTGGGTGGAAGTTTGTTTTTGATGTTTTCTGAGAGGATCTGGTGACTAGCAGCAGGTGATGCTCTGAGATCACCCTCCACTATCATCAGACTCTTTGACTTAATTGACACATTTTAAGTTCAGACTATAGCATGTAAAAGCGGTGGGAAGGATGAGCAAGAATAACAGTATTAAGTACTCTAAATGTAATTATGCATTTCTGAAAATTCATCCCAAAAATAATATTGCATAACAATGCTGTAATGCCTGCTTTTAGCTATATTTAGCTGTGTATTTAATGCTTTACAAATGATACAAACCAAAGGATAGCTAAAGCTTCTTATGTAACAAATTGGCATAATGACCTATTCTCACTATAAACTAGTTGCTTGTTAGTATGACGGCTTTTATAAAAAGCATTAATGCAGAAGCAGCTGCTTGATTTTAAAACTTCAGTTGAGAACAGAAAAGCATTATATTATCCACGTTTTTTACAGTAAGAGCGGGTGCAGGTTTAGTAGCTGGAACAGTTATTTTTAGCTGTCTGCTATTTGTTATGGTGTTATATTATTTGAATGTATTATTGTTAACTGGTTTGTAGCTCAAATAGTTTTATGACTGAAAATGTTGTGAAATAGCTGATATACATATGTCCTTGAACACATTGAACTGGGCTAATAGGGAGGCTTGTGTTATTATGATGATTTTTATGAATATTTCATTTGTCTTTGTCTGACTGTCCTTTAGGTCATGTTTGAGACATACCAGTTTGCAGGGGTTTACATCGCCATCCAGGCTGTTCTGACGCTTTATGCTCAAGGTAAGTTATCCACTGTTTTAACCTCAGCATGTGGATATGGCAAGCGTTTTATTGTGTCAGCCATGAGTGATTGTAGCAGTATTCGTTTGCTTTGCTGCACCCAGGCCTGTTGACAGGGGTGGTGGTGGATTCAGGCGATGGAGTCACCCACATATGTCCTGTGTATGAGGGCTTCTCTCTGCCCCATCTCACAAGGAGGCTGGACATTGCGGGACGGGACATTACACGCTATCTCATTAAGGTACATAGTATTTCCGTTACATGGTTCAGCATCTTGTTAAATAAAAATAATGTTATTGTTATCTTCTTATTTATCTTCTTTTTTAATTTCCTTGCTTGACGTGTCAATCCCACATCACCCTAACCTGCCCTATTCACGCATTAAAGTTAACCTTTGTATTATTCAGTCACACTTTTGTGTTAAAACTTGCAAAACGCATGGTGGGAAAATAAAGCGTGAAATAAAGATGGGGAACTATGACGTCATAACTTTGAAGAGTAATACAGTGAGGGCTCCTTTGACATTTTCCTATTGGGTTATAAAAAAAAAGCCTGTGGTGAACATACCTTGACAATACTTTTTGTATATTATGTATATAATATTACTTTGTATATTATGTAAACAAAAACTTTAAGCAGGAACTGTTGTCACATTCATTTAAAACCGAAGTTATGTGTGCTTGAATTCTTTTCGGATAATAAAAACCCGACTCCTTAGAATGTGGTAAATATTTGAGTGTTTTTGTCACAGTTGCTCTTGCTGCGAGGTTACGCCTTCAACCATTCGGCAGACTTCGAGACGGTACGCATGATGAAGGAGAAGCTCTGCTACGTGGGATACAACATCGAGCAGGAGCAGAAGCTTGCTCTGGAGACCACCGTACTGGTGGAGTCCTACACGGTCAGTTTTACCAAGATTTCACGAACCGTTTTAACACAAGCTTGCGTTCTAAAAGGGTGTTAACGGCCTCCTCGCTGAGACGTTCGAAAGTTACACTTCAAATGTTACAGTATGTGAAGCAGACGTTTTTCTGGCTGGGGTTTTTAGTATGTGGTTTCACAAATTTCCCGCTGGGACGCGTAAGTGTTCTCCGTTTCTATGGTAACAGGCTCTTTGGATTGGATTTAGCAGCAGGGAAATTCTTCAGTCTACACTTTGACATCCTGTCTGTGAGACGCCGGACTCTGATTGGCTGCGGGACGAGTGATTTACACAGAGCGGCCTCAAGGGGGTAGCGGATGCTGAAAAGTGGTTCTTTGCAAAGTTCCTTTTTTACTCCAAGGTTGTAGGCATGGGTGTGGTGTTTCTTTCGATTTCCTTTCTGAACCTTTTCTTTTAAAAAATGAATGGCTCAAGTGAGCGAGTTTTAAAACAAGGAAGGCTGTGTGGTGTCGGAGTTGCTTAACCAGCATGTAACATCATTTCCTGCGTGGCCACAGTCCTTTCCAGCTGGGAAGCTCTGCGTTTCCGACCTCTGGACACTCCTCAATGGGCTCTTTATATACCCGGCGCCATTTTCTTATTAGTCATCAGGGTTATGCTCGGCTGTGGCCTGAGACTTTGCTCGCTGCAGCCAGTCTAACAGGAACATCTCATGATCGAGGTCAAACTGAAGTAGTGAAGCATGTGATAAGAAACCAGACAAATGTTGACATGAGGTGTGGTTATGTACCACCGCATTGATCAGCATATGAACCGCATAAATCATAAACACTTGCTCATGTCCTGTTGCCACTGTAGACCAGTTTAATAATGCAAGTCACTAAGAAATTAATAGTTTTATTCAGCAAGTATGCATTCAATAAATCAGACGTGACATTAAAGTAATTTACATTTTGCTACAATTGATTTTCTTTCGACCTATTAAATTCACCAGAGAATCCTACTATATATATATATACACCCTAATAATATCATATTATTTTTATATAAATATATATCAATAAGCAGTTTTCAGTTCTAGTATATGAGTGCGTGTACTATTTCTTTATGCATTTTCTGATCAAATAAATGCAGTCTTGGTGAGCATAAGGGACTTATTTATATTTTATAAAAATAGTCATGCAGTTTTGCAACATGAAAGTTTAAGGAATTATGTTTTAGGTGATTTTCTTGTAAAAAAAAAAAAAAAAAGTATATCTAATGTTGTCTATTTAAATGCCAATATAAAAATACCTGGTAATATTATATATTTATTCATTACTGTGCTTTTATGAAATCTAACCTAGACCTTGCTGAATTTAGTAATAGAGGTTGATTGGAAATCTCATCTAATCACGTCTTTAGGGAAGTAAACAGCAATAGCATTGGAAGCTTTTTAAAGTATTGGCAGCCCTATCGAAGTGTTCAGTGAAGCTCTTTATATTTATGAATTGGCAACCCTAACGTTTTCCTGTCCTCTGTTCTCCAGCTCCCTGATGGTCGGGTTATTAAGGTTGGAGGGGAGCGGTTTGAGGCCCCGGAAGCTCTGTTCCAGCCTCACCTCATTAACGTGGAAGGGGTCGGAGTGGCTGAGCTTCTCTTCAACACCATTCACGCAGCAGACATCGACACCAGGTGAGCTCTAATCCCACACCTAACCCTCGCTGCTAGGATCCTCCTTTCACTACACTGTTATGTCAGACTAAAATAAACAAAGCAAAATATAAAGGTCGTTTTGTCATTTCAGTCCCTTCACCCTTCAGCCCTGCAGCATCAATGAAGCTCACTGTGTTTTATCTGTGCTTCCCTTCTCTCTCAGGGCCGAGTTCTATAAACACATTGTTCTGTCAGGAGGATCTACCATGTACCCCGGTCTGCCCTCTCGACTAGAGAGGGAACTTAAACAGCTTTATTTAGAGCGGGTACTGAAGGGTGATGTTGACAAGCTCTCGGTAAGTTCGCCATATCTACGCCAATGTAAATGTGTCAGGAAGACCCAGAAAGACAGGAATCCAAGTTGTGAAAGAGTATCAGACAATTGCAAGTTAGAAAGCCAAAATTGCGTCAACAATTCTGTCGTCATTTACTCGCCATAACTTTAAAGGATGTTTGTAACCTAGTATTTTGATGATGATCAATGATCAATGACCAATACTGGTTCAGAATAGCTTCCTTTGTGTTCAGCAGAACAAAGACATTCATACAGGTTTGGAGCTACTCGAGGGTGAGTAAATGGTGACAGAAGTTGAATTATTGCTTTAAAGACACTCAGGTGTGTGGTAATGGCTCATGAGCACCAGCAGGTGGAGCTGCATCACACCTCCACACAGCCCCATCTCATTTAAAACCTGGCCATTGGCCTGGAAAAGCATTTTGGGGAGCCTCAGAGTGGGCCGCATTTCAGCCCTCTATATATAGATGATCAATTACAGATGGCATGCCCGATACGGCCGAGCAGCGTGTCTGTCTGCTTCTCCCCAAACTGGGTTTAAGGCAAATTAAAAAGCAATTGACTTTACATGAAGGCCTCCATGAGAGCCTTTCAGCCACCTGTTTATAGCCCGTTCAGGGTCTGAACCTAGCACCATACACCTCGTTATTCTCCCGTCCGGGTTTGCCGCTCGATTCCCAAGCGGACAGTGTGCTTTTTATGTGTATTAAAGAGATGCATTCAGAGCGTCGGCTGGTATGTGGGTCAGTGTCCGTTCTGTTCCACTCCCCTGAAATTCTGGTCACGCTGTCTATTTAATACCCCCATAGAAATTCAAGATCCGGATCGAGGACCCTCCCCGCCGTAAGCACATGGTGTTTCTGGGTGGGGCGGTGCTGGCTGACATCATGAAAGACAAGGACAACTTCTGGCTGACGCGGGAGGAGTATCAGGAAAAGGGCGTGCGTGTTCTGGAGAAGCTTGGCGTCACTGTCAGATAAACATCCCACGACCCCCGCATCTCTTTTACATCAACCTTCTCTTTTGTTCAGCCCGTTCTTCCGGTGAAACATGTCATCAGGTGTGGATTTATGGGTTTGAATTATATAGGGTGCTGGTGGTTTTTTTGTTTTGTTTGGTCCTCTGTCACCACATTGACATTTGTGAGCCTGTGCCGTGAAACCAGTCATAATTAGCACGGTGATATTTGTAGCAATAGCCAACATTACATTGCATGGGTTCCTTGTATGCCAATCATTAGGTTATTAAGTAAAGATCATTTTCCATGTAGATATTTAGCACATTCCCTACTGTAAATATATCCCAACTTCATTTTTGGTTCGTATGCATCAACTTTAAACTTCAATGTTTTGAACCCCAAATAGTTTCTCAGCCAAATATTGTCCTATAAAAGCATACATCAGTGGAAGGCTTGTTTATTCAGCTTTCGTAAGATATGTGAATCTCAATTTTATAGAATTGAATGGAATTATGGCTGGTTTTGTGTCCGGGGCATTAGTGGCGATTGGGTCATTCCTGCTTTGCAGTACATTTTCGTGTCCCCTTCATATAATGTAGAAGAGAAATATAATTTTATCATTAAAATATATATATATATATTGGTTATTCGATCAGTAATACAGTGAAAAATGTAACATTCTTTGAATAGAATGTGTTGATGTAAAAGTCTTTAGTAATTCATTAAAAAAAAAAGAAATCCTACTGATCTTACAGACTTTTAAATGCTTGTGTATACTATAAATGAAACTATTTTTAAAGATTAAATTCATATGAATTTTAGTTTTGCAGCATCATGAATAAGTGTGCATGGAAGTTTTTACTGTGGAAAGCCCTGTTCATGCCAAGAGCGAGAGCTATAAAGATAACGGTGTTAGTGTTGAAGCAGGATGGATTCTGATTGGCTGTCAATGTTTGTATCGTTCGCCAGCTGGAAAAATCCTTCTGAAAGGGATTCACAGTGTCGTTTCTCTGTGCCTTTATCGTTATAGTTCTGGTGTGGACTCGCTGTTTTGTGATACTGAGAATGATTTTTTTTATTAGCAGGTAATTCTGTAATGTTTAGTCATTTGTGGCTTGTCACTCTCAAACATGTCAGCTGTTTTAACAAAACATAAAAGCACAGAAATCATGATATGATCAAAATCACAATTACTTTGAAGGCTAACTTTAGCTCTTTCTTTCCGACCTGTTAGGCAGGTTTCCTGTCTTTTGTTGAAATAATGAATTTTTAATGAGTGACCTTTACGTGTCTGAAATGACTTCTACAGACACACCACAGAGCGACAGTACTGCACGGCAGAAATGACCCAATCAGCGATGAGCAATATTTAACAGCAGCGCTCGCGAATGTTAATGACAGGCGCCATCATCACGTCTGTATTACTGCTGACTATTATAAGCTGTAATGAATCCTCACCACCAGATGTGTTATACTGTATGTCAGTCCGGTGACAGAGACACAAACGTGTTATCGTCAGTGTGTAAAGGAAGGGCAAAACAAAATACTTTTTTTATTTTTTTTTTTCTGTTCTCTGCCAGCTTTGCAACAACAGAAACTTTGCAACCAAACCATATTATGGTCATGGAGCTTTAGCCCTGTGGCTGAGGGAAGCCTTCCTACTCTTTCTGTGTGTCATGTGTTCGTCCAGAGTAACAACACAACAGGGGCTCGTGTTACTCACAAGTGTTTATTGTTATTTAGCATTTTGAAAGTTTGGACTGAGTCTGTGGGATTTTTACTGATGTATTTATCAAGCAGTCCAGTCTTCTGCAAGGTCTGCCTTTGAATAGGAAAACATATGCTGGTTTGTGTTGCTCACATATATACACACCTCAAAAACAAATATATATATATATATTAAGAAGATTGGATTTGTATGAATTCTATTAGTCCCTTTGTAATTGTAATTATTGCTTTTGTTTTTTTACTTTTTATTTTTTCTCTCTTGCAGTGCTGTGTCTGGCATAGAATGAAATAATAATAAACAATCTTCTGCAATGTCAGTCAGACAGTAGCTTGTATCTGATTAATGCTGTTTTTATGTAAATTAGGTTAGAAAGTAAATCAGATATGGAATATTGTTTGGAACCATATTTCGCAGTGACGCCATATATTGTTTATGGACATTTATAAAGTACGGAACAAAAACATTGATAATTGAGCTATCTGCTTTTTCATGCATGTATTTAAGATATCATCTATTATTAAAAATGTTTATCCAGTGCTAAGCACTATTTATGTAAGTTGGTCTTTTTTATTTATTTTTTACTTTTTTGGATCACAGCATAATTATGGAGGACAAAAAAATGACTTCAAGTATAAATAAATGAATACATAAATAAATCCTCAAATAAAAGTAGAAATACATGAAGAAATAAATGTAAAAATAAATACATAACTGCCAAAATGCCTTACGTTTATATATACAGTGGGTACGGAAAGTATTCAGACCCCCTTAAATTTTTAACCTTTTGCACATTTGCATTTCATTTTTTCCCCTCATTAATTTACACACAGCACCCCATATGAACAGAAAAACACAGAATTGTTGACATTTTTGCAGATTTATTAAAAAAGAAAAACTGAAATATCACATGGTCCTAAG
>JAUCNO010001053.1:13122721-13133182 GCA_032353835.1 Enteromius viviparus
TTGCTTAAATCACCTTTCTTTCCCATTCTGACATTCAGTTTGGAGTTCAGGAGATTGTCTTGACCAGGACCACACCCTTAAATGTATTGAAGCGACTGCCATGTGATTGGTTGATTAGATAATTGCATTAATGAGAAATTGAACAAGTGTTCCTAATAATACTTTTTAGGTGAGTGTATATGAGTGTCACAGCACTTAAGACCATGTGATATTTTCGTTTTTTTTTTTATGTCAACAATTCTGTGTTTTTCTGTCAATATGGGGTCTGTGTGTACATTAAGGAATAAAAGAACTTAAATGATTTTAGCAAATGGCTGCAATATAACAAAGAGAAAAAATGTAAGGGGGCCTGAATACTTTCCGTACCCACTGTATATATATGTATCCAAAAAGAGGACAAAGTTTTGTAAATGTTTTCCAGATTTTTGGTGATCAAACATTTGCCACCAATGAGCGCTCGCAACTGTCACATGATCGTGAGGAAGGCATCACAATGGTGTTCTTATCTTGAAGTATGACTGAAATCACTGTAATTGTTGATCGTGCTAAGCAAGGTAGCAGCTTGAAAAAGCACCTTCCTGATTACTGTATGGCATCTGAGATTGGATAAGATTTCCTGCTGGTGCTTCAGTACCAGTGTTATAAGTCGTGGTGTAGTGTGTAAAGTGATTTGCTGAAGAATGCTTCTAAGGAAGCCCTGATTTAAAGTGATCAGTAAGGAATTTGGATGCTCGCTGGTGACCGTAGTCCTCAGTTCTCAAAATACCTCTCCAGTCCCTTGATCAAAGCGAGTCTAATCCTTAGCTTTCCCTTTGAGTCAGAAGTTACACAGATAAGGAGTCTGTGCTGTCCACCTTTGACCCTGATTACACTTTTTAGAGGAAGTGATGCACTAAAGTAGCACTTAAAAAGCCTTTGTTGTTGTGCAATGTTAGAGATCGCTGCTCATATTAGGTGGACGAAACAAAAAAAACAAGAAAGAAAAGTTAATTATTTCTGTAGCTGACAATACTTCAAATTCTGAATTCAGAAATATGGGGAATCAAGTCAATAAGTTTTTGCTGTAACTAGCTGTTTTAACAGTTCAATGGGATTTATATCCATTCACTAAAAGAAAGTCCAAAGGACACATGATTTTTCTTTTTATGGTTTCATACACTGTTTTTATTCATTTTCCTGAAGATCAAGAAGCCAAGCACATCCATATCAATTTACAGAATTTATTGGGTTCCATTTAAATCATGATAATTCAATATAGTTCATAATAGTTCAATATATGACTACAAGAAAGACACATGATTTTATTTTATTTTATTATGACACATTGTTTTTATTCATTTTACTGAAAACCACGAAGCCAAGCACAGCCCTATCAAACTATAGAGTTTTTTGAAGTTCCGAATTTATCCAATTCCATTATTCTATTTAATTTATAGTAATAAATAATAATAAAAACACCTGATTCCTAATCCTTAATTACAAAGGTATAAACACGTTAAAACAGGGTTTATATTTACCCCTCCAAAAATAAAATGATATAATATAATCTTTTGTGAGAAAGAAAAAAAAAACATTGCTTTTTGCTCAAATGCAAAAATTAACTTTGTTACACCACCTTTGTACAGCACGTGCTATGGAACAAATGCATTCAATTGAACATACACATACTACTATTAATAATAATATAGTAATCTAAAACTAATGTAAAACTATGAGAGTACTAAATTCTCGCACTTCTATCAACAACCCGCCATGCTTTTTTTGTTTAGTTTTGTTTTTTACTTAAGTCAATATAGAATTCCTTCTCTTACAAAAAAAGGACGGCGGGTTGTTGATAGAAGTGCGAGAATTAGCCAACGTGCACAATCTGACGCTTATTTAGGCAGCTTGTGATCATATTTTGATCAGTCTTGGCCAGACTCTTGATCTGTAAAACGATTCCCACCGATTTAAAAGGCGTCCGTCCTTCGGCGTGACGTCATCGCTTCCGCCCTCCCTCCCTCCCCCCGCGCGCGCTGCCTCTGCTGCACAATAATCCAACATGGAGTAATCAGAGATGGGGCTCGTCGGGGCCACCCTCAGCAACATCAACGCATACTTCATCTAAGGGATTTTCGGAAATACGCTCAAGCGCTCAAACTGTGGGAAATTATTCGGCGGATCCGATTTAGCCTCGTTTTATACCAAGCTCATCCAAGGTTTTCACCAGCAACTGGTTAGATCCAGTGAAAAAAGAAAAAAAGAGAAAAAAGAGTCGAAAACCCATCAAGACGGAGACGAGGAGAGGAGAGGAGAGAGAAAGAGAGAGAGACCAAAAAGAAGACACATTATATCTGAACGAAACGTGAGGGATTATCGGGAGAAAAAAAAGAGTGGCAGAAAAATGACGAACGAACAGAGTGCACCCGCTGTGGGATTTTATTGTAGGTGAAACGAGAAAAATGATTGAAGAAACACACCCAAACGAGTAAGTACCTGGAAATAAATGTCTTTTTTGGGGGGGTTTGTCTTTGTTCTGGACACATGTCACATCTTTCACGGTTAAAGACAGTCAGATGTCATCAGAAGACGTGCTGGAAAAGTTTGCTGAACTATTTTACGTGTAAATGTTGCTCGGGGTTGTCAGCGGAGGGGGTTTGGGCCCTGTCCCACTGATAGAGTCCGAGGGAGGGAGGGAGGGAGAGGGAGTGGGGCGCATCGGAAATATTTGGTAAAGGGATTTGATGTTTAAAGGCCCTTCTTCGAACATTCCTCTGTGTTTGCGCGTCACATGTTGTTTTGCGCAGCAGAGCCATTTTGTTTGTTTGTTTTCTGAACATTGTCTAGTAATAAAAAACGAGCTGCTTTTCTGTTCTGGAAAGTCTTGCAGTGCTCGGATATATCCGCCATTTGTTTCTTCTTGTCAGACGCGTTGAATCGCTCTCATTTGCATATAGTGCTTCATTCATAAAAACACCACGGCTCGCGGACAATGCGTTACGAGTAACTTATGAGAAATGATTGCGCTATAGTCAGTGAAAGCGTTATGAATGTTTCCATACGCCGAATTATAGTTTTTTTTTTTATGCAGCCTCGTGTTTTGGTTTTTCGCCCACTCCGAGGTGGGCTAGCTCTGCCAGGCCACGTATTATTAATATATGTCATGTCCTCAGCTTTATTTCCTGATATACTGGCGCTCCGTGACAGAATTGCTGTCACACGTGAACAATAGTGGCCTCGCGCATGAATTGGAGTCAGTCTGCCAGCGCTCGTCAAGCGGAAGGGCGAAGGGCAGAGGAGTTGTTGTTTGCGCTCATTCATAAAAGCTGTAACCTTCAGCCCGCTCCATTCATGACTGCTGCGATCGCTGGCCGCGATCGGCGTGCGTCAAAAACGCGACTTCGCACGTGCACGTCAATAGCGTGCTTATTCAATAAGCAGGCAGGTGCAAATAAAAGCTTGAGCTGCTTTGCTGTTGGTGACCAAGCGCAATTTACTAGTTAATCACCGCCCATTAAGGTATTACACTCTACGCTGTGCTTTTATGAAAGGTTGCCATGGTAACTGCAATATTCTATAATATTTCCGCTATTATAGTGTTTGTTACTACAACAACACAGAAATACACATTTATAACGAGGTTATTCACGATATTAAGGAGACCTGTAAGATGTCTTATATGAGATCAGGTGTATCAGCTATGATGTATTAGTTATTCCCTTATCAACGTGTTAAACAAAAATGCTGACATAGCATTTAATAAACATATACTACTACTATTAACATTTAAACCAATCATTTGATGCAATCCGCCTATTTTGTGCATGCTATTACTATATCTATATATATAAAATACCTGCATGTCATTCTCACTGTTGACCCTATCCCTTAATGAAAGCTTCTCACACTTTCGTAATTCAATTCAATTTTGCAATAAGTAAAAGTCATTGTGGTAACTAGTAACATGATGCATATTTATCTGTTATTAAGGGACTAGCATGACTGGGCCTCGTTCCCCGATTGGATGAATGTGATGCAGCACTCAAACACAGTGGTATTGATCTGACTCATAATGTTCCCAAACTAACATTTGACTCTGGCAGAAGACAACAGTGCAAAATGACTTTCAGGAAGGTCACCCCAGCTATTCCCAAGCCCCTGCCCTGTGCAGGAAAATCGATTTCAGATCCTCGTTTTCACTCTGACTCATAAGAACAGCCTCGGCACGGACTGTGTGCGCAGCTAATAAAAGCATGACTTTCTGTCTGTGGATGATTATTCCTACTCTTCGATTCATATCTGATATAATACAGTCTAAATAGAAAATCAGCTTCGCAGCTACTTTTGACATGCTTGCTTGATCTACAGCAATAATTAACCATTATGCCTTAAAGTGATGAGTCCTCATTGTTACAAAATCAAGCTCAGCAGTTTTACAGCCTTATGTCTCTCTTTCTATTAATTTGATTTGATTTTGGTAATGTTAGCCATTTAATTCCCTTTAAGAGGATGTTGGATCGTATTTCTTTCCCTGGAAAAAAGAGCATTAGTCAAATCTGCTTATATTCTGATTGGGTTGTGTGTGTTTTGAAGTGTTGTCACAAACTGAGGATTGACTGTTAAGCTAGAACCGGATGTGTGTTTATACTGATGTATTATTAATGGGATGTGTATGTGTTTGGAGCGTGTTTTCCTTCATGTTCTGTGATTTTTGAATGCCACTAAAGACATAAGATATTAATTTTGATGGTAATTATGCTATTCATACTTGTTTCTCACATCCTGCATTATATATATATATATGTATTAAAGGGTAATGAAAAGAGTTAAGTTAACATTAGTCAGGGTCAATGAAATGCCTACACACTAGTACAATAATTATGGTCCTTCCTCCTCAGTACAAAGAGTCATTCTCAGATTATGTAACTAATGCATGAATATTGAAGCTGGCAAGATGTGCTTCACATGACGGCAAGACTTTTTGCTCTCTTTTCTTTTCTCCTTAGGACCCTGGTTTCACAGACAAGGCTTAAGCCTAGTCCTAGTCTCAATGTAAATCTGAACATCTGAAAGAAACATCTTAAGATGCACACCAGTAATGCTTTTTCTAAAGTATGTTGTTCCTAAAAATGACTTAAATAGCTCAAATTGAACTATGACCTATGAAACCGGGCCTAAATATGTGATTAACAAAAATACACAGAAGAAAGCTATCAGTTAAAACGTTTGCTTTTTGATCTGTTTTTAACACACTTTGCTCCTTTTCCCCTTTTTTATGACTTTTACATTTTAAAATGAAAGATAATTTATTATATGGACGACTCTGGTTAATTTTGCCATGCTAACTGGCACTTCAGGAAGTAGAAGTCAAAGTTTTTTACTTGGTGTGTGTGTGTGCGCGCCCCGATGATGTATGTGAGATAATCAACACTGTCATCACACTTTAAAAAATATAAAAAAACAAGGCACTTGCAGCTGCTGTCAATGATTTAGCGGCAAAAGAATTTGAAGCTTGCGTGTTGATGATGTCTTTTTAAATTTTTTTAAATATCGTTCAAGTTAACTTTGCACACTCAAAACATTTTTTAACAAGTTATGGCGTATGCATTTCTCTACAATAGAGTGCAGAACTAGTAAAGTGTATCAGCTCAAGATTTCCATTGCGAAGTTCAAGGAGTGCTTTTCTGATTCCCTGTTATCAGACGCCCAGCGCTTCTTATGAATGTGTTTCACATCCTGTGGAAAAGACACAAGGGCCAAATGCTCCAGCCCAGTCTTCCAGGCTGTTAATTTTTTATTTGATTGTTTCCTTAAATGTTTTCTTGGTCAAGCCAAGTAGTAAAACGTGATGGTTTATTTGTGAAGGCCACTCTGCCGTCGTAAAGCGGCCTGTCCAAACATAGCTCCCAGTCCTCCGGAGAATGAAAGCGTTGTCAACTTCTCACCCCTCTGTGGTCCTGCTGAGAAGGGAGCACAGATAGCTCTTCTGTCACGGCCCAGACAGGAAGCCATTATCTGCGCTTTATTGAACCTGTTGTTCTTTTTCATTCAATCAGCCCTCCCCTCCGCCCCAGCGCATTGCAGAGCCAAATGAGGTCTTGTGAATTTCACTGCTCTCATATGGAAATGCGCATGTGTCCACTGGAAGTCCAGTCAACTGCACACGTCCTTTTATTCAGCGCGTTTCCACGGCCCAGTGACCAGCCATTCAGAAATAAGCCGACGGATAACGAGGAGACGTTTTAGCCAACACGTTCCCAAGACGGCAGATAGCAGCGGCCAAATGTCAGAGTCCGGTCTTAGTCCAAGAGTTTGTTATCTTTGAATCAGGATTCAAGTCGAACTGAATATCAAATGCAACGGGACACCTGGACGCGAACAATAGCTGTGCTATAACTTGCCACCATTATTTAGCGCTCTTTGTGTCCTTTCTGGCCTTCGGGCTTGGTTTTCCCCCATCTCAGGTTGAGGATGTAGCTGATATGACACTGAGATCTGTGTCTGAATATCACTGTGTTTTGCTTGTAAACATTATACGTTATTATACCACTTGACACTGCTAGGAAAACGATCTTTTCAGTAGCCAGCAGAAATCGTTCTAATACGCTGATTTACTGTTGCATATTATGTTTGTGGAAACCATGATGCATTTTGTTTCTGCGTAGAAGGCTCAGTAAGACAGCATGTAGTGCATATTTAAATCTATTTAAATTTATTTCATACAGTTTATTTTGTAAATTAAAAACACTGTCCCCAAACATTGAAACAGTAGTCTGTCACAGCTCTGCCAAGAGCCTTTTGTTTTTTGGACACACTCAAGTTTACTGTAAAAAAATAACAAGAAAGGTTGAGAAAACTTCAGCAGATTTTTGAGTCGAGTCGTGCTGTTTTCAGTTCGTACAACAAAGAGTTGAGAAAACTCAAACACATTTAGTTTGTCTCAACTTTTTTTAAGTGATGGTGATGCCTCTTGCTTTTTTCAGTTCAGGACAATGGGGGGTGAGATAGGCCTTTTGAGCATATTAGATATTTACGTTACATATATTATTAAAAAATAATTTTAATCATGCAATTCCATTCATTGTAATGCCTGGGGTGTGCAAAATAGACATTGCTTTTTAAGAGAGTCTTGTTCCCTCTTCCCTCTCTTTTGTAGGTGGCTGTAAGTAGAGCCAGGCAGGGTTACACAGACCTTATCTAAGGAAGTAACAGTCTACCCTTATCAGGTTTGGTGCAACTGTTTAACCCACCTGCCAAAAAGGGCGGAAACCACTCTGCCCCACATTTATAGAATTGCTTTTCATTTCTTGCTCGCTTTTTTTACATGTGTGCTTCGGGATGCCTGTGTCTTACTAATATACACTGCCCAGAGTGTTCAGAACATGCACAGAGAAAGCATACTGTGTTTGAACAATATGACGCTCAGCTTACATTTAAGTCTTTAAAATCACTTGCGCTCATTTTTTAAATTCCATTCACGTTATTCATACCAATTCTGTTGGGAGGCAATAATGACCAAACCGGCACATCTTCATGTTTTCTCTTTAGTGTCTTATGCTATAGAAACGTCTATGTCTAAATAAGAGCAGAAACAGGTTCTCAGCTATTAAATAAGGTTGCTTTTGATTCATTCTGTCTTAAACCTTTTATTAATCTTTGGTGCCTTTCATAAATGCAGTAAGCCACATGAGGGAGGACTTCTCACACCTGTTAAAATCACTTTAATGCACCGCCTGGAGTGGTTTATAGCCACACATAATTTCAGGTGAACACTTTTGGTCCTGCTGTCCTGTAAGTTTGAGCTGGAAGACATTCATAAGGAGAGCAGTAGCTGACTACATGATTGTGTCCCAATGTGAATTCATGTGTTTGTCCTAGAGAGGGACAGAGAGAGAGAGAGAGAGGGGGCGAGAGAGAGAGAGAGGGAGAGAGAGAGAGAAAGAGAGAGAGAGAAAGAGAGGGAGGGAGGGTGAGAGCTCTACTGACTGCACTGAGTGTTGCAACACTCATGTGATAAATGTCATGTGTTCACATGTCTACTAAATGTCCGCTGCACCACTGGACTGGATAGCGAGGGCGGCCTGTATTCCTGTCTATGATGCAATTTGATGCCTGCAAATGTTTTCCCTCCAACTTTACATTGAAAAAGTTGCAAAGAAAAAAAAAATGCAGCCACCAAATTGCGTCATAGTAGAACACAGCATTAGTTTCTTTCGGGAATATGCTGCACCTTATCCAGTGTAGACAGCAGAATAGGTATTTTTGTTGGTTCTGGTCAACAAAGTTCGTTATGTGAATTCTACAAGAAAGGTAAAAGTGTTGGTGCTTAAATGATTATCGGACGGATCAGGCCTTAACTTAACATTCATAACGAATAAGATGTCAATCCTTCTTTTCATCTTCTCTCATCATCTGCGGCTACATCCACTCTGTTTATCTGACGGGCCTAGACTACACACCTCTCTCTCGGCGGATCTACACCGGGGCAGTGCGATCCGACAAAATACAATACCTATTCTGCTGTCTACACTGGATGCGACGCCACACAACAATATCCTTCCCGGCCTTAATGTGCGTCTGTTGTTGAACCACAGGGAGACCTTCAAGGACCCCTCTCGAGTGGCCGGTCGCACCGGTGCGACCTCAGATTTGTTTTAGCAGCCTTTTTAAATTGTATAATATTTCACAAAATAACTTTTTTGTTTATGTAATAAACAATATCATTGTATATTAAGTACAAAATACACAATCCCTATCTAAATAGCTTTCATTCAACTGTAGAGCTAGGATACATTTAAAAAAATAAATACATGTCTAAAAGAAGAAGGACGTCTTGCCATTATTTTGTTGTAATTTCCATTTTTGGGTGAACCATTTCTTTTGAGACCCTAAAGAATCATATCGGCTTCTGTAAAACGGGCATCCCCTTTAACCCCTGTTAGTAAATGCCACCATTGCACCATCTGACTTCAAAAAGCATCTTTCTCCATTGACGACTCTCTTTTGTTCATCTCCTACCCTCCGACAGCATTCAGGACCGGCAGCGATGATTGATGGTTAAGATGTAGGTGTTTACACAACGTATAGTCAGCTCTCGGCGTGCGTGTAGGTGTGTTGTTTGATGTAGAGGGGCACAGTAACTAACTGGTTGAGCCCACACCCTGTGCATGTGTGTGGGTGTTGTTGGTCGTAGCTTTAGCTGGAGGTGTAGGCGAGTTGGAGCTTACGCCGCTTGGAGATTATATTCTCCGCACGTTAGACCATGAGAGAAAGAGAGAGAGGGAAAGCTGTGCTGTAGGCCGCCGGCTCAAGGCAGAAATGGCTGCTTGCGGATGACTCATACTCCAGCACTCCGAGTGTTTGTCAAGGAGACTGAATCATACAGCGTGTGAAGAGGAGGCTTTCTGGATGCAGATATGCTCGGTGTCCGTCCTCCGGAGACGCTCGCCCCGCCGATGCCGTGAGCGCTGCCGCTAGATACGCAGAAATGACGGAGAGCAGCCGGTAAGCCCGGTCCAGGCAGGTTTTTCCGGATTGTTCTGTTGTGATCAAGTGGCCTTGTGCTCTGCGTTTGTCTGGGAACACAAGGTGCTGTTTTGAACAGTAGTGAGGTTGTTGATTCCAAAATGATGCTCGGTGCATCTCAGTTTTTTAGCAACAGGAGTGCAAGTCTGTGTAAAGGTTTAGTATTAAATATGTCTGTGCTGACTGGCCGATAGGAATAGAATAAGCAGCTTTCATAAAACCAGACGCGACTCTCTCTTGAAATGTCGCATCTGAGGTACCTTAAACTTCCTCTTTGTTTATGATGTGCATATTCAGCTTGTGAGTCATGTGGAGTTGTTGTCGGTTCTCCTTATAACGATGTTGCGGCGTTTGTTGTACATTGCATGGTGCTTATACTTTATCCTAAGCTTTCCAGTGACTAGAAATGTTAACGATTCATTTCAGGTAACACGTTTTTCTGTCAATAAACTTGTAGTTTGCTGCTTATTAATATTTAGTAAGATAAGGTTTAGGTATTGGTAGGATTAGGGGTGTAGAATAAGTTCATGTAGAATAAGGCATTCATATGTGCTTAGTTACTACTAATAAATGGCTAATATTCTAGTATTATACATGAAAATACGCAAGTAGATAAGGACTGTAAAATAAAGTATTGGCAAATTTCAGTTTAGAATCATTTGAATTGTGATGTGCCTGTGAATCGTTTATTTTTTTGTCGCACACATCTATCTAGTGTCTTAAATGTTCAATCAGATTATGAATCAGATTAGCAGCATTAGATATTTTAGCGGTGCAATAATAAATCATTATTAACCGGTGCGCGTGGGATTTTTTCTGTACCTGGTGAATTCACGGTAGCACATATTCTTAAAGGGATGGTTCACACAAAGATAAAACTTGGGTAACACTTTAGAATAGGGGTCCAAAATAATGCATTAGTTAAGCATTAATTAATGGTTAATTTGTTCACAATTA
>JAUCNO010001053.1:13133282-13166586 GCA_032353835.1 Enteromius viviparus
GAACGAATAAAATTAATATGATTTAGTCATTAAATCAGTGTCTTGCCGATCTTTTCAGTTATTTAAATATTTATTATTTAAATATTTATTATAGTTATTTAATATTTCTGTATTCAATCAAAACTATATTTAAACATTAATCTCAACATGAATTTATGAATTTGATTGCACTCATGTCACCTCTGAGCCTGATTAAACATGAAAAGGTAAAAAAAAAAAAAGGATTTATAGCGTTTTGAAAAAAAAAAAAATTAACTTAATCATTACAATCGACAATATTGTTGTTTCATTTAACAATCATTGTTTAACATGTTCAGACTGAGCCAACAGACCATTTCAACAGGATAAATTGAATATTAACTAAATGAAGGGGTCTAGGAAAAAAACTTCATTTTCATGAAAACTATTAAAATGGATTTATAGCGTTTTGGAAAAGAGCTCCTCATATATACACTTTATTTTTAGGCGTCCTTGTTACAGTGTAATTATACATTTAAATCCTGAGCAAAATTAATTAACTACATGTATTAACTATATGGTTAAGTTTAGAAGTAGGGTTACTTGCATGTAATTATGAATCATTTTTTGTTATTATAATTGTACGTTTGTGTATATTTATGTTTACATGATAATCACACACACATATGATGTGAACAAAACCTCTTGTTTGGATTCGATTAATCAATTAATCGTTTGACATCACTAATAAGATTACGTAATGAGTAAATAATGAAACCTTTAAATTAGTGACACGACTCAATATTGTGAGAGAATAAAAAGAACTAGGCTGTATGGTCTCACTTTTGTGTTGTCTCTTGCCTCTCAGAAGTTCTCCAGGAACCCGTTCCCGTTTGAGGATGAGGAGATTGTGCGAATCAACCCCCGGGAGCGCTGGCTGATCACAGGCTATGAGGACTACCGATACGCAGCAGTGCCGGACAAGATCATCCAACACGAGGACTCAGACTCGTACGTTGACATCGCTAAGAACGAACCCTTAAAGCATGACTACAACTACCCCTACGTGCCCAGCTCTGACTTCAGCCAGTGCGACCTCAAGAACCACTGCGGGGGGGGTGACGGGGGCGTAGTGGCCACCCAGCCACGGGCCTTTAAGCTCAAGGGCAAGCGGAGGAAAGAGGATGGCGAGCGGTCGCGCTGCGTCTACTGCCGGGACATGTTTAACCATGAGGAGAACCGGCGCGGACAGTGCCACGATGCCCCTGATCCCATCCGGACCTGCATCCACCGGATCAGCTTCATGTGGTGCGCTGACAGCATGCTCTACCACTGCATGTCCGACCCGGAGGGCGAGTACTCGGACCCGTGCTCGTGCGACACCAGCGAGGAGCACTTCTGCCTTCGCTGGACGGCCCTGCTGGGTCTGTCGCTGTTGGCGCCCTGTCTGTGCTGCTACCCGCCGCTCCATGTGTGCCACCGCTGCGGCGTGGCCTGCGGGTGCTGCGGGGGGAAGCATAAGGCCGTCGGCTGAGCCAACCCTAAACACGCCCCTCGGAACGCTAGCACTGAGTAAGGGCAGGAGCAGGCGAAACCGACACGGCCCGGTCGGTGCTTTCACTGTCCTTTACTTCACGTTCTCTCCTGTCTCCAGAAAACAGTTGAAGACGTACTCTTTTGGTTGTTTTTATAAATATGAAATTATATATATATGTGTATGTTCTTTTCTTTCCTTTTTTTGTGGATGTTTCTCTCAGTTCCTCGGCTCTCCTGGAGCCCTCATGTTAGGGCTGGGCAATATATATGGCATGCTATAATTATGTGCATCTAGACAGTAAAGCCAGTTCATTTGCAATACTGAACGCAATTTGGTCTGTGATCTATGGCTCTGTGTATTAACTGCTGCTCCATTAGAAAACAGGTGGTTGAGATTTAGCAGTAATCAAAGAACCATCTTTACTGACGAGATGCGTGTGACTATAGCATGCGATACATCACCCAGCTCTACCTCATGTCATGCATTACTTATGCAGGTACTTTATATTTTTTATACTGATTTGACTTTTCAAGAACTTGAATTGCTTAGGGTTTTTTTTACGGTGCGCAGTCGTCTGTTTCGCGTTTGTTCTCCGTAGCCAGCAAAGGGAGGAATCCGCTGTTTACTCTTCCTGAACAGGTCCATACATAAACTGGCATTTCTATCCCAAGCCCTTTAAACGTTCAGAACAATAACAAAGAGATTAGCTCGAGACACTAAACCTGTAGTCGGAGGCGTCCGTTTGTAGTGCGATTGTGAGAGAGCGTGTGTCGATGCCTGCGTGCGTGTTGTAAAGAAACGATAACATTGTATCACAGCATAGTATTGTCGTTATTATATTTAAGCCAAATTTACATAAGCTGCATCCAGAGTATATGAAATTACTGTATACTCATATATATATGTTTCAAATCGAGTTATTGTAATCACCTTCGTCAGCCACAGCTGCGCTTCAGACGCAGTATAGCCGGTATAGTGGACTTTGGATTCGAGGGTGGTGCGAATTTGATATCCAAAGATTATTTTTGTCATATTTATTCTTGCGGTCAATTGAATCACCAGCCAAAGGGAGAACAAAACCGAGGGAAATCATCAGACCGCGGGCAAAAAAAAGCACAGCCATATGAGGAAAGAGGAGTTTCCAGTGAGCCCACACGCTTCATCTGTAAAAATAAATCATTTGTAATCATATTTTTTGTCTTGAAAAACATAATCTAAATATGAGTGCTGTCGAATAAGTCATCACATCCAAAATATTTTTTTTCACATAATTTATGTATGTATTGTGTATATTGATGTATATATAAATACACACATACAGTATTTATTTTGAAAATATTTACATGTATATATTTATATTATATATAAATATTTTTAATATATAAATGTAACACTTTTTCTTAAATATATACATGCATTTGTGTGTTTTTAAATATACATAATAAACATAAATTGTTAACTCGTATATGTTATGTAAACAAAACCTGTTTTGACAGCACTACTAAATATTTCACAACAAAGTGCTTTTTAGATTTTTTTCAAAGAAAATATACCTGAATTTGGTTGAATTTTAACTTATTTTTATTCGTTTATTTACAGATTCTTAGGATTTAAACAAACCTCATGCAGTTTTAGAAGATTTATGCTTCAAAACATGGAAAAAATCGAACAGTCGATACGTAATGATATCTTATTCAGTTCGTTTTTTAGTCAACTGTTGAGATATTCGACTGGAAAACAAGACAAAAATATGAATTAACTAAATGATTTTATGCTGTCTATTTGATTTCATATATTCTCCGGAGGGAAAACACTAAAGCGCTATATATTTCTTTCCCTTATTCCCTCATATAGCTCATAATTTGCGTGTAGAAAACGGAAGGAATTGTTATCTCAAAGATGTTTCCAGCTCCAGTCCTGTTCTCTAAGAAAATCAAAAGGAAACAGAAAAATAAGCTTGATTTTAAGGGTGCTTGCCAAACCGATCTCCAGTTTCTTCATGACAATAACTTACCGCCTTAATTTTTGAGAGGACATTAAAGTGAATCAATGCAGTTCCTCAAAGAAGAGAAAATAGAGAATCAAAGATATTTTTTTAGTGCATAAAAAATCAACACCCCAATAGATTCCTTAAAACAAAACAAAAAAATACAAAGTTGCTCCAGCTCCCAGCGGGAGTCAAATGGCATGGTACAATCGGCGAGACTGGCTCGTTTGAGTCGAGTCTGTCTCCATCACCTCACCCAGCCCTGTGAAGGACTAACCCCTGCTCACGCTTTGTCTGAATAAATCATCCGCTGACAAAGCAGCGCTCTCATATTTACTCAAAGTGTATGTGAGCAGTCAAAGAATGTACAGTGTATGTGCGTCACATGCTTCTTCTTCGTATGTAAACGTTCAGTGTGTTCTCTGACAGTGTGAAACTCTTAAAAATAAAGGTTCTTTAATGGTTCGTTGCAGAACCTCTTCTCAACAATCTTGGAGATCAAAACAAGCAGTTGATGTCACATTATTGCTTTAAAGATTCAGTTGGGAATGGCATACTATTCTGCAGTATGTAGAATGTAATGTTTTTTGTATGCATGTGTCCAAACAACATTCACCGAATTTGCTTCCATTGATGGATGGAAATATAAATAAGGCCTATTCATGTTACGAATTATAATTATGTTGTCAACACCAACTGACTCTTTCAAGTCTGATTGGCTGTAAGTGTCTCTGTTACTCTTCAGCTGATCGCATACGAACGATTACATACAATGATTATTAAAACTTTACAGTTAGCATTGTTGGTGTGAACAGGCTTAGAAAGTCGGCTTTAATTTGAATTTCTTTTTAGATAAGAAAAAAAATAAATGTAACAAAATTGGATTGGATTGAAAATTATCATATTTAAATATTATTATTTATATAATAAAAAAGTGTAGCACAATAATGATTATTTTGTGTTGAATTAATCAAGCAATGTGGTGCGTTGATTTTTCAGTAATGTAATTATTATGGAATGACATTGTAAGCAGCAAAATGACTGTACTGTATGCAAAATAATAATTTTTTTTGCTAGTATTCAATTCCAAACAGTCTTTGTTTCATTTTGTTTAAAAAAAAAAAAGTATATATATATACTGTATATATATATATGATGGTCAGTAATTCATAACAGCTTATGTTCTCACATTACTGACTGAGCAATTTCAACTTTATGAAGTTCTATGAAATTCAACTTCATTTTCAAGTCAATTTATGATTTTTTTTTTACAGTGCAGAATAAGCAGAATTTTTTTGTTTTGAAATTTTGGCTTTTGTACCTACTTTGTTCCTTTGTTTTACCTTCCAAAAGATCTAATGTTCAGGTTTCAAAGAAAAACCAACATTCATGTATCTTTTCTAAAGAACCGTCCAACTTAAAAAGGTCTATGTTGTAAAAGCCTTTATTTTTAAGAGCGAGGTGCTGTGTGGTTTCACTCTCAGGAAAAAAGGTACAAAATCTGTCACCCCGACAGTATTTATTTCCAAAAGGTCCAACTTTATACCTTACTTCCCCCTAAAAAGTGCATTTTAGTTCCTTAAAGATAAGATGCTAGTACTCCGATGGCACTAATTGTAGTACCTTTTGAAAAGATGCTGCCTCAGTGGCAAGGTTTGTACCTTTCAGCCTGCGAGTGTTGGGTGGCGGAGGAGAAGCTGTCACTGTGTCCTTCATTCACCACGTGTCCTTTCTGCATCTGATTACATCAGCTTCTGCAATACCGCTGTCATTCGAGCTCAGAGAAGAGCTGTGTTTTATTTTTCTATCTGTGGTAATGGAAAGTTAACCAAAAGCATTCTGTATGAACGTCACACATTTACCTGTTAAAAAGTGCCTGAAGCATCATGTTAATCCATCTCCTTGTATACTAAAAACCAGAAGAAAAATAAACCCTATTGTATTGATTTAGTTTTGTTTTTTACAATGCAAATGTTTACCTCTGTAAAAAGCAAAAAAATCTATATCAAGTGTATGATGTACATTTTTATTTCTATTTTTTTTAATAGTTTCTAACATGTATGATCAATGTAGCTCCTGCTTTTAGGAAAAGATGGAAAAAAGAAAGTACTTTGTAAATACAGTCAGTTGATCATATGGGAACTACACGACGGCCCGGCCGCTCTGCAGTTCTACATGTTATATATTATAGGTCCCAATAAAAATGAAAGAAAACAGTAACCCTTCTTCATTTATGTTGTTTGTTCGACTCTTATTCACTTAAAAATCTGATACATTCATTTGGATTTAGACTTTGAGTCAGTATTCCTTTACTATCATGGAGATACCATTAATATTTTTAATATTTAAAATATTTTTGTTTTCATTTTATTTTAAAATATTAGCTTATATTATTGCCATTTTTGTCTATTAGTTTTTTTATATATTTGTTTGCATTTTTGTCTATATAGTATTTATTCATATTTTGAATTAGTTTTTATTTTTATATTTTATGTTTTGTATTTGATTTTAGTTAAGTATTTGTTTTCATCATTTTTGTTACATTTTGTAATTGTTATTACTGTTTTTAGTTAGTTTTATTTTTTACAATTTTTTATATGTAGTTTTTTATGTTAATTTAGGCATACTTTAAATAATTTTATGAAATTTATATAATTTATAAATGTGAGAAATACCAAAACATGGTATAGCATTTTATTAAAAAGGTCAGCTTTAGTTACCCTTAGATAACCCTACTTAGGCATGCGTCCTGTTGAACTCAGTGACACTTTGTTGTCCTTTAGCCGTCAGCTCACCCGTATGAACCAGTCACCGGTGCTTGGCCCTCGGTAAGCTGTGATCAATCAAAAGCGCAGATGGACCACGTGACGCTCTTCCCTCTGCTCCCAATGTGCTTCTAGTCAGACGTGACTGCAGCGCTCGCATCTGGACCTAGAAGTCTTTGAGCAGCTCAAACATGTGAAAGCCATACAGAACATTAAGCTGTTTCGCTCAGGATGTTTCTGAAAAAGCATATGGACGATTATTTGGCAAGAAATGAGGGGGTAGAGAAATGTCCCCAAAGGCTTGGCCTGCTCTGCTGCTTGGTGACTGCAAATAGCATCAGTCTCCACATGTGCAAACATTTAAGATGTATTTTCTCGTAATGAGGTCACTTTTTTTTTGCTTTAAATGAAAGGAAGCAATTCCTTACCTCTGCTGAGGGCCCTTTTGCCTGCAGCTTTTGGAATTCTGATGAAGATACGAGGCCCCTGTAAAATTCCAACGGCCCCCATTCTACCTCGACCAAACAATCATGCCTGTCAAAGTTTTTAAAGAAGTTCTCACCATCATATGATTTCAAATGTTAAAACTTCTTTGTTTCAGGCACTGTTGTGGAGTAACTAGTTACATGCACTGATTTATGTCATTTAATTATGGGAAACAAATCAAAGGTGTTCCCCTTCAGTCGAGTCACTCCGATGTTAAATATGGGAACTTGCATTAGAGACCAATCGCCTTCGAGTAATGAGAAAGGGCCAATGAATATTGGCGTGCGTTTAATTACAGCCAGGTACACCTTATCACAGCATGAGTATAAGAGGGCACGGATGTAATACACTTGCAGCTTTTCGCTTCGAAGCCTCGCCTACAGTGCATGCTGTTCAAATCTACAAGAAGAGAAACACAGTAAAAAATCTGCGAATTTCTGCACTCTCTCTTAATCTACAGCAAAAGTGACTGGGCGGCTGACTGACGATCCCCGCAGCCTGGAGCCTTTTTAAAGGTTTTAGCTATGCTCCTCCGAGCCGCCGAGGGGATCGGATTGGAGGTATCCCGTGTGTCCCCATCCGATCTTTAAAGGCTGGACGACTGGTATCTAGATACTCAGCCCACGACCCCGTCGCGGTCCCCCCCAGTGCCTTTCTTCCTGGAGGTGCATGAGGAGCTGACCAGATCGTGGCGAGCACCATACACCTCACGCCTGGCCTCCAGCTCCTCTCCCCTCTCCACCCTTGATGGAAGTGCAGCCAGGAGGCTGCCATGGCTCCCTTCCAAGGCTTGTAAGACCTCATCCACTCTCACGCACCCTCTACCCTCTAGATGACTCTCGTGAGCTATACCTTTAAATGGTGGCCAACTCCAAAATGGCAAAAGCACCATAAAACAGTCATGGAAGTACTCTGTTTAATGGTTAGTTCCCTAAGGGCATGTAAAGGCCACAAAGAACACTTTTTTTTTGTTTGTTTGTTTTGCATACACACAAAAATGTACACACAAAAACAAGTTATCTTGCAGTGGAAAGGAAAAACATGTTTTGAGCGAAAGACCCTTTACTCTGTTTATATGATAAAATGTGACTTTACAGTAAGACACTGTTAAATGTACAGTTCCCGTTCAGTCGGTCACTCGAATAGGAATCTCGCTTCAAGATGTCCAATCTACTCCACGTGTATTAAAACACGCCAATGAAATTGGCATACGCTGATTAACATGCAGCTGATGTCAGCGCGAGTATAAGTAGGCAGCGGATTAAGCGTTCATTAGCTTTTTGCTTCGGAGCCGAGCTTCATATGATGACCTGTTCCCGAGCCATCTACTCTGTGCTACGGCAAGTGTCACGGTGATTGCAGTGGCGTGGTTCCAGTCGAGTGATTGCCATAAGAAGCCTTCACTACACGCGGTTCACAAAAGATCAAAGTTAAAGAGACTAGTCATGGGTGGTTCATCTTTCTAAAGATGCGTCCTTGTAACGATGTTGTACCACCCGTGCGTTCTTGCTTAAGGTCGTTACCTGGCGCCGGCGGATGGTTACAATCGCTGTCTCACGTGTCTGGGCATCTAGCACGCTGAGGCGGCGTTTGTGGATGAGTCATGTTCCTTGTGTGGGAAGATGGCCGTTGCGGAGTTGTGGACCAGGCTCAGCTACCTAAAAGGGGGCGGGGTCCCCATTCCATTCCCGAGATCTGGTGTTCATGCCAGCAGCAGCCGGTCGGCATCCACTTCCAGGACGGAGAGGGCTGGTTTTTACATTGACAGTCAGGAACTCTCCTCCTGTTGCCCTCGCTCCGTTAACTTTGGAGCTATCATTATGGCAGTACGGGCCATCCTAAACGACTTTGGATGTTACCTTTGGTGCTCCCCCCGACGCATGATGTTGATCGCAGCATCGGAAGGAGAACTTCTGGATCTGGAGATGATGTGTCAGCTCAACTGTGCCAGACACCGGTCCAGGGCTGGTGGCTATGCTTGCCTGGGCCGCCAGGGGGGTCGGGATTGAGTGGAACCCTCCACCGCATCCTGAACCCTCCAGGCTGGATAATTAGTACCTGGGGGTGGCTCGTGCTGGTGCACAGGGCCCCACTCTGGTGCCTATCTTCCCGGAGGTGCATGAAGCTCACTTAGCTCACTAAGATGAAGAGCTCACTTTCACTTGCCGGAAGTTCTGGCAGAACTCTGTACCACGACGGACCTCGTGCTCTGAGTGATAAAAGTTACGGCGCAGGCTCTGGGTCAGGCGAAGTCCACTATGGTGGTCCAAGAGCTCCATCTGTGGCTGTGTCTGGCAGACATGCATGAGACAGACAAGACTCGGTTCTTGAATGCTCCCGTGTCACAAACTGGCCTCTTCAGTGACGCGGTGGAGACTGATGCTATATCCAGCTTGGCTATATGATTCAGTTTGCCCCGTGCCCTCCCAAATTCAGCGGCATACACTTCACTTCAGTGAACGCTGTGGATGCCGCTGTTTTGCGTGCAGAAATTGCACCCTCTTCATGAAGGGAGCAATAGAGCCAGTGCTCCAGTCGATATGAAGACAGGGTTTTACAGCCCGTACTTCATAGTGGCCAAGAAATGTGGTGGGTTACGGTCAATCCTGGATCTGCGAGTCTTGAACCGAGCTCTCCACAGGCTTCTGTTCAAGATGTTGACACAGAAATGCATTTTTGAATGCATCCGTCCCCAGGATTTGTTTGCAGCAATAGACCTGAAAGACACGTACTTTCATGTCTCAATCCTTCCGTGACACAGACCATTTCTGAGGTTCGCATTTGAAGGCCAGGCATATCAGTATCGTGTTCTAGCCTTCGGGCTCTCCCTGTTACCCCGTGTGTTTACAAAAGTAGCGGACGCTGCCCTGACTCCTCTTAAGGAGCTAGGGGTTTGTATCCTCAACTACCTCTACTACTGGCTGATACTAGCACAGAGTCGGGCTAAGTTGTGCGAACACAGGGATCTGGTGTTCTAGCATCTCAGCCTGTTGGGGCTTCGGGTCAACCAGGAGAAGAGCAAACTCTGTTCGGTGCAGAAGATCTCTCTTCTTGGTATGGAGTTGGATTCAGTCACACAGACTTTCAGACAGTGCGCCTCACGCAGGAACGTGCTCAGTCGGTGTTGAACTGCTTGAGTATGTTCAAAGGTGACACTGTTGTGCCTGCTCCATATGAGAGAGCTTCAACACTGGCTTCACAACCGAGTCCCGAGGTGGGTGTGGCATCACGGTACCTTCCGGGTTCTCTGGTAGGAGTGCCTCTAGAGCAGGTCTCCAGGCATGCTGTTGTGTTCACAGATGCCTTCACCACGGGCTGGGATCAGAGGTTTGGATGGGATCCCATCTGCATTGGCACATCAATTGCCTCGAGCTGCTAGCAGAGTGTCTAGCTCTGGGTTGCCTCAAAGAGCACCTACAGGGCCATCACGTACTAGTCCGCACAGACAACATAGCAACCATTGCATACATCAACCATCAAGGTGGCCTTTGCTCCTGTCGCATGTTGCAGCTCACCACTTCCTCCTATGCTGTCGGAAGCATCTGAGGTCGCTTCGCTCCATTCATATTCCGGGTTGTTACAACCAGACATCCGTCGAGCTGTCCCGAGCTGTACTTCCTGGAGAATTCAGACTCCATCCTCGGACGGTCCAGCTGATTTGGGAGATGTTCGGATCCACTCAGGTAGGCCTGTTTGCCTCTCCAGAGACCTCTCATTGACAGCTGTTTTACGCCCTGTCCGAAGGAACTCTCAGCAGGGACGCACTGGCACACAGCTGGCCCCGGGGCCTGCGCAAATATGCATTTCCCCCAGTGAGCCTTCTAGCACAGTTTCTGTGCAAGGTCAGGGAGAACAAGAAGCAGGTCTTGCTGGCAGCCCTTTATTGGCCCACCAGGACCTGGTTCCCCGAACTCGTGCTCCTTGCGACAGCCCCTCCTTGGCCGAAGGGGCACCCTGTGGCATCTGCATCTGGAAACCTCATGTCTGTGTCCCTGGACACTGAGCTTCTAAGTGACCTACCCCAAGAGGTAGCTGACACTATTTCTTCTGCGAGAGCGCCTTCTACAAGAGCTGCCTACGCGTTGAAATGGACCCTGTTCGTTGAGTGGTGTTACTCTCAACGAGAGGACCACCGGAGAGGCCTGATCAGAGTCATGCATTTGTTTCTGCTGCAAGTGTTGGAGCGAAGGCTGTCTATCTCCACCCTTAAAGTCTACATGGCTGCTATCGCAGCAAACCACGACCATATTCATGGCCTCTACAGTACCCTCTTGGGACCTGTCTCTCGTGCTTCAAGCCCTACGACAGGTCCCATTTGAGTCTTTGCAGACAGGTGAGATCAATGAAAACATTGCTCCTGCTCGCATTGGCATCCATCAAGAGGGTCGGGGACCTGCAGGCATTTTAGGTCGACAATTCGTGCATAGAGTTCAGGCCAGAGGATGCACAGGTAACACTGAGGCCACGGCCTGGCTATGTGCCCAAGGTTCTCACAACTCTATTTAGAGATCAGGTAGTGAACCTCCAAGCGCTGCCCTCGGAGCAGGCAGAACTAACCCTGCTGTAGCTGTTTCCCGTCCGATCACTCAGATGCTACAATGACCGCACACAGAGCTTTTGGACCTCAGACTAACTCTTTTTCTGTCATGGGGGACGGCAGAAGGGGAATGCCGTCTCCAAGCAGATGTCTCTTCCTAGACATCCCAGTGCTCCAGTTACTGAGTAATGCAGTACTTGTTTCCTATGGTCCGAGACCCAGCCTAGAGGCCAAACACTGGGGGCTTGGGAGACTCTCACACGATGCTGGAAGGAGCAGCTTCCATGGCATTTTAGTAGGGATCCCTATTCATCGGACACCGACGTGACTCTGAGTGACAGACTGAAAGGGAACGTCTTGGTTACATATTGTTACCCTTGTTCCCTGAAGAAGGGAATGAAGCTGTCACGTCCCATCGCCATGGATATGTACCTCCACTATTGGGCCATTTCGCCGTCTCGGCTCCTCAGCGGAAAAAATAATGAACGTTTAATCCGCTACGTTAAACCTACTTACACTCGCGCTGCAATCAGCTGCAGCTGGATGTTAATCAGCATATGCCAATTTCATACACGTGGAGTAGATTGGACATCTCGAAGTGAGATTCCTATTCGTCAGTCACCGACATGCATCTCCGTTCCCTTTTTCAGGGAACAAGGGTAACAATACGTAACAGAGACACTTTAGCAAGTCATCTTTACATAGAATTGACATTCTCAGAATTTCATGAAATCAGACACCTCATGCTTGATGTTTTTTTTCGATGAAATAACTTTATTCTTACTGTATTTTAATGAAACTGTAATCACTTAATTTTAGTATTATGTGTGTTACCATTGTGTATTTTTAAACTCTGCTTTTAAGGTTGTCAGTACATTATACATGTAAAATATCATATGTAGCAGGGATATGGTTGAAGCCAACAATACAATGTGGGTCATGTTCCATTAATATATTTTTTTTAAATTTCCTACCATAAACATTTCAAAACATTTTAAATTTTCAATTTGAAATAGGATTTGCTAAGAGCTTTAAAGGTGATTTTCTCTTTTTTTTGCCACCCTTAGGTTCTTGATTTTACAAATAGTTCTCAGCCGATTATTGTCCTGTCATAACAAACCACATATCAACAGAAAGCTTATTTATTCATCTTTCAGATTATCTTAATTTCATCAAATGACCCTTATGACTGATTTTGTGGTCCAGGGTCACATTAGTGATTCGATATACTTGTAAGTTCTGTAACGTAAAATATTGCTACTGTACTTTTTAATATGGTCAAGTTCTGGCAACCACATTCTTTAATGTGAGTTTCACAAAGTGACTGCATCATATAATTTATAATGTATAATGCACTAGTTTTATGATCACCATTAGCTGATATTATGGGTCGAAGCCAGGATATTCTTTAACATTTCTCATGTTTGTGATCTACAGAAGTTGGTAATGATACGAGTGCATGTAATTAACGGTTAAGTCTACCGTGGACCTGTGCACTGTATGTTTCTTCCTGTTTTTTGTCAGGCTTTCTTGCTGTCTGAAGAGGAGCTTTCCTGTCTGGAGGCAGTGTTAGACAGCTGCCTCTGCTCTTTCCTGTTTGCTTGTTTGGGCTTGTTTCTACACCTGTTGTTTGTCTCCTGCTGTAGGTGTTGTTTTTAGAGTCATTCAGGTGCAGATAGAGCCGTTCTTGTCTGGACCCATCAGGCAGTGCACTTCCCCACAGGCTGCATCTCGCCACATTTCACTTAGAAACTGATAGAATAAAATAATAGCAAATTATCTTTCGAATTAAGAAAATCAAGCCTTTTAGGATCTTTGCACCATATTATTTTCCCTCAAAATTACTTTACAGTAGTGTTTCTGTGTTTCTGTTTACATTTTTGAATTAATTTTATTTTTTTTAGTAATGTAAAGTAGTGACACACACACACACACACGCTGTTTGGGGTCTGTAAGATTTTTATCTCACAGAGGCTATTTGGTAAAACAGTAATATTGTAAAATACTGTATAATGAAAATGTAACTTTTACATTTCAATATAGTTTAACATAATTTATTTCTGTGATGGCAAAGCTAAAATTTTGCCTCAGTGTCACATGATCCTTCAGAAATCATTCTAGAAACATTTAGCAATATTATCATCATAATCAGTGTTAAAAACAATTGTGCTCATTCATTTGTTTTCTTTGTTCCTTTCTTTACTTTTTCTTTTTTTTGCAGTGATTATTTTCACAATTCTTTGATGAATAGATAGTTCAAAATCACTCATGATCTACAATAGAAATGATTTGTAACATAATAAATGCTTTACCATTCAATTTAATGCATTGTCTCTGAATAAAAGTATAAATGTTTCAAACTTTCGAAATGTAGATCACTACAGAAAAAATGCATGCTTGTTTGTCATGAAAATATTACTGCACACACGCACAAATAAAAATACATAAATAAATACGTTTCTAACATAATAAATATGTTTCTTCTACGTTTCACTTTTTAATAGGTAAAACTTGTTAACTATTAACTTTGACTTTCCTCAATGAATTCCTACTTTGCTGCTTATTGATAGTATTAGGGATGTAGAATAAGGCATTAATATGTGTTGAATTACTACTAATAAATTCTAGCAGTAATTAATGTCGATGCTAATAAGCAACTAATAGGTTTAACCATGAAATAGTGTTACCAGATATGTTTCTATTTTCAGTTTCTATTTGTATTTCTTTTTACCCTGTTCTCTGCAGTTTCATACGAACTCTTTAAACATGTCTGGGGTGCCTGCTGAAGACTTTGGCAGTAATATTCCCCTGCTTTGACCTCAGTAAATAGCTCTTGTGTTTACAATCACTCCCTCCACCCCTGTCCTTGATTGTGCCGTCTTTTATTTGTGTCCAACTTCCCTTGGACAGAACAGTGTGGTACATACACCAGGATGTTATTGTGAGCAGATAACAGCTTTGAGCCTCCACATCCTCTGACGGGACGGGGAGGGGCGAGTGCTTTCCCACACCGGCCAGCTGAGGAAAAGCCAGAGCGGGCATTGTCTTATCAATGTTAGTGGGCACCAGGTCACACAGTGTCTCCTTCATGACCCGAGACACATCTAGTGATCACAATACCAGATACGCTTTAGTTCTGAGAGCTTTTCTGAGAAGTAACCACCTGCTAGTAATATGCTAGTAAGCTGTACCCAAGCAAACACCCACAATGGCCGGTTTGCACAGCTAAGCATCTCGAGTTATAAGTTAATCCTAGAATAAGGTTACTTTGTGGCAGTTGTGTTTTGTTTCTGTGCACTGAGCTGCAGGAACAGCCACTCAATGAGATCTTTTGGATTTGTTTACTGGGGCCCTTCTCAGTCTGTTGCCATGGACAGGAAGTGAAAAGTGTCCAGATCCTGATGAAAGTTGCAGCCCAAGGGAGAAAAGCTGGCCTCCATGTGCTGACTTAATAATTTCCTCCTCTGTAAGCTCCCTCTTTGTTCGATGCATTTAGATATCAGGCTTGTAATTTCAGCTGAGGCCAACTTTTGTATATTATTTTTTATCCTCTCTCTTTCTCTGTTTCTGTGAGCCACATATTTTAGTAAAAACAACCTTGCAAAATACACATTTGGTTCCATAAAGAAACAATTTATATATATATATATATATTTCTGTTGCATAAAAAGTATTTTACAGTGAAACGGGGTTCTTCAGATCTTCACATCAGGATTATTATTTTTTTAACTTAACTTTCTGGCAATTAAATATATAACATAAATAAATAAAAACAAAAACAAAATATAAATATAAATATTCAATGAAAAATCTAGCCGTTTAAAATCTGGCGAAGACAAAAATGATTAACTATAAATACAAATTAAATCTAAAAACAAACTGAAAAAATGACAAAAGCACATAACAAAACTTTAATAAAAACTACAAACTAAACCTACAAATATATTTATATATATTATATGAAGCACTTTATTTGACATTTCTATTCTGCATGAATTATGCATCTGTTAAAGTAAATACAATAACTAGGTAATTTCTAGGTGCTAACACTGGAAATACCCTTAAACCTAACCCATTACCATAGTTATGGGAGAACCCAGGGATTCGTACATGGCATCACTACCACAAACAAACAAAAAACTCCTTTGGAAACTTTATTTTGCAAGTTAGTAACTGCTAAAACTGTTAAGATGAGAAAGGAAGACCTTTTTAGAAACATACCTTAGCTGCTTGTAAAAAAATCCTCTGTCCTCCAACAAAAAACGACCCTATAGTTCATTTGTGCAAGCACTGTGTTATGTCCTAAACTTCTGTTTTAAAGTTAAGTGCCCTCTAGCAGGCGTAGAAATAATGAAAATATTGTGTTGCGTCTGTCATTACCAATCAAAATGTTTGTTTATTTAAATACAATGTGTGGACTTTTTCTCATGGTAATTTATACATTTTACTAGGTGTTTTTCATACGAATCATGAAAAAATATTTTATAAGCATGTGCGTTTTTTGGGATCCAACCCATGATCACATATCAGCGTGTATAACTTGTATATATTAGTATGCTATATTAGTATGCTATTAGTAGCGTGTATATACTAGTATGCTACCAACTAATCTACACACAACCCGAATTACGATGGAGATAAAAACATTATAAAAATGTCCTGTCTCCGATAGAGGCACATTTGTAGTATACTGTACACTCTGATGAGTAGTATATGAGGAATTTGGACAAATGGCCTATATGAACATATTGGTTGAAGGACAGGATCTGATTCTTTAACGATTAGTTGTTTTGGCACAGAAATACAGCATTTTTCTCACTTCCTCCTTATTATCTCACTATGACTTCATGGATTCATTTTCTGATTTCCCACTAACTGCATCAAAAAATCAGAACATGTTATTTTTTTAAAGCTTACTTTTTTTTTCACAGAGGAGGAAGTCTTTAGTTCTGAAAATTTCAGTGCGTTTTTAAACAATAAGCCCTTTTCTCAGAAGATCAAGGCAGGTTGGATTCCTCAGGATACGACCCCTTTAAACCAAAGCACAACTTGACTGCAGCACATTCTTCACTAATGGACGTGCCTCTCAGGTCATTCATTTTGAGTGGAGCAAATCAAGGACGGAGCTTAAACTCGCTCCCACACTCCCCAGAATGCATGATATCATTCTTGGGCTCGAGAAGAGACTGGAGAAACCCTGCTGCATCTATTCCCTTAATGTATGTGTGTGTGTGTGTAGACTCTATTCCCTCCCACCAAAGCTCTGCTGTGTCTTCCAGCCCAAAACCAGGGAATGATTATTAAAACAAAAATAATTGTTACAGAGACCAAACTCGGAGACCATCAAAAGGCTGCTTTTGATTCGATTTGGGCTTTGCGAGAAGCTCTGGGCTTGTGGATTTGACAGATCTTATTGGGGCCTAATTTAAACGGGCCCCAGCATGTCTGCCTGCCTCCCTTTGTTTACATGGCTGAAATCTGAAACAAATGTGAACATGATCCTCCCTGTCCTCCGCGCAGCCGCTCTCTGGCACAGTGTGTGTATTTACATGTGCACGCATTGTGTCTTTTTTTGATTGCAGTACTCGATCATCAGCGTCTACAAATACTCTCTTCACAGCTCAGTTACAAACCCTCTCTGACCCAGTGTTTACTCATGGATTTATACAGGACCAGGAAAGATCAAATCAACTCATCTTGACATCTCTGGAATGACTGATATGATGACCTTTTTAGGAACGTGTCTTTTTTTGTGCATCCATATTTACGGATGCATAAATACATATTATATATTATTTTAGTATAGGCAATGTGTTTTTGGTTTGCATTAAATAATAACCTTGCAAATATTAAAAAGTTTTCTTTTTAAAAGAAAATGCAAACGTTTTCTGGTTTAAGTTCATTGCAATTCTTTTTTCATTTTATGATACATTAAAAGATAATTACTTGTTGTTTATATTTTTGTACAAAATATATAATGTCATATAATGACATTTTATTCTCCAGACACGTATTGGAAGCCCTAAAAAGTAGACTCTTGATTTATATTTAATATGCTTTCTATGGACATAAAATTATTTTGTGATTTTCTCTTTTGATGCAGACATCTTGATTTCTTAGACACACACGCACACACACACACACACACACACACACACATATATATATATATATATATATAGTTATAATTACAAATAAAATATATATATAGATGTGTGTGTGTGTTTGTAACAGTCTGTTATTCAGTCCGTTGTGCTCATCAGGACGTCCGCTGCGCTGGTCTGGGGCTGCTGGCTGGCTGGCTGGGTTGGTCAGGTATTGTGTGCTGACAGGCCATGAAGCAAACATTTCCCCTCCATCTCTATTCCAGGCACGGAGACCGAGGCTCTTCCTCTGATGCTTCCTCAAGTCCATGCCACATTTACATTTCCTTATTCTTTGTCCGTCTGCCTTTGTTTTCTTTTTCACAAACTGCCTCTTTTTTTCCCCCAGAGTTTTTGTTCTGTAAATGACTTCCTTCCTTTACAAGCTGACCCCCCCTGAGGCCGAGGGAGGTGTGTTTGTGTGTAATTACTGCCCCCTCTCTCCCTCTCATCTCAAACTCCACGCTGAGCTCCACATGGCTTCTTCTCATCTATTTTCCTGTCATGATTTTAAAAAGAAATAATACTTATGTTTAAAAACGCTATAGTTTCCCTTAATCTTTTTCAGTGTTACATTGAAATAACTACTGTAAGACATCTTCACTTTCAGGAGATCACAAAAGTTTTTGTTCACCCATACTGTTTCCCACTACTGTCAGAATATTAAAGTCTTTTAAAATATGAATTAAGACAAATCAGAAGTAATTATGCAGCAACCCAAACTCATGTAAATGTTCTAGGACTGCAGGCAGGTTTGAGCGAGGTCTGTGCCGTTGCTCAGGAGAGCAGGGGAACATCTGTGAGGAATTCATGCCACATCAAAGACTTTCAGCTTCAATAACGAGCTGCTCTCCTCAACTGAGTCCACAATCAACCGAAGCACAGACATTTCCCAAATTATTCCACAAACCATACATCTTAGATCTAATACATGTGCAGTGGGCATTGTTTGCTTTCTTTTTATGAAAAACATAGTTTAAAAAAAAAATTAAGATCAAGAGTGTAGGTCTCTTCGAAATGAAACATGTATGATATGCATATACAGTGGGTACGGAAAGTATTCAGATCCCCTTAAAGTGTTCACTCTTTGTTATATTGCAGCCATTTGCTAAAATCATCATCAAGTTCATTTTTTCCCTCATTAATGTAAACACAGCACCATATACTGACAGGGCCATTCAAGAACAGTCACGGAGTTGTTGTGAAGCCACTCCTTGGTTATTTTAGCTGTGTGCTTAGGGTCATTGTCTTGTTGGAAGGTAAACCTTTGGCCCAGTCTGAGGCCGAAAAGTACTATCTTGGTCTCATTAGACCAGAGAATCTTATTTTTTATACCTTCAGGTGTTTTTTTAGCAAACTCCATGCAGGCTTTCATGTGTCTTGCACTGAGGAGAGGCTTCCATCGGGTCACGACTGGTGGAGGACTGTAGTGATGGTTGACCTTTTCCAACTTTCTCCCGACTGCATCTCTGGAGCTCAGCCACAGTGAACTTTGGGTTCTTCTTTACCTCTCTCTCCAAGGCTCTTCTCCCCCGATAGCTCAGTTTGGCCGGACAGCATTTCTTTATATATTGTAATTGATTTAAGTTTAAAAAAAACAAAAAAACATTTTATTTATATTTTTAGGAAATTTTCACCTATATATTCTAATTGATTTATGTATTTGAATAAATTTGCTGTTTTCTAACTACAATCTTGTTTCTATTTAGAATCTATTAGATATAGATTATTTCAGTTTGAAACAAAATTACAATGAAAATCTTCCCTGTATGATTTAAATATATATTTTCCAATATGCTTCAATGTCATGCGATAAGCTGAAAAATAGTAGGCTTCATCGTCTTTAAGCAACATAAAACGCGAAATTGATTCCAGAATGTGTCCAGGTTTTCGACAGGTTTCTTAAAGATCAAAACGTAAGAATAGTGTGTCCTGAAATAATCCCGTGTCCTTTAGCGCCACCCTGTGCTGAACTTTGGTGTTTGCGAGAAACAAACAAGCACAAAGAATCAAACTTTGAAACTGAGCTCTAACCACACAATTCACAGAGTAATTCATATCGACAGCAACAATTATGGCATTACAGGGCAGCAAAAAATAATTTATTATCATAATCAATGACAATATGTTTTTCTTGGTCACTGGCAAAGAGAGATATCTAAGAATCTTTAGGTTACATTCAGTCTGGCGGATTCTTGTCAACATTATAATTGGATTATTTTCCATGTGATTTCATGTATGAACTATGTATGAGCCGGTTAAACGTAAGTGATAAAATGACACTGAGGCTGTGTCTAATGTATAATTACAGTCAGAGTCGCCCACGGGGCACTGAAGAGCGCCAGCAAATATGTAGTTTGACTGGTCCCATGGCAACACTCGAGTCAGAGAGGACATATTTTTTGTTTGGGCCTTTTGAAGGAAGAAAAGAAAGCAGCTTTGAGAGAGGAACTGCCAGAAGACACAGCATGCTATCACATGAAGGAGGACTTCATTACACTGGTGCAGTGGGCCGAACAGTAACAGTAACCTTTGGACTTTCTAACGCACCCTCGTGGGCCTGTTTCTGACGTCACGAGGAATGCCGCTTGTGTAAAACAACACAAAAGACCTATGGTGTGTGTGAAGTGACATTTCACAGCAGAGCTACACTGAACTATTAGAGGAGCAGACGGTCACACAACAAGCTTCATTCACAAAGCAGCTAAAGCCACTATTATTCTGCACATGCTCAGTTCAAAATCAATTCAATGACATTGAATATCCGGGTAAAATGTAGCGTAAAATAAATACATAATCGACTGTTAAAAATGTGGTAAAAATGTACTTTTTACCATATTTTAATGTTGATATAATGAATATTACTTCAGCTACTTTTTCTTTCTTTATTTATTTTTTGCTAAACCATAAGAAATGCTAATAACTAAAAATCATAAAAGTTCATTTTCAAGTGGTCTTTGCATAAACCATTACTCAAGTAATTACTTAAGTAACCATTACTTAAGCAGGGTCATACAGACAAAATGCATAAAAAATAAAATGTAATATTTGCAAGGTGCATAAAATGCATATGCAAGATGATGTGTTAGTCTTCCTGAAATGATTTTTTTCACCATAAATTAGAAGTTAAAAACCAATAAATCTGCAAAAAAACAACAACAACAACCTACATTTGACTGTATTTTATGGTTAAATGAATGTGATGTTAAACCATTGGAAGATATCTGTTCGATAAGAGTTAAAACTACGCCCCCTCCTCCCCTGCAGGTATTTTGTAAAAATGTTAAAATACAGGAACAGCACGAAATACAGAACAACTCTCCCCCTGCAACACATAAAGAAAAAAAAGGTCAAAAGTCATTACTAATAAATTACACATACACAAAAGCATTAGCTAAATATATATATATATATAATCATTTAATGTAAGAATCAAGCTTACAGTTATCAAAACAGTAAATGTTCAAATTTATAAAAAAAATAATAAATCTCACATCAGGGATTTGATCACAGTGATGATTTAACATTTCATATATGTGACCCTGGACCACAAAATCAGTCATACTTTGTTGAGATTAGATAAATAAGCTTTCAATTGATGTTTGTTTCAAGTAATGTTTGCTAGGTCCACATACAACTATTTGAAAATTGAAATCTCAGGGTGCAAAAAATAAATAAATGAATCAATAAGTAAAAAAAATCAAAATATTGAGAAAAGCACATTTAAAGTTGTCTAAATGAAGCTCTTAGCAATGCATATTATTATCAAAAAGTAAGTTTTAATATATTTACTGTAAGATATTTACAAAATATCTTCATGATACTTACTTTACTGTACATTTCAATAGCTGTGACTCATGCAATGTATTTTTCACTATTTCTACAAATATACCTGCTATATGACTGGTTTAGTATTTCAAAGCTAATGCAAAAACAACCTTGCATTAATCTGAAATATAATATAATCTGGCGTTTGCAACTACATTTACAGGGGAAATTTGAGCATGTATTCATTTTTTGAATTTTTATTATTATTATTATTATTTACAAAAGTAGTATTGAGCATTTAGTTTTATCATTATTAGCAAAATGATTAAGCTTAAAGAAATCTAAACACACTTTAAATAATTATAATACACATATTATTCCTGAAAATAACAACTATCATATAAAAAGGCAAAATAGCCCCCAGCCGCTGTAACTGTAGCTGTACAGTATATTCAACATTAAAATGACCACAAAGTCCTTCATGTAAAAATAAAAAGCTATTAACTTTGCCATAAACTGTCTCATATGCAAAAATATGGCAGATATTGTGGTTATGATGCATAAAGCATGACTTGGTTTAAATTTCGATAAAAACGCAAAGAAAATATATTGATAAATTTTTTTTATTTGCCTAATAAAAGACGGCAGATGATAACAAAGATGTCACCTTGACCACACTCAAATGTTTGTGACAATGACAAGGTGCTGCTCTCATCCTCAGAGAGCTCAATTTCAATGCGCATAAATTGCCCACGATGCTCTTCAGCGTGTTTATGGAGCTGCCAGCGACTGGCAGAGGCAGTGTGGAAATTCAATTTGGTACCAGTGCATGGGATTCATGTACTGGAAAAAAGATGGAGGCAAGGGGAAACTTGACCTTGTTTACAGCTGACTGCTGCTAGTAAATAAAGCATGATCTCATTCAAGCTTTTCAACCATATTATTATTTCATTATATCATTATTATATTATAATTCAAAATGAAAATGGGTATACAAAGCTCAAAGTGTCTGAGTGTAAGAATGTGAGGTTTTTAATGCATGCACTGTAAAAGGCTACACACACACACACACACACACACACACAGATCTCCAGTGGTGTTTTAGGCTTACCTCCATGAGGATGATTGTTACAGCAGCATAATCACCAGTGGAAGCACACAATAATCACAGCCCCCCAGCACTAACACAACCGGCCCATCTCCATGATTAATGACTCAGGTCAGTCGAGGTTTAAACCGTCAAAGTTACCTTTTGATGGAGAGGTATAGAAAAACCGAGAGTGAGAGAGTGGGAGGTAAAAAAAAAAAAACTGGTAAAATTAGGTATTTTATTATTATTATTACTATTACTATTATTCACACACAACACAAACTGCAGAAATATAATATGGAATACCTTATAATGTGTCTTGAGTGTTGCAAATTAATAACTGAGGCCAATAGGGGGAGACAGAGACTAAGCCACAATTCAGCAATTCTCAATACATTTACACTTTGTTAACAAAGCCTCTTTTTTTATCCTATATTTAGACGATTTGTAAAAAGGTTCAAAATCGTACTTTCATTGCCTTTCCTAATTCGGAAATCACACTAGTTTAACTGGCACTGAAGTGTCCTTTACTACTGGCGATTATAATCTGTATCACATAATTTTTTTTTTTTTTTTTAAATCACAGCCATAAAATAAATACCACAAGTTTTTATTTACATTTAAAAAAAAAAAAAAAGGAAATATAGCCTATGCAACTCTGACCTGTAAAATCATTGGGTTCTGCATGTCACGTGACCACTCATGACCCCCAGGCCGCTGTGAAGTTTGAGTGCTGATGTTTTAGCTAATAACAGTTGAAATTTCAGCCTGTCACTCAAACAATATCATATGACTTTTGAACACTTTAAGTTTGGCACTGTTATGATACTTGGTGGAGGTTGAAAGCACCAGTCCTCATCCCCTTTCATTGTGTGGAAAAGAGCAGCATGAACGTGTTCCACGCAGAAAAGAAGCCCATCAATGTCTATAACAGCACAATGGTGAGAAAATGAATTCTAATTTTCATTCAGGAAATGATCTTAGGATCTTCATTCTTCATCTCCTCAGGGAGTGAACCTGCGATGCCTGTGGTTATTTAAGTTGTGTGAGCTTTCAGTGAAATATGCTACATGAGATTTATAGTAAATCAACACTCACTGTAAATCTGAACTCACTAGTTCCCATTGTCCATGATTATGCTCAGCTCAAACATCTCTTAACCTGTTATAAACTCAAGTTAGCTCGTGTGAATGTGGCCTGCAGTGACTGCGCTGATGATTGATGGCACAGGCTTGCTGAAGGGATAGGAATGTATCTGTGTCATACAGTAGGTACATCCTAGGAATGTTGTTTAGCCAGACTTTGCACTTTTAAGGAACACAAACAATGTGAGAGATTAGAAAAGACTATACTAATACTGAGGTTGGCCAGAAATGTGAGCGTCGGGGTCAGTAAACCAGTATAGAGAATAGTAAATGCTTCTTCTGTATAGCATGTTTGCTGTGAATATTATGCACATTTGCATAGCTGTATCTAAAATCATTTGTGAATGATAGTGAAGCAATGCAACTCATACCAGTAGATCACATGACAGGTGTAGTCTAGATTCAATTCATAATATACACATTCATGGTTTATATAATAATACAACATTTCTACACTGTTGGAGAGTGATTACTTATTCAAAAACCATACTCTATGCATGTCTAATATCTTATTAGATTCATATTTAGATCTTTATTGCTTATTCAGCATTGAACTGTAAAAGGGCAAATGTATAATTTCAGGGAAAACCATATAATTCTGTTTAAAGTTAATTGTTTAGGCTGCAATGTAAACAAGCTTCAATGGAAAGCTTATTTATTCAGCTTTCAGATGATGTATTAATCTTATTTAAAAAAAAAAAAGTACTGTATGTTTGCAGTGAAGTTTCTGTCATGCTGCAAATATATGATATAATGTATATATAAGACTATAACTTCCTTGCACAAAAAAAAAGTATTCTCATAGCGTTGCAAAACTGAAGTTGATCGACGGCTGTCACATGGACTGTTTTACTGCTGTTTTTACTACATTTCTGAATCTGGATCATAAACAACCGTATTGGAAGACAGACCCATATTCATGGATGTAATATCAAGAGTTGTGAAATAATGTGTTTCGGTGTGCATTAGGAATGATTTTCTACTGTATATTAATTGACCTTAAAATCCTTAGATGTGCTGAGTCAACTTTAAAGAGAGCTAACCCTATAAAGATACCATTTAAAATATGTCAGTATCTATGTATTGAAAAAAATTGTTCAAATCAAGCAACAATGGAAATGATACTGCTACTAATACAATCATGTGCGTAGAAGGTGTAAAATGTGAATGTTTTGCATTTATTTGCTGTCACAATTCTTTCAGGACTTCACAACCTAAAGCTTTATCAAGCAGGGAAAGGTGCTTGCCCTCCACTCAGCTCCTTCACCTTGGCTTTCAGATGCCAAAAACAAATCCGCCTGCAGCAGCACCAAAATTAAGCCAAAGACACTGGACCGTTTTGAAAAGAATCCACTGTGACGATGTTCTTCCCCTTAAGATCCTGTTTAGAGGTGGTTTGTGAGGATTAAAGGGTGTTTCTGTAGTTTTTATCTAGTATTTGAGCACTTGATCACAGAGGCGTGCCCTAATCCGAACATCAATGTGGCCCCATCAGCGCAATGGCTCGAAGCTGCCAAGTGACAAAGGACCGCCAGCTTGTTTGGGGCCGGCTGTACGTGTACTATTAAAGTTTCGGGGCTGCTCGCTTTGATAGCTCCTGTCAAATGTCTAATCTGATAAAATTCAGGCCTCTCTGCACGTTGAAGTAAACGCTGCATCGATGGAGATTACATGAGGAGCTTTTTGTTTTTGTTTTGTGAAGATTAGGTTAGCTTGGTTGAACATGAATAGGTTTGCTTACATGTATTAGTCAGAGCTGATTTATTGCATGGGATTATGAATTCTGGTTTGCAGATAAGGCTTTCTGTTGGTGACATGATTAATGGCATGCCTTCAACACAGAGTATCAGATGCGATAAGATCGAACGACTGCGAGCACATGTCTAAAACAGGATTATGACAAGGCTGTGTGTAAGACTTAGTAACTACACCTCATCGGTGTGTTTGTGAGACTGATGGGCTTCGTATAAAATAACAATAATCTGTGGTCAACAGAAGTAGTTGTGGCCAAAGTAACAGTCCAACACAGTCTCACAAACAATTTGTAATTCGTAAACTAATTCGTACTAATTCATACGACCTCACTCGTACGATTTGTCTAAAACCTCGTGACAGTTATAGGTTTAGGGATGTGGTTAGTTTTAGGTCATTCATACAAATTCATACGAATTGGCAACTCGTAAAATCTGTACGATTTAGAAGAAGTCGTATGAATTCATACGAGTGAGGTTGTACAAACTTGTACGAATTAGCCACCTCCTAAAATTTGTACGAATTGCTATTCGATCACGTTGGACAGCCGTGTGAATCTGTGTATGACAAAGAGCAGACGCCGGTAAACGTCCTGCGGGAGAGGAGTCGTGTTTCAGTTGTTCTTGCTGGATGTGTGTCACAGGGTCAGGGCCGTTTAGAGACTGACCTGGATCGTCACATAAAAAAGGCTGTTATGAACACAAATGCATGTTATGCATTTGTGCTGTTATGCATTTATTTAATCAAAAGCATCACAAAAAAATGTTCATATTATTTTTATTTAAAATAGCCGTTTCCTGTTTTAATATATTTGAAAATGCAATTTATTCCTGTGATGCAAAGTTGAATTACTTCAGCCTTCAAGTGTCACACGATCATTCAGAAGTCATTCTAATATGCTGATTTGCTACTCATTTCTTATTGTGCTGCTGCTTAATATTTTTGTGGAAAGGGTGAGGAAAAATGACTTTAGAAATCATTCTAATGTGCTGATATGCCACTCTTTAGTATTATCAGTGTTGAAAATGGTTGTGCTGCTTAATATTCTTTGGACTAATAGAAAAAATAAATTGCCTCCATTTGAAATTGAAATCTTTTGTCAGATTATAAAGGTCTTTACGCTCAGTTGTCAAAGTTTACTATCAGTCAAATTTGATTCTAGGTTTCAATTTTATTCTATTTAATTTAGCTTTTTTTTTTTTTTGGACAGCTTGTGTCCCATTTTTCAGTCACATGCCCTAGATCATTCACTTGTTCATTTTAATTGTCAGTTAAATGAGTTCTTTCAGGAGGTTATGCATGTGAGGTGCTCAGAGATGTAGGTTTGTCCTTTTGGTGATCTTAAAAGAAAAAAAAAAAAACACTTTTTCTGGATTCTTGGGAAACTTCATATACAGGAGGTTATGTGGGGGTTGACTGTGGAGTCAGAGGCTGTCCCAAGAGTTCATTTCTGGGCTGGTTATAAAAGTGGCCAGGTCAGCAGCCGGGTCAGTATTGTTTAGTCTATAAGCTGCTCCCCCCACAGGAGAGCAGGCACCAGTTTTCCGTTTCTAAATGGCCAAGATTTATGTACAGGACTTCCAGTCTGTGAGATCACACGGTCTCGGGCTCCAGGAGTTCTGTGTGTCTCTTACATGTCAGTATCTGAACTCAGACACACACACACACTTGTAACACACGACTCTTTTATAGGCTGTAACAGTGGTAACAGGCTGGATCAGACTTTTATAAACCTTTTCTCTTTTAAAACTACTATTATTATAACAGAGATATTTATACACACAGTTAAAGTAGCCAGAACACACACCTGTCACCACTCATCAATTATGTAATATTGAAGCAAGCATTTAACAAATAATAACACTATTTATCCATAATAAAATGACTGTAACCAACAGCTTCTCAACGATGCACCGATAAAACCCTATTAAACTTTAGGATGCAACTTGTTTCACATCATTTGTGTTAGAATACATCAAATAATGCAGTTTGAGGTGTAAATGAGTTCAAGTAGTGATGTGTGTCCACTGACCACTTGGAATGAGTCGTACATTGTCCCCAAAAGCCTTGTTAGCCAACTGTGGTCTCAAGCTCCGTCATAGTTCAGTGATTCTGTGTTTGCAAATGGGAACTTGTGTGGTTGACAAGCTCTTGACCGATCGTTTGACGCATATTTTCTTGCTAACAAAACGTATTGACTTAAGTAGGTCATGTTATGTACTTAATACTGTTTTCAACTAAAAAGGGTAAAAATGTGTTTTGGCTGCTTGTTTACACAACAGTAGCGTTTTGGGTGCCTGAACATTAAATCAAGCAATGAGTTAAAAAACGCTAAGAAAAACATGTCCTGAAAAAATGTGGTGGCTGGGTCCAGTATAGGTCATAAACCCACCCTCTCCATAAATACGTGAATGGCACATAAGCTGAACAAAAAAAAATGTACTTACTCTTTGCACATAATATTTTTCCCAAAGATAGTTTCCATCCTTTTCGGTACCTTTTTTTATCACGCTGATTTATGTTCAAGTCTTTGTTTTTTCTAATAAGTTTGCTTTTAGTTTCTTACTAGATGCTATAAAATTGATACGTGGTCATTTGGAGCTTGTGATTGGGTCTGTGGGAGTTAGGGCGGGACTTACGATCAGTACTGCGCAGACTATTTCTTCGATTGAATCACTACTTTGTAGACTCTGGCTACAAATAAATCACTCAGACTCTTTTTCCAAATGAATCACTACTAAGCAGACTTTCTCCAAATGAGGTCATATTCACTTTGATTCAAGGATTACATTTTCTATGGTAGAATAAAGTGCAATGCATCATCCATCTTTTTTCTTTTTACAGTTTATGGTGTTTAGTACATTGCGGTGATAAACCTATCCTTAGTTTATCCAGAAAGCGTGAATGCATTTATCCAAGATTGAGCATGTGTAAATGTGCTCTAGTAACCCAGACATCCATGATTTAATCTACCATCTGTACATATAGCAAAATAGTATTCCTCAGATGCCATCTTTATTATTTCTAGCAATTACCTGACATTAATAAAAAACTGATTAATTAGCAGTAATACTAGTGTGGTTGGAATGATGGATGTGTGACAAAGTTACTATGGTTTTGGGAAACAGTTGTGATAAGCTAGTTATTTTTTTCCAACAGTGCATTGCATTATGGTAGTGAAACAGCAAGTTTGGTCAGCTCAGATCAACCAAGATGAATTTTAACAGTAGGCATGAAACTGCTTACAGTCTGTTGAGAGTCTTGGCCTGGTAAAGAACCATGTGGAAACTTCCCAGAACAATTAAGCAAACAACTGCTCCACTTAGCAACTGCATTGGCATAATCTAATAACTAACCTGACCATACTAGCACTGTGGCATCATACTTCATTCATGACTTCATTCAATATTCAATGTTCTGGTGAGCGTTAAGAGACAACATTGCATTCACAACAGAGCAGAAAATCCAAGTTGAAATCATGTAATTTTCTGAATCACCCATATCATTCAGCTACAAGCTTCAATTTACAGTCAGATTTAACAACGCATCATAATACGATTATTTGATCATTAATATGAGATACAGCCTGAGTTTAATCAGCTTGCAGAAATCAGAGAGAGCAATCAAGCACTCCTGCATTGATCTTGATAGTGACGCTCGACTTACTAGGAAAACAATCATCTGTGAGATAACAGAGGTTGTGTAGAATGAAGTCGATTATCTGGAGCTGTAATCTTGAATTTCATAGTTGTCTGGGTAATTCTTCCATGCAGCTCCAATTTGGTAACATGATTAGATGTTGTTATTTTTAAGGGCCAGGAGGAATCAATCACTGGCTCAGGCTCTATATATTTTTAGACTTTTTGGCCCTTTCGAGCAAAGCTCCAGCTGGACCATAAAGGAAAAATGAGGCTTGTGTTTCAGAACACAACACAAACTTCACATTCTTGATTAATATCTGATGATGGATGTTTTTCAAGCGTGTTATGGTGGGATGCTCGATATCCTGTGTGCATCCTGTTTGCTTTGTGTTTCTCTGCAATCTGAAATCTAAGGGGGCAAAAGAAAATCTAAATATTTCTAAATATTAATCTATTGCGTTTCAAGCTGTCTAAAAGAAGTTAATCAAACATTTTAGAAACGGAAAGTTTTGTTATATTTTTGGTAGGAAATTTACATAATATATTTATGAAACCCAATCTTTACTTTATATCCTAATGGTTTTTGTCATAAAATAAAATCGATAATTTAGACTTTTTTTTGCTACAAATACAGTATACAAGTGCTGCTTACAATATGACTGGTTACACTAGTTCACACTTCCGCTGCAATTAATAATAAGCTTGTTTAGTGAGTGTCCGGGAACAGGCAGGGAACCCGGAGGACACGGAGCCCTGGGGGAATCTACCCCTAGAAGGCGAGGGTTGAGTGATGCTCAGAGCCCCGTCGGGTCCCTGCTTGCCCCCAGGAGGAAGAAACCAGTAGTGAATATAATGCAATTTGGTTATTCAGTATTGTCGACGTGAGGAAGGCTGTAAGGGGAAGGCGGTGGGATTCAAAAAAATGAAAATGCTAGAAATTGAGCTGTATTTAAGGCAGAGGAGTGAGTTACTGATAGGGTAATTATCTATCTATCAATCTATAATTTGTCTCACAATTCTGAAAACTCTTTATAAACTCATATAACTGCATGATATCAATTTGCAGTTGTGAGAAATAAAAATAAATAAACACTATTTTCGTTTTTGTTTTTTTCTCACAATTGCGATGTTCTATCTTGAAAATTCTTTTAGTCTTTCCACAAAAAAAGTCAGTTCACAATTATGAACCTTTTCTTACAATTGCAAGTTTATATATGACTGTTCTGACTTTATAACTTGCAGTTGTATGCTATAAAGTCAGAACTGCGAGATGCAAACTTATAGAGGTGAGCGCACAGACATATAGTGCCTTTGTTCCTCTGGGGACCTGACTCATGGTCATAGCCAATCCTGTTCCAAACTCTCAATCCCACACTTTCCTTTTATTCTTTACTGTCCTGTCCACTAAAAAGGATGAAAAAAAAAGCCTAATACATTTTTTTTATTGGTTTAGGTTTTAGAAATAACAAGTAGCACATTGAATTAAATGTGAAAGTGTTTTAATACATACTTGTAAATATAAATATATATATATATATATGTAATTTTCGAATAACAACTTGTTAACAAGAAGTAAATTGATCAGTGTACCAGTCTGTTGTTTTCTGAAATGCCTCTCTCAGTGCTACCAGAACAGCCTTTTCTCAAAAATAAAATGTAATAGTACATGTAGTTAAGGCAAAATGTCAGAAGGTCACTGGAATAACAGAGAGCACAAACACATTACCCAGGTGTCAGCAAGACTTTCTGCTGTTTGTAGGCCGCAGGCAGTGAGAGGTGAAGCACACCTGGGAATAATTGGTGAGCATATCAGTAAGAGCGACCCAAGCCTCTCGACTGTCAAATTCAAATTCATTCTGAATTGAACAAATGCTTTATATATTTGTCTTTTTTCTCTGCAATAAATGTTTTTTTTTTTTTACAAAACTACATAATATAATATAATATAATATAATATAATATAATATAATATAATATAATATAATATAATATAATTAGGGCAGGGACTTTTACACGTTAATTTAGATTAATTAATGACAAAAACAAACGTGTTACATTTTTTTAACGCATTTTTTTATGCATTTTAATCACACTTATTTTTGCACCGCAGAACGTTTCTCACTGGATGAGTTTCGGCGGACCGATAATACAGGAGCACCAACTAGCGTTCAGACAAAAACAAAAAGTGAACATGGACAAAGAAGCTGATGAGACCACTTTGGTTGACCCTGTGGATGGGAAATTTTGTTATAAAAAACAAATGGATGGAAGCATTGATAAGAGCATGGTTGTGTGCAAGCTATGCAGCAAGGAATTCACATATCACCGCAGCACATCCAGCCTCAAGCATCTAGCGTGGTTCTCAGGTCAAATATTTACATGCGATTCATTTCGATTAATTAATTACAAAGCCTCTAATTAATTAGATTAAATTTTAACAACATTCTCACACTAACTTGTCACATTTTGACGCTTGTTCAAGACACTATTGCCTTGCATTTTGAAGGGTCCTCCGTAAAGAAAACAGTAAAACAGTTGGGTTACATGCTCATGAATGTGTAAATAATATCATTTAAATTAAACTGTTTTGACTGTTTACATAAAAAAAACACCCCTGCAAATATGCAATAATGCCCTTGTATTTACCCAATGTATCTTAAAATTATTACAATTAAAATATATATATATATATACAGTATATATTGTGTCTGCATATTGACGCTAAGGGTTTCCTATTTAAAACAACGGAGGATCCTCTACGTCAAAAAGTGATTAAAAAGGGGTACCTTGAGCTTCAAAAAGTGACGTAAAAGGGTCGTGATCAAGTGCCAAAATGTGGCGAGTTGGAGTGAGACTGTGTTGCGAGCTCTATCTTCAGTGCTGCATACTAGAGAGTTTATTATTTCAAAACATAAATATATACCTGTTGGCAAAGAAGGCCTTTATGATATCTAAGATAGTGAGTTTGTAGTGTACAGTAATTATAACGTATCTGTGAAGTTAAAAAGCAACTTGATATTTCCCCAAAGAGTGTGATTAACACAAACACTGGCCTGTTTGATATTCAAGCAACAGATTAAGGAGGAGCAGATATGCTGTTTTTTGTCTTTTTTTTTCCTCTATGCTCTGCCCCGAGCTTCTGTAGGCTGAATACATAAAACATCTTGGTCCCTGGTGTCAGCACAATTAGCTGCTAAATAAAATGCCACTCTCTGTTGTGTGTGCTGTTTTAATTATACAAACTGGGTGAATTAGTGCCCCATTTAAGTGAAATAAACAGCCATGTTTGCCAAGACAATATTTCCCCAGAGAAGTGAGAAAAGAGGGCAAATTAGCTCAGGAAATTCGAAATATCAGCACATTAACTTGGAGGTGAATCAAGAGTAGATCTCCTGGCAATTTTCAGGAAAGAAAGAAAGCTCAGATCAATAGGGCATAAGTAGCTGGAGGACCATGTTTTTGCTCAGAGGTTGATCTTTCATAGCTCCGGAGCTTGGTCTTGTTTTTTTCCCTGAAGTTTCTTAGGAGAAATAACAAGAGTCTCACAACAGCACGCAAGTTAATAACAATTTTACATTTTTCAAATGGTTAATTAAAATGTAAACATTATTTAAAACTGAATACACAGTGTGTGTCATAGAAAATACTTGATTGATTACAGTTTTTGCTTGAATTTTTGAAACAAAAAGATTTTTGAAAAAGAAACATCTTAAATAATAGTCAATGATAGTCAAATATATATATATATATATATATATATATTAAACACATATGTTTTAAAATAAATACTGCATGTGTGTGTATTTATACACATAATAAATACACACAGAACTAGGGGTGTCCCCAACAAAGGATTTTCAGTCGAATCAGAATTTCTTGCCAGTAGTCGACTGATAGTCGAGTCATATGTTTGGGAGTGGGGCAGAATAAGAATCATGTCAGACATGCGAAAGTCATGATTATTGATGTTAACATGCAGGGAAAATGTCTAGCAGACGCCTCGCAGATACAAACGAGGTAAATGTTTTATGTTTGAATTAAATATAATTAACATTAAAAGTACACGGAAGACGGATACAGCGACCGTGTCTATTCCTCTCACAAATCAATTATTTTGCATCAAAAGACTGGGAATATTAACATTTTTCAAATAAATTATGACAGTAGTTGTATCTGCCTGCTATATCTTGTGTTTTATTAGTAGGTTTAGGAGCAGGGGTTGGGTTACGTGCTCATAAATGTATAAATAATATAATTTAAATAAAACAGTTTTGACTGTTTACATTGAAAAATCACACCCCTACATATATGCAATAATGCCATTGTTTTTTTTTGCCAATAGATAAAAAAATAACACATCAGTATATTGACGCTTAGAGTTTCCTATATAAAACAATTAGAGGTCGACCGATATTGACTTTTACCGATACCGATAGCTGGGTTGGTCCGTACTTGCCGATAACCGATTAATTAACCGATAGTTTTTAAAATGGAT
>JAUCNO010001053.1:13170132-13182055 GCA_032353835.1 Enteromius viviparus
TAGAACAGGTCTCCAGGCATGCTGTGGTATTCACAGATGCCTCCACCACAGGATGGGACGCCACTGTCCAAACCCCCCCCCCAGTGAGCCTTTAACACAGTTCCAGTGCAAGGTCAGGGAAAACGAGGAGCAGGTCCTGCTGGTAGCCCCCTACAGGCCCACCAGGACTTGGTTTCCCGAACTCATGCTCCTCGTGACAGTCCCTCCTTGGCCGATTCCTCTGAGGAAGGATCTACTGACTCAGAGACAGGGCACCCTATGGCACCCGCGCCCAGATTTGTGGAAACTCCACGTCTGGACCCTGGACCAGACGCGGAGGTTCTAAGAGGCTTACCTCAAGGGTATTTAACACTATTTCTTCTGCGAGAGCGCCTTCTACAAGAGCGGCCTACGCATTGAAATGGAACCTGTTCGTTGACTGGTGCTTTTCTCGAAGAGAAGACCCCCGAGCATGCCCGATTGGATCCGTGCTTCTTTTCTGCAGCAAGGGTTGGAGGGAAGACCCCTAACACGTTCGCTAGGTTCTATAGCTTACGTTTTTAACTGATTTCTACCCGTGTTCTCACCTCTAACAGAGCTAAAGAGCCATAGTGGGACCTGTTCGGCCGGCTTGGTATATTTGTCTCCAGTATTCCTTATCAGTAGATACTGCGAGTCCTCCGATCCCCTCGGCAGTCGGATGTTGCGGAGCATCTGACGCTAGGCCTCGGTAGGATGTATCCTTGAGATCCGTTAGAAGGTTGGGAATCCCTGAGTGTTACCAAGAGGACCTCAGGTGGTAGTGGTAAGATTACCTTCCCCAATTGAGGGTTCAATCTCCTCCTATATTCCATATGCTATGTCTAGTTCTGTTTTTATCATAAAGAGAACAGATTCCGCACGTTCCTTGAACGTCCCAGTGTCCAGTTACTTATAGTGCGGTACTGGTCCATGTGCAGAGTCTACCTTCCGACAGACCAAACTCAGGGGGTTGGTGTCTCTCACATGGGGCTGGAATGGACAGTCTCTATGGCGCTTTGGTAGGGATCCCTGTTCGTCAGTCACCGACGTGATGTCGAAGTGACCGACTGAAAGGGAACGTCTCGGTTACGTATTGTAACCCTCGTTCCCTGAAGAAGGGAACAGAGACGTCACGTCACGTCGCCATAGGGGCTGTACCGCCGCTAGGGGCCGTAACACCGGCTCGTTCCTGCGCACAGCACATGACAGAATAATCCAACCAAACAAAAATAAACCAACACAGAGGATGATCAGTCCCGAGGAAGTTCTCCATCGCCTTCTCCATGGGCTTACTCCTCTCCCCACTCCTCACAAGCAATGGCCAGTGGGCGTGAAGCCAGGAGGCTGTCCACAAATGCCCGGCTCTCCTCTAACTTTTTGTCAGAACCGTCCGACGCCGGATGCGGCTGGTAGAGGCACATCAAGAGTTCCCCGAGGAATCTTCTCTGTGTGGGGGGCCAACAGTGCAAGCTCCCCAGATCAGTTTCCAGTCACATTTTGATTAAACTATACGTTTACCAAGTTCTCGTCTTCGCTCGTTCCTGTGCTCAGCGCATATATATATATATATATATATATGCTGAATATACAGCATATATTTATATTCATATAATTTATGTAGTGAAGTGAATTGAAGTGACTTGTGGCCAGGTATGGTGACCCATACTTGGAATTTGTGCTCTGTGTTTAACCCAAGTGCACACACACAGCAGTGAGACGTGATCAACCACACAGACACTGTGAACACACACCCGGAGCAGTGGGCAGCCATTGCTGCGGTGCCCGGGGGAGCAGTTGGGGGAATGGTGCCTTGCTTAAGGGTCTCACCTCAGTCGTGGTATTGACAGAGAGAGCGCTGGTTATTCACTCTCCCCACCCACAATCACTGCCAGACCTGGGACTCGAACCTTTGGATTACAAGTCCAACCCCCTATCCATTAGGCCACGACTGCTCCCATATATATATATATATATATATGTGTGTGTGTGTGTGTGTGTGTGTGTGTGTGTTTAAAATATATATTTTTCTTATATATACAAACATGTTTGTATATTTATATAATAAATATATACAGTACACACATAATGTAAACAAAAACCTTTGATTCTGAATGGGATTAATCGTTGTTAATTGTTTGATAGCACTAATTTTTAAACAGCAAAAATATATATTTTTTACTCTGGACTACTAATAATAGTTGTAATGCTACTACTACTGCTTATTATTATTACTGATTATTACTATTATTATTTTAAAATAGAAAAAATAATAATACCAGGTTATGATACTAAGTTTTTTTGTCTTCTGCAAAATGCAGGATAAAAAGATTTATAATAATAATAATAATGTTATGACTGGAGTTATATTATGTGATTATTAACAATATTAATGTAAATATTCATTTAATTTATATAATTTAGATATTCATGTTGTCATTGTCTATTAAATCTCTATATAATTATCCACATGGTGTTATTTGAAAATCATTTACATACAATTTGACTTCTTCTCAGTATTTTGAATACTATAATATTTCCTTTTTGAGTAATTTAGTTGTTTATTTCTTTATTTAAACTAAAAGAAAAATCTTTTTATTTATTTTTACATTTAATTTCAGTTAACAATAAAAAACCTGTTACTTTTGCTGAAGTAAGTTTTCCTGCAGAATCCTTGACACTGTTGCTTTAAGAAATTCATTGTATTGTGTTGAATTGGGTGTCAGATGAATTAAGACTCTTCCCATTACCTGGTCTTCTATTGCATGGCTTCTTTAGACCTAGTTGTCTCATTACACCACCTGTCCTTAGACAAGGCAAAACAAAACCCTTAACAAGGTGTCTTCGAAAGCATCCTGGGTATTGTTAGATGTATAGAGTGTGTGTCTGTTTCTTCTGCAGTCCTGAGAGAAGTTGACGTCAAGTGAGGTGCACGCTGGGTCAGTGTGGCTGTAGTAAAGGCACCTGAGGCTGTGTGGCTTCTGGCGGGGTGAGGACCATGCGTGCCGGGCCCCAGGGGGAAGCTCTGCAGCCCACTCTCTCCTGACTTCCCCTGGAGCTGCATACATCGGCATTAATTACACCCGAGCTGACAACAGGGTCACGCTGCTCAGCCACCCTGCACCCACCATTAGCCCTCGCACCAGCCTCCATCACAAACACACTCTGACTGAGAGATGCTGCAGACCTTCTAATGCTGGCATATCAGACCAGATATCAGCCATACTTTTTATCAATTAAACAAGATGTGAAGAGATTGTAAATAAAATGTAAACTAAATGTAATATTGTGAAATATTGTTTTAATATAAATTAAAACTTAATTTATTATCGTGATGTAAAGCTGAATTTTTATCATCATTTCTCCAGTCTTCAGTGTCACATGATCCTTAAATCATTTTATTCATTTAACATAACAAAAAAGTGTTGCTTAATAATTTTGTGGAAACCAAGTGATTTAGTTTAAAAACTAACATTTTTTATACTTTTAATCAGCAAGGATGCATAAATTGATTAAATTTGACAGTAATGACAATTTAACATATATATACACTCACCTGAAGGATTATTAGGAAAACCTGTTCAATTTCTCATTAACACAATTATAATAATAAACATTCATTTAACAACATTACATGTAACATACAACCCTAATAAACATAACTGATACAAAAAACTAAGAATAAACATTTATTTCAAAGAAAAATCATCAAATTCAAACAAAATTTAAAATGCAATGCAGTGAATTCTGGGAATGTCAGTTGTAAATTTAACAGGAATTTACAATTAACCATTTTACGGGTTTTTACTGTAGCATTTTCACAGTTTTTTACAGTTAAATTCACTGCCATTTTTTAAAAGTGTATCAATATGGGCCAACATTTCTAAAGAATGCTTTCAGCACCTTCAATGCCACGTAGAATTAAGGCAGTTCTGGTGAAAGGGGGTAAAACGGGGGTGAGTGTATATATATACAGTGAGGTCAATGTTATTTCTGAATTTTTCTTTTTAGATTCTATACTGAAAATTGTAGACCCCTCCATGATTTCTAAGTAATAGAACTTGCAAAATCACAGGCTGATCAAATACTTATTGACCTCACTGTATATATATATATAACCATTCAACATATTAGAACTATTTCTGAAGGATCATGTGACACTGTGGAGTAATAATGCTAAATGAAGCTTTATGTCACAGGAATAAATCGTATTATAAATTTATTCCATAATAATACTGCTTTGACTGTAGCCTTCGTGAGCATAGGAGACTTCTTTCAAAAACATTTGAAACTATCTTATTTATTCCAAAGCTTTTATCAGTAACGCACATCCCACTTTTAATGGCAAGCTACTCTTTTTGGCCCACATTGTGTACTTTGTGCAGAAAAGACAGTAAGAATAAAGAAATGGAAGCCAAATGTACAAAAGGGGAAAACACAAAAGAATTAAAATTTAATCCAAAAATAAAGCGATGTCATTCCTGTGGAACATGGTAGAAGGGCTTTGTGGGTTTGGTAGTAGAGAATGTACCTGAGGCAGTGGGAAGTGTTAACATGAAAAACACATCAGAGGACTGGGGCATGTGTCTCCTCACGCTGTAATTAGTCTGGACGAGCATGCTTCCATCACACACATCTCCATATCACAAACTCACCACACACACACACACACACACTGGCCTCTTCAGCACCAGCACTGGTTTGTGTTCTATGCAATAATTATGCTGTCACAATAATGATGTCATGTCTATTTAATACAGTAACAATTTATATTTATTTATGTAATTTTAAGTCTTAATTGGCTAAAAATAGTATAAAGCAGGGGTGCCCAACCCCTAACACACCTGAAGCAACTTGGAGCTAAACAGGACAGTTCGATCACCAGGGGCAGGGTTGGGCCCCTGGTATAAAGGAATGATATTGATAGTAAATGTTTGGTGTTGAGTAAATTTTAATGTTATAGTGTCAGGTTATAGTACTGTAAATAATCGGAAAATATAGCAAAAATGTATTTACTCCTCTGATGCAAAGCTACATTTTACAGTCTTTAGTGCCACATCATCTTCCAGAAATCATTGTAATATGCTAATTTGATGCTAAAAAAACATGTATTTTTGCTATTAATGTGAAAAATTGTGTTGGTTGGTATTTTTGTGGAAACCGTGATTCTTTTTTATTTAATAGAAATGATAAACATCTAAAAACAGTAAAACATGTTATATCATGAAATAGAATTATATCATCATATATCATTATGATACAGAATGAAAACAAACATAATCTAATCTGTATAAATATGATCATTTATTTAAAACCCCAAACCTGCAGAATATCCTTTCGTATGATAACAAAAGGATAACATTTTGCAGAAAAGTGAGTTTCACTGCCAAAATCCTACAAACAAAATAAAAATAAATAAATAAATAAATATTATAAATTGTAGTTGATATAACTTGTGTCATGGCATCTGAGGTGATTTGATAGCTTTATGAGAGAAACACATCAAAGCTTTTTTTTGTCAGATGGCCGTTTTGGAGGCAGTGAGTGATTGACACAATGTAAGGTTGTGTTCTTTTTCTTTTAATGTATGAAAATTTTGCATTCGGTGTGCAATGGCATTGACCAGTGACTTTACCTCATTAGGTAATCATATAATAATATATTCATATGGACTACTTGATGGCATTTTCTTCCCTGTTACCTGGCAGTATGGGGATATTGGCAAGATGGGGATATTTGTTTTGCCAAACGTTGCATCCTTTCTCTAGAGCGAAGCGGTTCAGCCTACGGAAACAAAATCAAAGTAGCAAAGTATTAATCAGTTAAACATCTTAAGGATATTTCCTCTCATTACACGTTCGCGTAAATCCCAGCACAGCACTAAAGTCTCAGGAATAAAGAAAACATGCATGTGCATGAGAGAGAGAGAAAGAGAGTGAGAGGGGAACTTGGCGTCCAAATCCCTTCAGTTTTAACCCTCCAATTTGGAAATGCAACTGACAAACTTGTTCCGAAGCCCCATCACTCTCATTTACGTCTGAGAGCCACTGGGCCTAATTATGGATAATCTGCCCGCCCCTCCACTAACGACATTAGTTTAAAGGCCCGTAGATTAAGGCAGCATCAGCAATTTGAGAATAACCAAATCTAAAGCTCCTGCCTCCCCATAATGCCATTATAGTCTCGCAAGCCTTTGAAATGATTTCAAGGGCCGGGTCTGCGGGGTCTTTTGCCGTTTCGCCCCAAAGCAGGTTATCAGTTTCCCCTTTGAAAGCCGGGTCATTCAGGTCTTGTTTGGGAGAACAGATAAGGAAAGACACCGGGGGAAACCCCCCTGAAATGCCAGAATGTCAGGTTCAGCATCAGATAAAGAAGCTGATTCTATCAAAGCCCTTTGAGGCGGTGTATACGCTTTAGCCCCATTGACTGGAATGCAGCCTTTAGCCCGGGATCCTACAGACCCAGGTATGTTGCCTTCAAGCAGTGCGCTTTGTGTTTTGAATTAAACACATCTCTGGTGCTAATGCGATTCTAATGTAAAACCAAGCGCTCTGCTTTCCTCCCTCTCTCTGTGATCTGTAAATGAGTTTGTTTATGCCCAAGCAAGCACTCGAGGCCGGCGCTCGATCATCTCTCTCGCCGGGGGGAAGTTGTTGGGGTTGCGTGGTTATCGGGGGGAGCCATTAAAAACTGGAGGCTTTTGCTTTAAGACAGGGTGAGGGCTTTATTGGAAATTACATTTTAGTTGCGTTCAATTACCTTTACGCTCGTTTGTTCTGCTACAGATTTTTTGTTTTTTGTTTCCCATTCGCTCGACTTTATTCTCTAAGGGTGTTGATTATGAGCGCAATACTATATTACGAATGGGCGGCTTTTGCTGCAAATTACCCAGCTATGATAAAGAGAGCACTGCGCTGCTAATGGCTTTTTCCAGCAGTTTCCAAACACAAAGCACACTTTGTTTGCAATAACAAATCACTTTATCATTAGACCTGAATGACTGCGCAAGGTCATCGTTCTTTTGACCTTTGACTTTTTTTTTAACGTGGCACTCAAGCCGGACCATTAGCGCGGGCTCACTGGCAGGCATGATTATGTCTTATTGTGAGAGGCAGTAATTTGATTGGTGGAGAATTAAGGCTTCTCCTCACGGGTCATTTTAGCTCACTTCCTCTACAGTTCTCGGCTTGATTAAAAATTGATCCACGGCTGTAATGTGAATATATTATTGAGGCTATCTGTCACTGCTGACAGATAATTGGGAGTACACAACTTCAATTTCACAAAACTGTTCCACCTTGGATTGCTTTGGTTTGAGCGGAGGCTCTTTCTGATGCTAATGCTGCCGCTGTTGCTTGTTTTTGATGGCAGCGCTTTAGTGAATGTATTATAGAGGGCTGGGAGTTTTAGTCTGCAGTAGGGAACTTTTCTTGGTGAACTACATGTATTTTGGTATTACTGTAATATTAATGCATCATGCTACAGCTTCACTTTGTATTCACAATTGCATACTTTCAAATGTAACAGGTCATTATCTCCAAGACATGAAAGATTTCTTCAGATTAGGAATGAGACATAATTTCAAATACACATTAAAGGTATCTACATTCAAGGAAAAATAAAACAAAAAACAAAAAGGTATTTCAGTGGAGAACCCTTTGACAAAAAAATTAATTCATTAGGACTGAAATATACAAGCCCTGGTTCACCATATCACTACTACAACTAATAACATTAAAAATAAATACAAATATTATATATTGGGGTCATATTGAATGTGCTCTGATTTTTTTTTCACTTCAGTGCATTGCTTAAATAATCATAATCATCTTTATCAGAATCAGAATCATGTTATTCATCAGATTTGAACAATTAATTTCTTCATATTTTAACAATAATAGTTTTTCTTAAGAAAGGCTGTGTTGTTTCATTGTATTAATATGTGTGTATTTGTATTTATTTTATTTTATTTACTGCAAATTTAATAGCAAGAAATGATTGTAATAAAATGCATGCATAAAACTATTTAATTATCTTTAATAATCTTTTAAAAATTGAATCATATTTAACATTTTATTTATTTATTTATTATATGTAGATAGATTAAGGCAATGGGAATAAATTTAACTCAATGACTTTCTTCGGCAGGAGTGCAGGATCAATGGAGGACACTCAGATGACAGAGAAGGGGAACCATAGCCACACACCACAGCTTGAGACAGAGAAGAGATCCGAGGAGCCTGGAGAGGAGACCGAGGGGTATCACAAGGCACTGTAAGTAGTCAGGTAAGTAGCGTTTAAGGATATAGCTTGTCAAAGTAGAGTCGACTTGTCGGGAAGGAGCTCGGACGGTGAATGCTGTGTGGTTTTATACTGTGTGCTCTGGGAGTAGTGATTGGAGGAGACAGGTGGTGGTGACAGGTGCATCATGTAATTCAGAACTCTGGTGAAAGGGATCGTTGTGACTGCGTGAGGGTGGACCCTGGCGTGTCTGTGACATATACATTATCCAACATAATTTCTTCAAGGTAAACCAAACTTTTTATTTGTAATGAAGATCTGTCAAAGTTGTGTCCACAAGCTCTGAACCCTTTACCACTCACCCTGGACTCCTATAATCCTTTGCCTGGAATCATCAGAAGTCATTATAAGCTCACAGCTGTGTCTTATTAGGAGTATTGCATACATGTTGGTGATCGTTAGCCTGTAACGTTTTTTTAGTTTCCATGTTCTTGTCAGTGTTTTTGCCTTGCCTTCATGTTTTTGATCATTGCCTGTTTTCCTGGTTTCTGAGTGTTTTGCTGCCTGTTCTGACCTTTGCATGTTCTCTGGATTACTCTTTTTTTTGCCTCGGAAATGTATTGTTTGCTAGTTTTTGACCCCTGCCTGTTTGGTCTTGATTTTGAAAACAAAGCCTGCATTTGGATCCACCAATTCCGCTGCCATTACATCACCTTTCAGCCAGGCCAGTTTTATCAAATAAAATTAACTCAATGGGCAGCTCTGGGGGAATATTACCTGTGTTCATGTCCTCAAATACAGAAATGGCTGACACTGAAAACACCACAGATGTCAAATGTGCTTGAGTCAATGAAAGATACACAGCAGTATTTTTGAGCTAATCCATATCACAATTAATTGTACACCTACTTTTGATTTATGAATTAAAACTCCATAACATTTTATATTATACAGTGAATCTATTTACTGTATTCAATTTCCATTTTCCACCTCATGGAAATCATAGTGCATTAAATATTTCTTGATTTTTAGATTTAAGATATTAAGATGCACCGCTGCAACAGCAGGACTCTTATTCTGTCTTAGTCTCAGTGTGGGAAGTGACCACTTTGTGGTGCTCTTAGTCACTGAACTCTTATTTCACTAAAGATCCATTTTTAGGAGGGACATTAATTAGTACGCCTGCGTGGTTTCCACTCAGGGAGACAGGAGAGTCATGTTAACAATTGAATGTAATTTTATGGACAAGTAACTTGTTCCTGGCCATGTCTCTCTCTCTCTCTCCATGCTGGGGAAACGCTGCTTTCCTCACAAAAGAGCATTTCCTTCTCAATAGAAATTACCGGTAGAGATTAATAACGGCATTAGGCAGTAATGATGCTACGCTGAATGAAATATTTATTAAAGATCCCTCTGCTAGCAATTAGCATGGCATGTAATCGTTCAGCACATGAAATCAAGATGATTGCAGCGGTCCCTCAACTGCTTTTCCCGCCAGCCCACGCCCACCGCCAACAACTACCATCCTTCAGCCGCCCTCATGCCATGACAAAAGATCTGGGACCTGGGGCTGCTGAATATCCCATCTTAATTACTGTAATTCCACCATGGTAAGAAAGTGATCTGAGTGTAATTATGCCTGGATTGAATGCCGCCTCTTTGATTTTCTCGGGAGAAATGAAGCTCAACCTGCATAGCATCTGCAGCACACTGCTGTGGGAAACCAGGACTTGCTTTACATGTTCAGGTGTGTTCTGAAATCCTTCATTTAGTCTGCTTGCTCTGCAGGGATGCACTTTGATAGACAGGCTAGACCTTTATACGGTACCTTCTTTTCTTTGGGACGTTTGTGACTGGGACTGGGATTTTCACTTTTCCAACTGAATTTTTTGGCATTTATTCTGTGTGTTTTTTTTAAAGTTTTATCAAGGCTGCATTATTTTGATCAAACATACAGTAAAATCATATAAAGTGCCCATAATATGGATTTTTGAAAACAACATTTCATGCAAAAAAGAGTTTTAATCTGAAATTGCACCGTGTATAAAGTCAGACTTAGGGAAATGAACTGTTTTTAAAACGTGACCTCAACATGAAACATTAGCATATTCCCGCCAGCTTGTTGGCCTTGTGGCCTGGTCTGAATGAAATTGCGAATTCATTCTTCATTACCAAGTGCCATTTTTAAAGCTGTAAAAATTCCCCGTTAACGCTGCACACAAAGCAGCACTGCACTCACAAACACTGCTTTATCAGGCATTACAGGCATGATGAAATGAGAATGAAGCCACTCGACCAATCACCGCAGATTAGCGTCACGGAAAAAAAGGGGTTTAGGAATCGTTTGGGAGTCATTGAGCAACAATGTAACAACAAATGCGTATAATAAGACAGTGAAAGTGTTTTTTGACCCTGTGTGCATGTCATTCTGTTATTGGGGACTCCCAAAACCAAAATATCAACCTTTCATTTCCCATAAGGGCACTTTAAAATAAATGTTTATTTTAAAATGAAACTTACAGTATGTAACAAGTTTCCCCAACACTGAAAATGAGAACGTTTTCACTAAGTATGGTATAAAATATGATGCTGTGTAATGCAAAACAGGAACTCATTTTATCTTATTTTTCTTCATATAAAAAGACTATAATATACTGCCCAGAATTCATCAAAGGAACCAGTTCAAAAGAGTCACGGGCAAATCATTACGCTGCATGCTTGTAGCTTGTAACAAACATTTATTTCATTAATGTTTATTTATTATCTATGTATTATCATGTTCATTCTTTTTATGTGAATGAGAACGGATTGTCTTCACGACGCCTTTACAAAGCAGGTGTCTGAGGTCTTGTGTTGTCTTTTATGTGTTTATAGTGCTGACAAAAAGCGTAACTGGCCACTGAGGTGGAAGCCTGAGGGCGTGTAGGTCAGAAAATCAAATGGGTCAGTTTACAGCATAGATCATCACAGCTAGCTCATCAAGCGAACCTGTGGAGCGTGCATAAGATTAATCAGCTCTGGAGCTGCTGTTTAGCCATGCTCATTCCACCCAATAACCAGAAGCAGAGGGCAAGACAAGACAGCAGAAAAGTAGAGGGCATCAGGAGATGACAAGTCAACAGACAGCTAATGCAATAGTACTTCACTCAGAAAGCAACCAATAGTATAGATGAGACAGATCAATTTGCAATATTCTGTTCACCATCCATGCAACAAAGCTCAGACATGAAAGTAAAACATTAAGGGATGCTGTCTATGAAGTCTCCAATCAATAAACAACAGAGGCAGAAAAAAGGGGCCCAAATTTCTCATTCTGTTGAGCACCCGCAGGCCTTTGTACAGCCAGCACTGGCTGATGACCGAGGAATGGGCCTGTCATATTTCACTTTCACCTGTTTGGTGTCATTTATCAAGGCAGGCTGATCAAGGTGGAGCTCGGACTGTTTGCTGCACATGAGAATGGAAGAAGATAAAGAGGAGAGGGGAATAATACGTGCTTGTTTTGAACCCTTAGGCATGATACATCTGCAAAGAAACCTGACTTTTAGACTTGGAGTTTAAATTGTATCCTCAGAGTGTTGAATTGATATGAGCATGGGATGCATGAACTGTCAGTGCCACATAAAAGAAGGTTATAATGAATATATATATATACATATATATATATATATATATAATGTACATA
>JAUCNO010001053.1:13196399-13206921 GCA_032353835.1 Enteromius viviparus
TACGATAGAAACGATGCATCTCGATACAAATGCCAATTTGTATCCGATGCACACATTTTAAACCGATGCATCGCATCCTTAACTTTTTAAGACGATGCGTCGAGCGAATCGGGGAATCTTCCCATCCCTAATATATACCTGTCTGTCACACTCCATTTCACTGTCTACCCTGTTGTTTTCCACTCTGTGTTATTCTCTGTGTTTCGACCTGTTGTTACCGACCTCGCCTGTTTTTGACCACCGTGTCTTTCTTACCCTTTGGATTATTTTAACTGGTTACCACCCCTCGCCTGGACTCTGACTACTCTCTTGCTTAGCCTTCTCTATGTATGTTCGCCAGTGATTACCCAGCCTGTATGTCTTCGCTCTGTTTCGCAATAAATAACTTGCATTTGAATTAACAAGCCTTGTCATCACTCAGCCCTCGTTACAATTGTACATTAGACATAAAGATCTTTCCATTTTAATTTTGTACCTCAGTATGCTGAGTTTCTTATGTTGCATGTTTTGATTTCGCCTTGACAGACTTGTGAGCCTTATACCTGTCAGTATATAGTCTACTATATCCACTATATTGCATTTTGTAATTTTTGGTAATAGATGTATTAATCATGTTAATTGTTTGGCGTTAATGAAGAATTAATGTAGAGCCCAGGAGTCTATGTGACGGGGCTCAGCCCTGGACAGGCCCGCCTCAATTTAATCCCTGCATACTACATACACATCTACTTACTATGTAACTAGACATGCATTAGGGACACTTAAAGTGAGACACTAAGTTTAAAGCTACAAGAACACATTTTGGTTTTAATTATTAGGACACCTTTGATGAAAGGATTTTGACCACTTGAAATGTGTTTCAAGTATTTGAAAATCTAGAATTTGAGGGTACAAAAAAATAAAAAAATATTGAGAAACTCGTTTTTAAATGAAATGTAATCAATTATTTAGTTCTGGATTTTTTTTAGCATAATTCTGTATGCAGCGGTAAAGCAGTTTTGTTAAAATGCTGTTTATTTAAATAACTACAAAAACAACAATAACACTTCTTATTTCCCTAAAATAATGATATTTTATTTTTCTAGCTCTGTTGAGTATCGGGATTTGTATTACCCTGCCAGTTTTTTTAAACTGTATATTCCCCTCTAAAACTGACAAATTGAATTGTAATTCATAAATTACGTGCATATTTATCATACAATTCATGTGAGAATTACATTTTTATTTTTATTTTATTGTTGATAAAACATTCTATTATTGACCTTTCGACTAGAAAGTAACGACCTAGCTATTCCTAGAACCGAATAGCAGCGTCCTTCAAACATCCACAGTGACTGAAAATAAGCAGGTCTTCGAGTTGATTTCTGTTCTTTCTGCATAGTTGCATTATTTAGAGGTACTTCAAAATAGCTCGACTTCAGCATGCATATTTTTAGCTGGAGATGATTTTTCATTGCATGACCATTGAAGCACCAACAAACATGAGGATGGGCAGCTGATGGACAGTTGATGCCCCTCTGAACGGCCGGTCTGCAGAATGAGAGCGTTCTCTAATTATAATGTGCACTTCTGTAGTGGAAGCTAGTAAAATGCCTACATTTTTTTTTTTCATTGGTTCACTGAAAATGTTAGCTGTGATTAGTTACACAATTCAACATTAACCTGTAAATTAAAATTCCTTGGTGCAATTTGATGGGTGATTTAATTTGGTCCACTCTCTCTCTCTCTCCCTCGTTCTCGCACTCTGCTCGCCGCAGGCTAATCCCATTATGAATTCTTTATATAGCTTTTTCCCTTAATGATCAGCGGCCTGTGCTCCACTACTGATTACTATTGTACACTTAGCACTACATAAAGCAGGGGATTAATATGCCCCAGAAGGATTGTTGCTATGGATCCCCCAGTCGCCTTCCAAGAGATGTTTCTGCTGCTTCAATTGTCCATAAATTACGATCCCCGGTGAATTAGCCTCCAGACTGTGTGGAAAGGTACAAGCCAAGGAGAGCACTCTCACTCCGCTCTCAGACGAAAGTGATCTCCTCAATTATTCATGACCTGGCTCTTTTTTTTTATGATAATGTAAGATGCTGTATTATATTTTCCCTTCCCTCTCTGTCTCAGCCTGGCGGGAGGTAAGAATGAGTCGGCCGGACGAGGAGGAGAAAGGTGTTAGAGAATGACGAGAGAGGTTTGGCCTTCAGTAAGTGTGTCATTTTGCTCCTGTGAATGGGACTGTCAGGCTGCAAATGTCTTTCCTCTCAGCTTTATGGTTTAGTTTTAATGTTATGTGGTAGACGGGTGAAATGCATTGATCTGGTACTAAGATTGTTTTTAATGTGTTTTAATAATTATAATAATTTCTTAGCAAAATCCTTTATATTTTGATAAATTGGTTGTGTTCTTGTACTCAGTTAAATTCAGAATCCACCACATCGTTTAATAAAGAAGGAATCATCATCAAATCAGAAACTGATGATATTTAATATTTATTTGGCTAGTAGGTTTTATTCCATTTAATGAATAAATAAAAATATATTATATATTGATATTATATATTAGAAAAAATTTAAAAATAACTTAGAGCAATATTTACAGCAACACTTAATTGTATTGAACTGTACATTTTTATGATAAATGTGTCTTATTGTAATCCCAGGTCTGCTTCTTGTATATTTGATGAATGAATGAATTATCACCACACCATTTAATAATGAAAGAATCTTCAAATTGAATATTATGGCAGTTATTATTATTAAAAGTAAATTAAAAATGAATATGGTGATTACAATTATTCCTTATCTCATATAGTATATAGTATATATTCAATATTATATTTTCAAATCATGTTTAATGCAAATAGAATACGCTTAACACACACACACACATAGATCACTCCATCAAAAGAAATTCACAAAATTGATTACATTACATGTAAGTAAGGTATACTTTAAAGATTTCAGGAACGTTTGAAGAATAAAATGTTGAAATTTGGTCATTCAGTGTAACAACATTTATGTAAAAATTGCTTATTCTTGCTCAGAAAAATAAAAACAAGATTACAATTACATTAAATGGAAAACCTTTACATTTGTATCCGTGTGGGCATACTAGAATACTAGATATTATTGTCTCTTTCTCTGTAAAGTATTTTGTGTCTGGAAACAGTTTGGTGTACTCTTATTCTCTTCTTATCCAGTACTGTCTTTCTGCTATATACGGCTGGTTCTCTCCAAGTGGAAGAATCGGGCAAGCTACATTAAGTCTTGAGTCCAGGCCAAAGGAACAGCTGTGGGCTTACCGTCTGGCTGCTCCCTCTGTCACAGATCCATCCTGCTCGTCACGTGACCCAACAAGACTCGGTGTTCACCCTCAGGGGCTGCGCTATGTGATCACTTATTCATTCCAGCCTCACATCCAGTCATATCAGCTGTAGCAGACACGTATGATATGAACTTAGGACTTTGAGACTGTTTGTGATTGAAATCATGTTAGGATGATTAATATGTGTGGAACACTCAGCATAGGTGGCGTTATGTGGGTAAACGCCAGTAAATAGAAGGGTTACATTATTCCACAGTCAAAAGAAAGTAATAAGACATACTGGGATTTTAATATTTTGCTAATAAAAAACAAAAGGAAAGAGTCATATAATTTGCGTTTTTGGTAGCACTTAATTTCACAGTCCTGTAAAGTAACTGGTAAAGTTACCTTGTATTATCCAGTACTTTCTGGTAAGAAGAAGGTAATATTAACTGTGTATCTGTTATTTTATTTTTTTTTTTTGCTTTACTGTGAAGCAGTTTTGCTGTAATGATAATACTCATGGAGAATAATGATAATTAACATATTTGGTAATGTTTTATACTGTGTATATATATAGTAATTTAACTTATGCATTTATTTTTATTCAAATAAATACTCAAATCATTTCCATTTTCTTATGTATTATCAATTATCCCATTACACATATCCCAAATGTTTACCTAACCCTAACCAGAACAAAAACAATTATTTTGATTACTTACAAATCAAGTATAGTTAAAATATTGCAGTAATGAGAACCTTCACTTTTTGCAGTTACAAAAACACTGTATATCCATGCACTTTCTGCTTGGAAACATGACTTCGACAGGTTCTTGATAGTTCTGCTGAGATTCACGTGCTCAATCTAAAGTTGATCCGGTCCCAGCATTAGCCCTCGGATCCCCCGCACATGTGGCGGAGGCTTCCGTGCCTCATTGGCTCCCCAGCATGGGTGACACAGTCTGCTGGCTCCAACTGACACCCTGATGTGTGGCTTCTGCTGCCCGAGCCAAGCTACGGCTGCCAGGCCTGGAAGGAGACCAGGGCCAACCAACAGCTGGAGCTGAGCTGCAGGCCTGTCCAGGCTTCAGGCGATGAATCGCTCACAATTAATATTTAACTCCTGCCTGCTGCACCGGAGGCCTGCAGATAAGGCATCTTCGTCCACCTCTGTTAATATGTGATGCGCAGCTCTTAAAGGATTCTGATTGCGCTGCAGGAAGATGGCTGGGAAACACTTTTTTGGATCTGTGGAGTGTGGAAGTGCGCCGCAGCCCTTCTGCTTCTCTTCTGATTTCACAGATCTCTGCGGTGCACCTGCAGGCATGCGCTCAGATCTCAGACTAGCTGCCGGATCAAAGCCGTAATGCTGGACTTTTGAAATAGATGCCCGGATCACAGAAGCGTTTTTGAGCCACCCAGCTCTACATTTATATTCAATGCTAAAACAACATGTACTCCCTACAGGCTCCTAGTGGAGCAGCAAGCCAGCTGGGTAATGGAGTTTTCAGATGGGTCATTCCTGACGGATCTCGGGCTGTTAACTGTGTGCGTTCCAGTGATTAGTACTACAGCCTCCATCTCTCCTGTGACACACACTCACACTCGCACATGACGGTTGTGTGATATTTTCCCGCTGGTTCTTATTTGCATTCGTGTATGTTGATCTGGAGCTGTTGGAAAGTACATAAAACCATACTTTACGGTTATTTGTAAAAGTCTGGGAAAAAGCACTGGATTTTAAAGGTTGCATGTGTAATTTTTCAACATTAAAACACTTTCTTGTATCTCTGTTCAGTGTGTAGAGACAATTATACCATTCATATGTTGGCTTCCCTGCATAATATAAACCGGTAGATGACGCACAACATGTCAGGGACTCTCTTTCTTTTTTTTAAATCATAATCAAGATTTTGGGTTCATTTATATGCATGTATAAGTGCAAGTATGTAGGCCAGGACACCAAGCTGACAGTAGGCTGTCGGCAAAGACAGTCTGAGACATTGAGAGTGGATGTTCAGTTTAGTGAATGATTCAGTGCATGTGAATTAAAGCAAAAATGATGAAATGAGCATTAAAACGACACAGACACTAGGCTGTTCTAATGATAAATGATCTTATCTAAATATTCCAGTTCACTGATATTGTGATAACAACATGTCTCTTAAAATATAGAAAGCTAAAAGCATAACTGGTAAATAAGCACAGCTTTTTGGTTCAGACGCAGCCAATTTCTATCTTGTGACTGGTCACCATTACTCAGTTTCCCCCTGTTTTTAAAGATCTAATTTTTAAAGGATCCAAACTAAACCAAAGGTCATTGACCTTTCCTGATAATTTGTCTACTTATTGCATTGTGTTTTCCTCGTTGGCAGTAGTCAAACCCTCTTTGATAACTTGGCTAAAGGAACATGTTATATGGGCAGCAGAGCCTGTCATTGAGAGAAATCTCTGTTTGGGTGTTCAGCTTAGGAACTAGTTACCAATTACCTCTTTATTACAGCATACACATTCGCAATGTATCAAATTTATGGTAACACTTCAGAATAGGGGGTCAGAATAATGCATTAGTTAAGCATTAATTAATGGTTAATTTGTTCAAAATTAAGCATTAGTTGAGCAAAAACACTCTAGTAATTAATGATTAAAAGTTAATCATAATTACTAGTGTGTTTTTGCTCAACTTATGCTTAATTGTGAACAAATTAACCATTAATTAATGATTAACTTAATGCATTATTCTGACCCCCTATTCTGAAGTGTTACCAAATTTATTACTAAAAGCTGCATTATAAATCTGTGATCAGCGAGACAAACATCTACATACTGTATCTACAATCCCTTTCTGTTTCCTTTTTTGAATGATAAATAACTTACACCTTCTGGCTTGGAGAGCTATTTCCTCATGCGCAAAGGCAGAAAGTATTTGCTAGTTGGCCGTTGAGTGTAGTTCTTGTGTTGTGCTCAAGTATAACTCTTTGGTCCAGATGCAGGTGACATGAAGCCACCCCTCTCCACCAGCATGAACTGGGTGCTAGTTCAGAGCCAGTGCTATTGCTGGTTCAGAGTTAGTGATTAGCATTATTTTGATTACAGAGACCGTCTCTGCATTTGAGAAATATATAGCTTTATTCTGGTCATTATACATTACCATCAATCTTTTCTTCTATTTGATAATGTTCAATGCTTTGCTACAATCTGTATTGTTAAAAGCGCTATATAAATAAAAGAGACTTGACTTGATTTAGTTCGACTAGCGAGCCTTCTGAGAACCGCTTTGCCTTTCCACTGAATAGAGTCACTGACTAGAGTCTACACTGACGTTCACTGAAGACGTCATCTGAATACGCCTCATTTCTCCTAACATCACTAGCACGGCAGTGCCATACACAATAGGCTTGTTCAGGATGCTTTGGTGTTAAGCACGCCAAAACATGGCGGTGTTTTATTGGTCACGGTAACCCAGAAATGTTTTAGTGCTACTTAGTGTACGAACCCCTTTTCCTGGTTTGGAGGTTGTGCTTTGGGTGTCAAAAAACTGATTTGAAACTAAAACTATGGCTCTTAACCAGCACTCAAACGGTGTTGGTGAAAAATAGGTAATCATGGTTTATTGTGTTTGTGATTGGGCAGTCAAAAAAAAATTATATATGTTTAGCAAATGAAAAAAAAAAAAAATCCACATTCGGATGCAGAAACATTTCTATTTTCGAATATTTGGGTGCCTGAGGCTGCTTTTCAAGGGCATATGAGATGTGATGACAATGTACTGTAGGTGATGTTGCATTTTAATGCTCTTTTTAAACCTATCCAGTTAAACCCACTGAATGCTATTTTGTTCATTCAAAATATTGCGGAAAAGGGACCATTGTGGAGAATATGTTATTTACGTCAAAACTGAAACCAATCCATTCACACAGAATGCATATTTATCACATATTTAGAGGGACATCTATCACCGTTGCACTTGTGTCTCGCAAAAGAGATGTTTAGAAAGCCATGTATAAAATTAATGTTATTTGAAAAACACATCCCAAAACTTGATTTTTCTGTTCCCACTTCATGTCAAGTTTTTAAATGAAAAAAGTACTATTTATGACTGGTTTTCAGACATAAATGTTGTTTTGTAATTGTTTAAGCAAATTAATTCATCACATACAGGATTTTTTTAATTTATTATTTTAATACTATACACTTTTTTTTAAGGTAGTCATTATTATTAATATTTTGCATCGTTGTACCCTCTGGCCACTAGAAAGAAGCAAAAATTGTATATATCAAAAATGTGAAATCATCAGTGTATACAATTTATTTACTAAATATGAAAGAATTTGAGTTTACAATGCAACAGCTTTAGCTGGAGTATACCTTATCTCCCCAATACTAAAAGTTCACAGAAAAGGTTTATTATAAATGGCTAATTATTAGATTAGATATTGGTTATCAGAGAAAATGGCACAATCTTGTCTGATATGTCAGTATTAGTTTGATTTGTCACTAGTATCACCAATGACTGTAATTTAGAGGTTCATATTTATGGCGTAACGAATGGATCTGGTACGAATTTTCTTTTGGCAGAGCCTGACCATAGGTCACGCACCTCTATGTCAACAAGGGCGTCTCACTGTTATGTAGGGCACAGTTTGATTATTTTGTGAAATGGTGTCCCCCTTGTCTTTTCTTCTCATATTTTGGCCTGACGTGGTTGACTGGGGCTGAATATATATAACTGGCCAATAGTCTTCAAGCTTCATGGGAATCGCCATGGGGACATGCTTTTTGGGATGATTTCCTGTCTGAAAGATTGAGGGACGCCTCAGGGAACTTCCCCTGAGCCTCTCTTTCTCCACAAAAGGAGGAGCACGATGTGACTGCCTTTGTCCTTCACATAAATGGGGTGAACCGCGGAAGCCAGATTTCCCCTCTGAGTCTTTAGAATACTCATTGTTTTACAAACAAGTCTTTGCGAGTATTAATATTCATATTTTTATAGGCTAAAGAAATCTGATTGAATCAATTATGCAAGGGGAGCCTTTCTTTCCCATGTACAATGCAACCGAGCGACATTCTCCTTGTGAAAGGTTGCTGTGTCACACCCCAGAAGAATCTGCAGATGTAGAAAACGATAATTACATCTCTGTCTCATGTAATTTTGTGATTACGTGGCCTCTATTATCCAGATGTACAATAGCATTGTGTGGGGTGAGTCTCTGAGGATTCTGGGAGAAAAAGCACTTTTCATCGGGTCAATATTATACATTTTAGATGAACCGTATTCTGTATTTAAACCACCCCGTCATAGAAGTGCCTGATGAAATTCTCTCCATCTCTCTGCTGCTGGTGTATATTGCCAGAGCGGTCGTTAATGGCCTAATAAAAGACGAGCATCTTCCCCTGCATATGTAATGTATGAGGTTTTAAAAAAGCGTTATTGCTCCTTCAAATCTGAGCTGCTTCCTTGAATGTGATGGACCGTGGGAGTCCACCTACACTGCTGAAAACCAGTGCCGCTCTTTCTAATAAGAGCCTGCTTTCTCCACCGCGTGCTGAAAAGCACAGGGTGCTTAAGCCGCAAGAAGAGCAGATCAGTTACACGTGAAGACAGCCCACGTTCTACTCATGATATCAAAAACAACCATGGCAGCAAGTTTTCATTTCATTATACGCTAAAATAACAGTATATTGATGTTCAAGAAGGTTTGAATGGAGACCTTGAATTTGATCACCACCGAGCCACACTTATTCCCATATCGTAGGTTCACATTCTTGGGACACAACCAGCATTTTATTTTCTTGCATTGGATTTCTGCAGGCCTCCTTCACAGTTGTAAGAAGGTCTGTAATACCTGAAGAAATCTCTCCATAGCATTCCCATTCATCTCAGTGGCTGTTGGTTAGCTGCCACATGGCACACGGTCTCAAGCCATTCATTGTGACTATCATGTAAAGCAGGGCAGACGGGGAAAAATTCAAGTCAATTTCACAATTTTAAGAGCTCACCTCTAGTATAGTTTAACAAAAAATGTGTGATTTAAAGGGATAGTTTTCCCAAAAATTACACCACAATTTATTCCCTTTCAATCCACCCTATGTGACTAGACGACTTTCTTCTTTCAGACAAATACTAGTGGAGTCCTTGCTCTTCCAAACTTTATAATGGGTGTTGAGTTTTTAAAGTCCAATAAAGTGCATTCATCCATCGTAAAAAGTGCTCTGGGGTTAATGAAGGCCTTCTTAAGCAAAGTGATGTGTGTGTAAGAAAATCCATATTTAAAATGTGTATAAAGTGAAATCTCTAGCTACTGCTAACTACTGTTTTGCGCACGGTTCACGAGAGCGTGGCATTTCAGCTGATTACCTATAAGAGCCAAGTTTTGTTTACAGCAGAGTAAAACCAGTCACCTCTTGACTCATATTGAAATCCTCTTACGTTTTTCTTTACAATTTTTGTATTGTAAAGAAAAATTGTGAAATTATTTTCTTCATTTTGTATTGCTAATTCATAACTCACTCATATGTGCTTCCTTGTTTTTCCTTGTTTTCTAATTGTATTCGTTTGAAAGAAGAAAGTCATATACTAAGATGGCTTAAGGGTGAGTAAATCATGGGGAAATTGTCATTCTTAGGTGACTTCCACCAGAAGGGACTTATTGTGCCAAGCTAACCAGCATATACATGACTGCATAGATCTTAGTGACAACCCCATATTGTAGCTATACTTTCATTTAGACCACAGTCCACTTTGGCTTGCAAAACACGCCTGTTAGGCCAAATAATATAAAATTGATTGGTGAGGAGATGAAAACTTTGCGTCTGTTTAAGTTGATGCAATGTTTAGTTAGCAGTTTCTCTTGTTTGCTTATGAACAGCAGATCTAAACAAAGAATGAACTTAATGAGGTGATACAAGGCCATTGACGTGCTTACCAAATGTGATCACAACCTCAGGCCTTAGAAATTCTTGGCCAAGGCGCACATAAATCCAACTCAGAAACACTGAAGATGTCCATGAATGTGGTAGGTATTTGTGCATCATTTGCAGATATGATGTACTTTGGCCACAGAAATAGATTTTGCAGTGTTGAAACTGATTTTTGCATAAATGTTTAGATGAAACCTTTTAGATGTTTACATACATATAACCAGGGCCGCTGCTGGCCAAATGGGTGCCCTAAGCAGAATAGTATTGTTGTGCCCCCTCCCTAAAAAATAAATAAATT
>JAUCNO010001053.1:13207021-13225936 GCA_032353835.1 Enteromius viviparus
TCATTTACTTGATAGAGCCTAGTTGTCCATCAATTATGATTATTTGTATTCTGCCGCGAACATAGGTGAGAGCGCGCACGTGCGCAGACACGGGAACGCGTGTCACGTGTGCTTATACTGCATAAATACATTTATTTATAATAATTATGTATGTTTATGTTTCGATTTTTATGTTTATTTATATATTTTTAATAATACAGAACGGTGCCCCCCTGGGAACTGGTGCCCTACGCAGACTGCGTATTCTGCGTATAGGGAGCGGCGGCACTGCATATAATATATATTAATTGTCAAGTAGAGCAAGCCAAGAAATTAGAAAACTGTATGGTTCTGTTCCAAAACCGAAGCTGATGTCGGTTTTCTACTTACAAGGCAGCATCCAAAAAAATTGGAACCTTCTATGTAGATAGCAACACAGCAGGCCTGACTCACAGGCCTTGTTCCAAATGGCACCCTCACAGTCTTTCTCCAAGTCAACACATTGTAATGGCGCTTTGACTTTTAGCTGTTAAATAATTTCACAGAACCTTTTTGTTCACTATTCCTTGGTGGTTGAAGATATCCCTTACCCTATCCAGACAGCCAAATCCCAGACAAAATTCAAGAAACAGTTGAAAACTCATCTCTGTTGTCAGCACCTAACTGTTTCCTGCTGACTTCATTATTTCTTATATTCCTCCCTGTTCTATCGCATTCTAAACAATGTTTGACACTTTTTTCTTTTATTGTTATCACTTCTTGTTCTAATGCCTCCTTAAATATGATTGCTCTTGTATTCCTCATTTGAAAGTGACTTTGGATAAAAGCATTTTCTAAGTGAATAAATGTACTGAGCTTGTCGTAATGCCTTCTGGGATAGCTTATCCGCATCGCAGTGAGCCACGAAGTATAAAGCTTATCTGTTTGACCAGTGTCCACCTTCATACAAAAATGAACGCCCACCACTGTTCTCAAAGTCACTATCATTTAGACCCACACAATGCTATTACCATGGACAAGTCAAGGCCATTAACATGACACTGAAATGAATTATGGGTCATCTGTCATGGGTCCTTGTGGTAAGGTCCTGTGATGGTGAGAGATGAAGGTCCTTGCTCTCTCCAATGAGGCGTTCAGAGAAATGCCTGAGACAAACGACCCATGTGTGGAGACACACCTTTCATGTTTGGCAGCTGGGTATGACCCGAGGGATGTCTGGCTGTCCTCTTTGTCCAAGTTAATCCATATCTGTCCCTGAATGAAGAAACTGGCCAAAGGGGTTCGGTTCACCAAGGACACCTTTCATGCCACATCTTAATGAACATAACCTGACATCTTCGAATGATCTCAGTGGACCCAATGATTCAGTCTCTCATCGTTCATTTTGCAGGGAGAGGGCAAGAATGTTATTACAGTACATCGAACATGAATCATAGGTTTTTGTTTTTTTCTTCAGCTGGATTAGCTTCCAAAAAGAACTTCAAGGTTCCATGGAAGCACACTTGGAGTCTTGTGGCTTAAAGTCTAAACCTATTATTTGAGGTGATTTGTATGCCAGTGTACTCTTAAAAGTCCAATTCAATCAAATGAATGAGAATGTTAGCAAAAGCAAGAAGCATTTCATTTTTTATGGCTGTCAGAAACATCCTTTTCATTCAAGCCTAGCCTCTAAGATTTTTGAGTGGACTTTGAATTGGACTTGGGGATGAATGGTTATTGGTTTGATAAATGATGGTTTATATTGGATTAAGCTCTGAACAGTATCATGCAGGCACGACATGCAGCTTAGGTTTCATTTTGTAAGCAAACGTAATGTCCAACCTCTAATATAACTGCTCCATGGACAACACATTTGATCTAGTTTGACTTCTTTGTCCTGCACCCTGAGCCCCATTCGGGTCTGGGTCATATGTGTACCTTTTGTGCATTTTTGACTTTGTTTTGGATGAAAATCTGAGAAAAAGGCAAAGAAAAATTATATGGATGAATGCACTCTATGAATGCATAAGCTGAAACTGACAGCTTTGAAAAAGTTTAGATGAAATTTGCTTTTTATTTTTTCCCTAATGTGTAATAAAGTAGTGTTTATAAACAGTACTGCTTTATTTACAGAGGTTGCTGGGAAAACAGCTCTATTTATGCTGTTCCATAAACACCACCTACTGGCAGACAGTAGATTTAAATTTTCATTCAGCATGTCTGCTGTTTTTATTTTGCCAAAATTGGTTAACATGTAGAATTGTGTATGGAGCAGATAGGATGCATATAATTAATCATTTTGACTTATCATAAAAATGAATCTGAAGCTGAAATAGGAGGTTTATTAATTCATACACTTATTTTTGTGAAGACACTTTAAGCATGTAGTTAGTAGCATGTTTTGCAGTAAGTTACCCAACCATTAGGGGTGTAACGCTTTACAAAAATCATGGTTCAGTTCGATACGATACAGTGGTGTCACGGTACGGTATGATTTCGATACAGCAAAAAAAAAAAAAAAAAGAGAATTTCTTTAATTGTTTTTTTACATTTTTATTTATTAAAACTAACATAAAAGTACAATCTTGTTTTTGTTTTTCCCCTCCTTTTCTTTTACTTTAAGCAACGATGGAGCTATACTTCACATATCTTCTGGGGTTTCTTTTTAGCAGCAAATAAAACAATAAGTTTAAAAAGATAAGAGTGTCCATATTTTCTTCATACAGCACAGATCGTGTCTTCAACCCACAGGCCGCTGTTGTGCTTTAGCTAAAGAAGGTCACAATCTTTCTGTTCTTTGCTAGGAGTGCTCAATAGCATGTCCCCTCATTTGGGCTGCCTTGTTGAGTGTAGCACTGAAAACATTATATTTTATACACTTTATTCTCTCTCTCTTTTTTTATGAATCAACCAGTTTGTAATGGTAACAAACCGAAAGCGGCGTACAGAATGGTTCAATACGAATATGCGTATCGTTACACCCCTACCAACCATATATAGTTGTATAAAGTTGTGCAAAGCAGACGGTATTTGTATTATAATATATTATAATAATTATGGATATTTGGCAGAATAAAAAGAAATAATACTTCAAAGAACTGTTCTTCTTCTGTTCTTTGGCTGAACAAAAGTTGTATTCTATTTAATACAGCCCTGCTGTTGTCAACTGTCTGCCAAAAAACAGACAGTTTTTTTTATTTTTTTTATGTTTTTATGTTTTATGGTAACCATAACTTAACCATATTTCACTTGGAAGAAGATATCTTCTGCAAACATACTCTCAGTTAAATTTCTTCATCTTGTATTTTGTGAGCACAAGCTCCTCCACATGTTAGGGGAGCAGTCTGGAGCGATGGGGGACACAATGTCCCCCTGCGGTGCTAAGGATCCTCTCAGAGGAGACACTAGTTGGGGGGCAGGTGCGATATGTCATTGCCACATAAGCCAGGGCTGGCTGTGGCTGCATCCTTTTTGACCAGAAGGTCACTGCAGGATCTGAGGTCAGTGCTGTCCTCAGCTAAGTAGCTCTCAACACTCTCGAGGGAGGTCATGACACCAAATGAGGCAGATTTGGCTTTTGGTTTAGCAAGATTGTGCATTTCCCACTGGTCTCACTCTCAACTGAGGATGACCTGGCAGCTCCAGGTACCCCATAAACATCATCTGCTTGGAGTTCTGCAGCCACAAAATCAGCCTGGAAGCGCTGAGCCAACTGAGACTGCAATGTGGTCACCAGTTTAAGTGCCTCTGGAAGAGCCTGTACATCCGCATCCACCTTTAAGTTGTTCTACTCCTCTATCTAATCTGGTCTTTCACGCAAAGGATAACAGAAGACAGAGAAGTCACATCCTCACACACAGTGCGTGTTACCTCTTCAAATGGTTGTAGTATTTCCACAATGGCCTGCACTATTTCCCATTGATGGTGTGACATTACACCTCCCAGATCCATCTCTGCATTCATGGTAGTCAGTGGTCGTCTCTGCTCTAACAGCCACTTGAGCAAGTGGAAGGAGGAATTCCACCTGGTTGACACGCCAAGTTTTATTTATCTTTGCTGTTTGAATAGAGTGCAACCCCCCAAAATAAATGTCATATGCCATAAACTAAACCAACCTGCAAGAATTAATCACAACAATTTGTGTATATATATGATTAGCAATATAAGACATAGGGAAGAAAATTGTACTTGTCAAGCCATTTCATGGGTTCATTAAAGTCAGATCCTTGGCCAGGTGGATAACACATGCTATGACTTGTTGAGCTTAAGCACTTATGCACACATGCTTGTTGTTGTATTTTTGTTTATCCTATATAGTATAGAAGTTTCACCTTGTGCCGAACTTGTTTGAAACAAGTGCTGAAGTTCATTCTCGTAGTTTAACCTAACAGAAATAATTCAAACCATAAGTCCTCATATACCATTGAACAAAGAGGCAAATCTTCCTAACTGTTCATATATGATCTGGAAATTTATTGACATAGTCCAGATATCATTTTTCATCCTGTCAGTACAAGCGTGCGGCATGCAAGTATTCCATGGCGCAAGTCTGGTTTTGGCACAGACCGCAGGAAACCTGATTGCGCAGGAAGCAGCATTAACTAATTCGCTTATTTTAAGAAGAACGGCAGCTTCTAGATGTCCCAGAGGTTTGGCAGGACCCCACACTGTCACTGGTTTCCATTAAAACACCACATCTACAAAGTAGCCTTGGCACCTTCCGCATGACACAGTCAAAGGGCCAGATGTTCATGGCGCGGTCCCAGGTATTAGCCTCATGCTAAACGAAGATTAAGCAAATTATTCCAAATATTTTGATGGAAGGTCCTTACTTTCCAACCCACAGAACTAATTATGTGGTAAGTCCATGCTATTCGGATTACCCCCCGCCCCATTCCTCCAACTCAATCCTTCCTTTAGATCCTCATGCAATCATGCAAATTGAAATTCTTTCTTCCTCCATGTCATTTTTTTTCTTTCTCTTTTTTCCCTTTTTTGTTGCTCTAGTGTTGACAGCATTGAGCTCCAGGCAGGGAAAGTAGGCCAGAATTACTTTTGCTTGGTTATCCCCAATGAAGCGTAGCTGGGAGATTCTCGGAGCAGGAACTCACAGGCTGTACAAGCATCGAGTCCAAGAGGTAGGCAGATGGAAAGCCAGTTTTGGGCCAGCAGGTATTTTCTGACTTCTGTTTTGTCTTTGTTTAATTCCTCTTGTGTTGTGGGCCTGAAATAATGTTTGAATTACCAGTGAATGCGTCCAGTCAGATATAATGATTATGAAAACAAAAGCTGCTGTCTTTAGGATTGAAAGGCCTTGGGATTTAACAATATTGCTATTAAAGTTATAATGTTAGGATATATGTCTGGTTGAATTACTGGTGCTTTCCAACAAAGGTCTGAGTGGTGGTTACTGGTCCAGGTCAAGTAAGTCCAAATAAGCCAATGATGCTCTGGTCCCTCTCCATACATAAGTGTATTGTTTATTTATTTTGTTATTATTAGAATTATTATTTTGTCACCTATCCTGCAGAGTTTTACAAAGTGTATAAAGTTATTGTCTCTCTCTCTCAAAAAAATAAACTCTAAATCACTAAAACAAGTCAACCGATCACAGGATGATTTTGGAAAAATTAATCGTTGAACGAATAGCTTGGAAGTCATTGTATAAATAAGGTAAATAAATGCATATTATTCGAAAATGACAGTGTTTTTTGACCACGCATGTACATTTCCAGAATCTTCTTTATTCTATCACCAACACACAGTATAGGATTTCTCTCCGCTATCTTGCTGGTTTTATTTGGGAACGGACTGCTGTGAAACACAGTTTGATATGGAGCTTATTTGCCTTCTGTCACAAATTGACAAGGATTTTAATATGACATTCAGCTCTCCTGATGATGATATCCTGTCCAGCGCTTTTACTTTGGCAGAGTTATGTCCCCTGAGTAAATTGCTTATTAAATCACAGTCAGTTTTTTTTTCTCCAATGGAAAGAAGTATAATAAGTTTTCTTGGGCCGTTTTCCAAGCAGCGAGCAAGGCTTCATCCAGCTGAGGATAGTTTCCCCCAACCATGAAAAAAGGAGGTAGTCCACTGATTGCTCACCGCTGCCTTAATTGGGCTGCAGCGGTGCTTGTAGCTGGAGGCAGAATGTGTATGTGTTGTGTTTCTGTGTCTTTGATGCAGACGGCGAGATATGCATAGACAGCCATCGTCAGACACACGGTCATGCCAAGCTCCTATCGGCCTAATCCTTTTCTCTCTCTTCCTCAGAAGATCCCTTGTGTTCTGCTCTTTCTCTGTCTTGCTATCTCTCCATCTCTCTCTCCGTCTGTCTCTCAGCATGCCTTTCCCCCTCTCTTCTCATCTCCCTGTGAAGCGCTTCCAAAAAAGCCCCTCTGGTCATCTCATTGTATCTCCTTTTATGAGGATTTTCAAGATTTCTATGCTACAAAAGTCAATTCATCTCATAAAAAGTGAATTTTCAGAATTATAAAACTTAATTGCAACAGCAAATCACGCCCTGTATGACATTCCACGAGAGCTTGTTTCATCTCACCAGGCTCATGACGGGCTTGTGTTTTGGTTCATAGATCCAAAAGATGTTTTCATGATTCAGGCCCACGTGTCTGTGGGATTGGACTGTTTCTCTGCAGTCCTCAGGGCTGGGAATGCCGGCACGACTCCCACCGGCATCTGGCTGGGCAGCTGGCCCTCACTCTACATGTTCTCATACACAGTTTTATATCTTTCTGTAGGGATCCCTGTTTTCGGGGGGGATAAAATACTTTAAATGCTTTTAGCAATTAAAATCCTTAGCAATCTTAATAACCTTCATGTATCCATGTACTGTATACAAAGGAGTCATTTTCTCACTGTTTCTCATTGGAAATTAGTTTCATTTCTTTATTTCTTCAACTATTGCTGGTTACTGTAGCATCATTAGTGCAGTAGCTATATACTGGCTGTTTACTGGTACTAATAAAGCACATATTCTACATCCCTAACCCACTACCTAAACCTATCAACTATCTTACTAACTATTGATAAGCAGCAAATTAGGAGTTTAATGATGCAAAAGTTAGTTAATAGTGAGAACTGGACCTTAAAATAAAGTGTGACCCATCATACATACATGGGTGTGTAACAGCCACTGGACTCACTGAGTCTCTCTTCTAGCTACAGTTTAGTCTAATGAACTTTATTACTTTGCACGTCTTGTTGTCATTTTAATTGAAAGAAGTGTAGCCCCAAACTAAAATTAATTTGTTTTCATCAATTAATTAATCATTAATCAATCAATAAGGCTTTTGTACATATTTAAAAAAGTATTTTTTTTAAATAAAACCTTCACTAAAAGTCCATTAAAAAAAAATGATAAAAAAGCTTTCTGAATCATGCAGTGAAATCCAATTGCTTTATATACATATATACTCTAAATACAATTTATATATATACAGTACATAAGGTCAGAAACTGTCTGTTTGACGAGTATTTAACCTTTATGCATATTAATTAAGATTTGGTTTACTATATTTGATGTGATCTATAATTGTTGATTGATCAGTGTTCATGTTTGTTTTAATGAATAGCTTGATACTGTACATATTTATTCCTTGGTCCACTTTATTTTTGCTGTCTAGAACTGTTATAGAGACAGGTTCAATGACTTACAGCACATATTCCAGTGATATCTGTCTAGTAAGTTGGACCTTACCTTTTCTGCAGGACAACCTTTGTGTTTAAGGTAACATGATGTTGTAATAATAAAATCTCCAACTGAGAGTGTTTCATCTGTGATGATAAGGTGATATCAACACCTACAAATGATAATGCGTGTCAAAGCGGCCAGAGAAGAAGCATGGCAAGCCAATTTTGCGTCATTTTGTCTCATTCTATGCCAACAGTCTCCTGTTACTCTCCTTTCCTGTGTAATTATTTGGGATGACAGAGGCCAATTGTAGACTCTCTGTGTTACAGACGACACGCTAAATCCTCTGTACTTTCCCCGCCTGACCTGTAATCTAAAACAAACAGAACAGAAAGCGAACGAGAGAGAGAAAACCAGAAAAAGCAGGAGCAAAGATGCTTTTTATGATTAATTACCTGTTGTTTTTCCGCAAGGATCTCCAATAATCGCTCCTTTTATGAGATGCACGCTTGCATGGCGGGTCCTAATCATGACAGGAAGTGGGCCGTGAAACACCTGTTCTTCCAGGTGAAAAGTTCAGTACAGAGATGGTTCAACTGTCCTCTTTATTCAGAAGAGCCAGTCCCAGGGCTTCTGTCCAAAAATCAGCCCGCAAGATGACTACAATTAAAGGCTAATAGTGAGGATGTACCTGCGTATCTACTGGCTCATCTGTTTCTCTTTACAGCGAACAGGCTTCTCTGAGCTCAGTGCCAAGGGAAGCAGCACGTATGTAATGCACTTACGCTGTCACTGATGCATGATGCTCTGTGTCTGTGTCTTGTCAAGACCTTGGCACCAAAGTCAATTTGCTCGGGCTCAACAGAATTTAATATTTCAGTAATCAGATAAACGAGGAAGTTACGTAGGCCGGCAGTATTGATAGAAGGAAATAATTAAACTTGGCTTGGAATAATTTCACCCTCTGCGCATTACTGTAAACTCCATAAAAACCCAGCCAGCCGAACCCGGCCTCCTCCATTTTTCCAGGTTTTATTGTCGTATGATAAGGTCGAGATCTTGAGGGAGAGCGAGAGGAAAAGGAGATGGAAGCAAAGGAAGATTCCATTAATGCCGCTCTGTTGTTCTTCCTCTCTTTCGCCACATCCTCCATGACCAGGATTGACTTTCTTGCCTCCCAGCCACAGTGGCTGGTAATTGCTGAAATGTACAAAGTGCTTTTTTTTTACCTGTCGTTATTCTTTTTTCCTTTTGCAGTATATAATTCAACTCGCTGTTTATGAGTAAATCCTGACAGCTGTCGAGAAATCTGCTGGTTCCTGGTCTTGATTAGTTCCTCGTCTGATTTGTTTTTGATAATTTTTCGTCCAATGTTGTATAGAGTTGTATAGAGTAAATAGAGTTTACAAGTAGCTGGTTTAACTAAAGTTGTTTCCTGTTCTTTGAAGTGCTGTGAAAGTGTATGTCATGTCAAACTAAAAAAAAAAAACAAGCAGAAAATGGCAACTTCTCATTTCTTGTACATTTACAAACTTATTTGTTATAATATAATATACAGAAATGGTCTTCCATATACTTGTTTTTTTATTATTATAATACCAGAATTATTATTATTATTATTATTCATTCACAATTTAAATTTTTTGGATTATGTGATAATTTTTTTGTGCTCAAAAAATATTTCTTCTTATAAATTTTTTTTATAAGCACTTATTACTTATTTTCAAACAGTGTAAAAGCGTTTACTACTGTGATTTTACGCAATTTAGTGCAAAATAAAATATTAATTTATTAAAAAAAAAACAACTTGCTGACCCAAAACTTTTGAATGGCAGTGTATCTGTGAGAAAAGGGTCAGAATCAATAGCCAAAGCTAATATTGAAATGAAAAGCCAATCAGATTCATCTTGTAAGCTTACATTTGGTCTGTTTTTCAAATTCAAACTAATATAATAAATTAGCCTGTTTAAAGGCCAATCCGATACAATTGACCATCACTGCTGCTGAGGGGTGGTAATTCCCCTCCCTGTCCTTGAACATCGTAAGCAAATTTCTGTACGGGGATAGCCAAACTCCTTCCTGTCAAGGACACAGGTCCAACATCCATAACCACACAGCATGAGGCTGTGGCTGAAGTTACACAAATTTACGGTGGGATGAGCTGCTAGTGGAAAGAGAGCGCACGTCAGCGTTAGTATAAGATTTCACATGATGAATTATTCGGAGAATGGCAAAGGCTACATTACCTCTTCATCTGGCCACTGTATAACATTGTTAACTGTGACGTTCTCAAATGATCCCAGACCCGAGGCTCGGTAATGAGGGCTTATTGAATCTCTGTGAGGGGGATATTAAACCCACCTGGGTCACCGCACACCTCTCGTGGTGCAGCAGGGGGGGAGTGACATCACCCCGCGCCTCTCCAGGCCCTTTGAAGGTCATCAATCAAACCCGTGTGACGATATGCACTCAAAAAAAAAAAAAAAAACGCAAAGCGCGAACAACTTTTACGGGGTGCCCCAACACCCATCAAGCTTGACCCCTCGAGATGTCCTCCATACGCTGGCGAGACGTGCTGGATTTAAAACACAATACAGCTTGATCAGCCTTAAATGGAAGCTGAATGCAAGAACTGGCGGATAAGCAGTCCCTTCCCTGCCTGTAATTATTCAGACTCCATCTTTGGTTAATTATTGTCATTAGCGTTATGTGTTCTAAGTGAACGCATAATTTAAAGAGAAAGGAAAGAAGAAAAAAAAAACTCAGATGAGCTTTTAAGATGAACAGATCATTTGGTTTGGGAGGAAATTGATCGAAAACAGCATGGACACAGCTAAAAAGGGAACAATTATTTTAATGATCTGACAATCGCAGATGTTGTAAACTGGATTTAGTTGTGGTGCTGTTCAGAAAGCTTTAGTAACCGTGTGAGAAGCACAATTAAGGTGTTTCTATCAGCACTATAGATATCCGAGGAGCCTCTGGCTCATATGCTATTCAAGTTAATGTTCATGATGTAATTATCGGAAGGTCAAAAGGAAACATACTGTATCGCTAAGCATCAAACACACAAGCCATTTTCGGGTTTAAAAATTACAAAAAACTTTTTTGCAGTGTTTTGTAGGCAACAGTGTAAACCCAGGAAGTTAATGCAACTTAAACCAGCTGTGGAAAACTATTGTCTTAAACGGTGTGTTCATCCCAAAATGAAAATTCTGTCATACTTACTTTCAGCTTGTTTCAAATTCGTAAGACCTTCGTTCATCTTCAGAACACAAATTAAGGTATTTTTGATAATATCAGAGACCATAGACAGCAGCTAGAATGATCCAGATCCAGAAACGCAGTAAAGCATTGGTATAACAGTCCGTGTGACATCAGTGAATCACCTTTACGCTAGAAGAGTAACAAAAATAACAACCTTTACTTAACCATTTTTTTCCCTTGACTTATATCTTCTACCACTTTTGAGATTACTTAAGATCATATTTGATGTAATTACCCTTGTTTACGTTCGGGGGGAAAACACACACATGAATGTAATAAGTGTTGTTTACGCCTAGAGGAAAGAGCACCAATGTGTTCTAATACTCTAAAATGGCAAAAGACGTAACTCCGGGGGGAAGAATGGTTGAGTAAATTAGGTTATTTTTAAAAATATATATTCTTGTAGCATCGCAAGTTGAGCCACTGATGTCACGTGGACTGTTTTACCGATGTTTTTACTAAATTTCTGGACCTGGAACATTTCAGTTGTGTAGCTGTCTATGGAGGGTCAGACAGCTCTCCGATTTCATGAAAAATATTTTAATTTGTGTTCTGAAGATAAATGATGGTACGACATGAACCGACATGAGGGTTAGAGAGTAATTAATAGAATTTCCATTTTGAGGCGAACCAACCCTTTAAGCTATTCAAGTTTTACTGTAACAAATGACGTTTCATAACGAATTTCAGGAGAATCATGTACAAAAGATTGCATCTGCCGCCAATCTCCTCATTACTGTTTACCCTATCAGAACTCCTCTCCTCCACTGGTCGCTCCTCGCAAGTATCTGTGTCTTTTGACTTCCAAATAACACTTTATTTAGAGAGTACACTTTATACATTTTACTAACAGTAAGTAACTTTGTAACTACATGTCACCTTGTAACGAATGAGCAAGGGAGGCAGTCGGATCCAATTGCAGAGTGTTTAATAGAGGACACAGGAGAGTACAACAAGCTGAGGTTGATAATGGCAGACGGGAATGTAGCAGGCAAATCCGAGAGAGAGAGTCCAGTTCACAAGCAAAGGGTCAGGTGATGAACAAACAGTATCCAGGGAGAAAAGGCGACAATCGTGGTCAAAGGCAAACGAGGCTGGTAACTGGAATCCAGTAACAATACAATAACAGGGGAAAACACTTACAGAGGTGCCACTAGACACACACAATGATGAGCGGGGAACACTGGGAAATCAGGGGTATAAATACAGGGGTTAAAGACATGAAAGGGGAGGAGAACATATTAGTTGCTGTGGTGACACATTAGGTGGGTGGAGACAGGGAGCACATGTGACAGAACATACAAGGAGTGGAAAAACACAACATGCAACAAGAAGGCTGGAAGTGCAATGCTAAAGTTCAACTGGCACTTCCAGCAGATCATTACACAACTAGCATTCATTAGAATATTAGTATACTGTCTCCTTAATGTTGTCTATCAATAAATCACCTATTTAAGGTTATTCATTTATTTGTTTTAATTTTGCAGTGAATTACAGAATAAAAAATAAAAAAATTAAACAATGTATTATAGTGTTTTATTATTTTATATATGTTTAATTGTTTGAGGTATCTACTAGCATCCATATAAAGAACAAGGAATGGGTTGTTTTCAGAAAACAAACCAACATACAAAAAAATTAAATTAAATTAAATTAAAAATTGCTTGCATTTAAGTAGTTTTATAAATATTACAAGAAGGTTAGGTCAGCTACAACAGTTTACAGTTATGCTTTTTTAAATGATTTAACATAACATCTGGCAGTGTGATCAAAAAATTTGAGATAATATCGTGGCTGGTTAATTTGTCACATGGCAAATCAAGTTGACATTAGTGTACACAGTTCTGACAGATGCATGTCACTATGGGTTTTCCATATTGTGAACAGTATATATACTATATACTGAGGAAATCTGAAATTGCAGTATGTTCAGAAGTCTGTGATTGTCATAAGTTTCTGGAGTCAGGTTTAAAAAGCTGCCAAGATTGGAACAGGACGACACTAAAGAGAGGAACGCTGTGGAGCTAAACAGGTGCTCCGTTCTCTGTTCAGGAGCAGTGCAGCGTGAGGAAAAACTTGTTAAAATCCTAATAGTAGCTATCAAAGGCTATTGATTATCTTTCCCGACCTGTTTGGGTGACAAAGTGAGCATTAACACGGGTCTGTGTGAGAGATCTGTGCTGCTGCCTCAAGCGGTCAGACAGTCCCCTTCTCTCTTCTGCCACCAGATAATCCACATCAAACAGCCTCTGCCCCGAGGCCCACGGCATGCTCCACACACAGAGCAGCTCATCCACGGCCTGCACACGGGCACTGGCGCATCTGATGTCATGAACATCTCATCACAGGATGCTTTCATGCATCAGATCATAAGAACTCCCCTCTTATACATATATAAACACACACAACCGCAAACACACAGTAATGAGGAATATCATTTGCTGAAAGCACCGTTCAAACTTTCATCATAGATTGGTCTATTTTTTTTCTATTTTCTATTTTTACATGAAATCCAATCTGACCCTATTTACTGTTCTAGATACTTTGAATTAGTTGCTTGTTGTTATTATAAAACACATGTGAGGATTATATAGCACTTGAAAAAAACAACAACAATGCATATACTTGAATTATTTATTCATTTTTTTATTTATTTGAATTTTTGTAAGAATTAAACGACAAATTCTCTTCCTTCATTCTTTCATTTTAATTATGATTGCTGTAATTTTAAAAATGTAAATTATTTTTATGTAAAAGTATGAATGTAGCCCAACGATTACAAGAATTTATAAATGTTTTTATACGATGCATTTATTATTTTCTGTTTTGGATTTCATCCTTGTACAAAAAATGTAAGAAATTAAATAATAATAATAATAATAATAATAATTGATAGCATTTTGTTTAAAGATCCACAATGATTTATAGTTTTGTTATCTTCTAGTTTAAAAAAAATTATAATAATGTAGATGTTTTATATAAAAATAATAAAGCAATTATTAGTACTTAAAGTACTTATAAATATATATCAGGTATCTTTAAGCATTCTGACAAACTTTCCAGACCAAAACATAACTTGTATTTAACTGCTTGTAAATTAACCAGCTGTCATATTAAGAACACATCTCATAATCCCATCAGTTTTGAGTGGATAGAATCCATGCCACCCTACATTTTCCCTTCATTGAATATCATGATTCATCTAAAGATAGATAGAAAAACAGGAAGTAAAAGCTGTTTCATGTTGACCTTACAGCTGGTCATCAGTACTACTCCATTGTGTGGTACTTTTCCCTCATTATGCATAATGAATACACCTCACATGAGCTCCCTGGAGAAATGGAAGGAAGCCAGAGTAAATATGGAAAAGGACAGGTCTTTTTTCTGCATAAAGCATGTTCAGTAGAGTACATGAAGAAACTGCATAGCTGATGAAGTTCATTCTGGTTAAAGTGCATTTCTCTCCCAGCAAATTAGGATTTCAGTGAATGCTGAAGAAAATGCAATAAAGTGCAAAATGACCAGAAACATGTTATAAAAAGCAAGATATACATAAAGCATGATAACAACCAGATTAATGGATGTCCTCATTTAAGTTTCATGAGATAAACCTCCAATTCGGACCCGCTACATGGAAGCTCAGATTCTAAATGCAGTGTTCAGAAGAACATTAATTTGAGCACTGTAAGCTTTTTACTTGGAATAAATAAGAACAAGATTAGCTCAGACTTTTTAATGTGTTTCTGAGACCTAAATACTTTGATGAAATATTAAATGTCATCCAGAAACACAGCACAAAATGATTGATCAGAGATTTGGCCATTCATTGGTCACTCAACATGGCTTTATGTTCATGTACAGTATTTTATGTTTTATACATGATATGTTTTCAGTCTAATGAGCATGACTTAGTTATTAATGGCATTCTCTGCTGTCTGTGAGTGTTATGTTTTTGCCAAACTCTCATTAAATATTCAATATTTGTTTCTGTGCTTGCTATGTTATTAAGCACTGAAGACCACTTTTTTTTTGTAATGTCTTTGTTTCTTGAGTAAAGATCTGAGAAAGTATTTTCATTATGGATAATTAGTAATATGCAGCACTACATTAGAGTGTTATACCGTATGTGGATCTCTAAAATATATTTTGAACTTGTTGTATGATCCTATTTTAAAGGAAAGTGATAGTTTCAAAAAGTATATTAATCTGATTTCTGTGAAAAGCATCTATAATGTGCTTAAATTCACCACAGAAAATGTGTTTGAAAAGAACATTTCTGTTGTACTGTAATTCTTTCTGACTGAAATAAGTTGAAATACTAAAATAATATAAAAATGAAATGGTTATATAGAATATAGAAATAGAGTATAGAAATAAAAAAATAATATATAATACAATGACAGAGGCAGATAGAAATACTAAAACTTAAACTAAATTTTAAATAAGAATTCAAAAAATGCATACTATAATAGCATAAATAACACTTTTTAAAAAAATAATATTTTCTTTGCTTAAGTTGCCTGAAAACAGACTAAAGAGAACCTCAGTTAAATTAAATTGTGTAAATTATTTAATCTTGGTCTGCTGTTCTACAAATATTTAAAGTCTTATAATTGCAGTTCAGCTTCCCTCGCCTCATCTTGAAGTGGGGATTTCTACTGGGAGCGATCACAATCAGAGAGTGGTATAAAGTTACAGTCTGTGTATAAAAATATCTCTGTAATGTCTGGCAAATTGCTAAAAACTATTGCCCTGAATGTAGACCAAACACAAGGCGTTATTTTTGTAAAGGGGGGATCGAGGAGGATTGGCGTGAGGGAATGAGTGCTCTAACTCTCCCACAGTATCTTTAACGTCTGCCGTGCTTGTCATTTCCGCTCTGTTTTCACACCGTGTTACTCTGTGTGCTGGAGAGAAAAACATTTATACAGTTCAGCATGTTTCTGTCTCATAAGCTTTCAGTGCTTAGTTTCTGTATTTTCTCTTGTGCCACTTTAGACTTCAGGAATTGATGTTTTCATAAAAGAGCTTTTTTTCCCCCAGCATACATTTTGCAAAAGGAGGTGTTTCACCTTTAGAAAATGTTGTCCATCAAATAAGATATATAAAAAGCTGTTTTATTTTCAATTCCTTTTCCTTTTGTAATTATTTTTAAACTCTTTTACAAAGATTTGAGAACTCAGCTGATTTGTGTAATTTGAATGGGTAACACTATTTCAAGATAGTTTGGCATTGTCTTAAGTAGCAGCGCATGTTGACTGTATGTATCTTGAGTTCATCCTCATGATCAAATGAAATTATAATTAAAATTAGTTTAGAATATCACTGTAATAATACCTCATGTTCACCAGCACAGTTATCAGCCAGTTACCAGCTCAGGTCTCCCTTTCCCAGAATCCTTCTCAGTTCATACCTGCTCTCACTCAACGATCATCATCACTTAGAGTATAAAATATACTGATTATATTCTGAGCTTGTGTGGATCACCGTATAAAGTAGAGGAGAAAAGATAAGCTTCGGCTCCAGTACCTGAGTCTACTTAAATTTCAGCTCCAGCCAGGGACAGATTACGGACCGGGCCAGTGGGTCCGCTGCCCAGGGGCCCTTGGGGTGCAGGGGGCCCGCGAACAACCTGCCATGGGGCCCACACGTTTTATACACGTTGTGCCAAGGTTTGGCGTAAGTGCCCACACTAACGTTGTGCGAACATTTTCTGAGGGTTTTTCCCAGGGGCAGACACAAACGTTGTCTCAAGGTTTTTCCCAGGCGCCCACGCAAACGCTTTGCCCAGGGGCCCACACAACCCATAATCCGTCCCTGACTCCAGCCCCTGACCAATGTTGAGAGATGGCTCAAGCCCTGAGTCAATAAAGTGCTTGCTTTCCAGAGGCCGCTTCTGAAAACTCTACAGAACTCGACAGAGCTGGTCCCATCCAATTTCCATTCATTTTCTTAGACTTGTTTGTCTCTGCTGGTCCCATTTAGGTCTTCTGCATATCTTGAGTCAAGCCCAGAGAGGTCTTCTGTCCATGTGTCATATTGCGTCACGATGTTATATCAGAGATATAACAATGCATGTTTCTAAATGACATGTGTGTCTACTGTATATCTTCCTAATACACGGCAAGGAGTAGAATTTGAGTGGTTAAAGACTCTTCGTGAATGGAGAATTGCAGAAAATAGTTGAGTCTCAGGGTCAGAAAACCTTTAAAAGTATAGTCAAACATCAGCGCATTTTGTTAGGGGGGATTTAAGGAAAATTCTCCTTGCTCACCCCCCCATGTTAAGTTGTCAGACAGGACTGAAACTACAAATGGGAATGGCTTCTATGATCAGATGAAACTAAAAAAAAATTTCTTTAGCAGCAAATACTCAAGATGGGTTTGGTGATCACAGATCAAAAGTACTCCATGTGTTCAGCTGGAGGTCCTGGACATCTTGTTTAGACACATGGCATCATGGATTCTATCAAATGCCAACAGATAAAAATCAATAATTCACTGACTCTGTTAAATCTTAGAATGTTTGGGTCTTCCATTGGGACAAAAATCCGAACACAAACATCAAAATAAACACACAAATTAGTCACTGAGCCCCAAATGATGAAATTTATTTCATTTTCAAAGTTTTTCTCCCAATTTCAATTGTTTTACTTCAATGGTAGGTAAGAATTTTGTGCATTGTTTGAATGAAAGATCAAAAGGATAAACAATGCAGATTTATTTTCACAGCCACCTTTACTCAGATCTACCAAGGGTGCCGATAATAGTGGAGGGCACTGTATGTGTTATTCCAGAGATGAACTACAGTTTTATGGGTTTGGAACAACATGATGACAGAATTCTCATTTTTTGGTGAACTGAAATTGGTTAAGAAATTGCTTAAGAAAATCCTAGAGTGTGGCTGGAATCTATTCAAAGAAGAAGCTTAAATGGATTAGCGTGTGGTTTTGATGACTTTGCTATTTTTGAATGTAATGAGTCTGAATGGTTGAATGAGAAGGTGTGTCCGAACGTTTGACTGCTGGTGTAATTCTTGACATGTTAGATACTGTACATAATGCTCTACTGCAAGAGAGAGGAGGCAACAGCAAGGATTATGGGCATTGTGTCAGATGCCTTTCCAATGAGGCTTCACTTGTGTTTTGAGTTTCCACCTGAAAAGAACCTGAGAACAGGATTAATGTGTCATCAGGTAGACTAAAGAAACGTACTCAGTATCACCATTTCCACTTCATCAACACATCCAACAAACACAGTTAATCCATTCTTGTATCAACATGTGAAGAGCCCACAAGAATGGACCTGCCAAGAACAACAAACAACTACACGTGTTCGCTTTTACCTCTTAGGCCTTTTTTAATAAGATTATTTGCATTTTAGACAGTAATACAGGTCAATCAGACACATTCCTTTCAGATACGTTTTAAGTCTCAGCTTTTCTCAGATGTTTTCTTTACATTAATAATAGGAATAATACACCAAAAATGAAGATTTGCTAAAATGTACTCACCCCCAGGCCATCTAAGATCTAGCTGAGTTTTGATTAGCAAATTTAAAGAAATTTGGATCATCTGCAGTAAATGGGTGCCATCCGAATGAGATTCTGAGACTCTGAGATTCTCTGAACAGCTGATAAAAACAACATTCCACTCCAGTCCATCAGGTAATGTAGAGTTAAGTGTGAAGTGAAAAGCTGGATGTTTTCATGTAAGAAAAGCAATACATTCAAAATATATTTTTCATACTAAATGTGGTTCAAATCTATAAACATATTTACTGACATATAGCTCACAACTTACTAATATAAAAAATATAATTAAACTTTAGGTCCCACTTTATATTAAGTGTCCCCAATACCTGTGTACTGACATAGTAACTAGATGTGTATCTAGTATGTAACCACAGTGTAAGTAAACATTGCTACATAGTATCTACAGCTGTAATATTTCTGTAACTACACACATGTAACAACCCTCAGAACGGTGTGTGTAAGTACAAATGTGTAACAGGACATTGGTAACAACACTTTTTGGT
>JAUCNO010001053.1:13257503-13287541 GCA_032353835.1 Enteromius viviparus
AGATACTGTATATATAAAATATTTACATGTTTATACACACACACACACACACACACATACATACATATATATATATATATATATAAACATAATATATATTTTCTTAAATATATTCATGCATGTGTTTGTATTTATAAATACATATATAATAAATATAGACAGTATACACACATATATTATGTAAAGAAAAACCTTTTATTTTGAATGTGAAAAATCATGATTAATTATTTGACAACACTAACACACATACATATTCCGCTTTTTAGTTTACGATACCTACTAAATAAGTAAATTTGAACAAATTCAAAATAACTGCATAAACAAATTTGGGAACTCTACATGGTAAAAACAAAAGAGTAAATTATTTGTGGAAGCAAGGTGACTTCAAAGTGGTCGGTCACTGTCACCCCGCACATTCTGTTACTGTGTCTTTTTGGCATGCTGTTGAGAAAAACACATGGGTGATGTAGGCAGAATCGGGCCCGAGCGCAGGCCAAGGGCGAAGGATGATATATGATTGAATGTGCATCTCTCCCAGGGGAACTTCCTTCCAGTCGGCTGAAAGGAGGCTATTTACTCGTTCACAGTGCTGCAAAGGTGCGAGACAGACAGGGACTGAAAGTGCCGTTAATCCAACCCGTTTAGGCAGGCCTGTGACTCCATCTCGAGCCAAACAGCTCTGCAAGCGGCAGATATACTGCTTTTGCAGAGGAGTGACAGTGACATATGAAGATTAAAAGGGGGGGGTCTGGCATTCACTGGCTCCTTTGCAGGCTCAGACTGAAGGAATATCAGAGAGAAGTTCTCAGGTACAGAGATGTTTTCCCCAACACAGCCTCCACAAGCTTTACTGCAGATGGTTGATAATGCCAGTCAGCAAACAGTCATGCGCAGATTAAGACATAAGGCTGTTATAATTGGCGTCTCTCTTCATAACGAGGTGGGAAGTGCCTCTTTGATGTCCTCTGATCTATACGTGTGTCAAGTCTGCACTCCCTGTTTTATGCCGTATCCTGCTATCGTATTAACTGTGCAAAGTGTGCCTTTGGCGACATATTGAACGTTGCGAACTGACAGGGCATTTTTTTGCAGTTCACCCCTCTCTCTGCCTTTTTGTGCCTCTGAGACTAATGTTTACAAAGCCATCCACATTACACACACGTCCACACACTCGCAGCTGCTCCAGACCTATCGCGTGCCAGAGAGGGGCAGACAGGAGAATGTTAGATGGGATAAAATCAGCTCGATCACCCATTCCTTTAACCTTCCAGTGAATCACTTGAAAAAGCAGATCTTGTTTATTTAATTACACTTGATAAGGCTATCAACAAAGGCCAAAGGACAGCAGTCAAACTCTGCTGCGTTTCAGATCAATTCGAACCCCAGGTGAGGTCACTGAACAGTGCTGCTATCTCAAAACTGCAAATCAAATGCAGATATGTTTATAGAAAACATTTTTTTATTTCAAAATTTTGAATTCAGAGCCATAACACAGCTAAATCACACATCAAACACTACATCTGCTGAACAAAGAAGAGACGGATCATATATATCAAAATTAATAACAGTGTTGAATGTTTGCTGTTTATTTTGGTATTTGGGCAAAACGGAGTTACTGTGAGCAGAAGGGTTTGAGCTTAAGTCAAACTTTGGCTTGTACTGTAGGTCTGATCAAATCAGGATTTTACAGTAATTACACGCATTGCATTTTGAGCATTTAATTTTACAGTCATTTTACAGTATTTTTATTCTCGCTACAGTCAGACATTTGTAATTATTTTATGGACTACATTTCAGCAAACAATCTTAAGTCCAATCCAAAAGTTCTTTCTCTTGATCATTGTCATGCAATAGAAAAAAATGTTGACATGGAAAATTGACCACAGAACAGGAAATGGTTACAGAATATGCAATCCATGATACAATAATTATTCTCAATGATTCTCCACAGTATTAAAGCCATAATACATGATTCTCCCTTTGCAGAAGTATCATATGCTGTAAAAAAATATCTGTTTAAAAAAGGAAGAGATTTTATTCCGTAGAAATGCATTGAAAATGGAAAAATTGAAAATATAGGCATTGTTATGGCAAGCTTATTTCCATTTTATTAATATCAATATAAATTCTAAACAGACATTATTTCATGTCAAAGAATCCTGAAAAATGTTTTATGGTTTTCACAGAAATAAGCCATTTTCAACACTGATAAATGTTTATTGAGCAGCAAAGAGCATTTTAGATTGATTTCTGGAGGACATACAGTGCCGTTGCACATGGGCATCCGCTGTTCGAATCTCTCTCCCACTTCACTTCCTGTCAATATTGATCTGTCCTATCATAATAAAGGCTAAAAAATGCCAAAAAACTATCTAAGAAAAAGGAAAGAAACAGGAAACTGTTATGATAACTTGTTATAATATTTTACAGTAAATTTGGTCAAAATTAATTTCTCTTCAATACATTTGACAATCGTACTAAAACTTATATCTTTCAAGAATAGTAATGCATACAGAAGCACCATGCAAATGTCCCCCATTTTTATGCAAGTAATTATGTTGAACCATCACTGTAGGTTGAAAAGATTCAACACACTGTGGCAGAAATGACCATTCAGATGCACCTTTCGCACGATTTGCATCATCCATCCTCCCTCATGTAGATCAAAACTCGTATACGGACACAACAGGGATTACAACAAAAACACATGCAGATCACTGTTCAGACAGTTTTGCTTGGTTCAAAAGGAAATAAAAAAAAAATTGAACATGGGTCTCCTTGTTCCCTAAACAAAAATTGCACCATTAGACTGACATTGACACCAGTTTTTTCCCTTTGGTCTTTACTTGCCAAGGGCACCATGTGAGCCAGAACTGCCACTGGTGCCCCCTGAAGAAAAATGTGTGTATGACGCCCCTGGAAACGTAGTATATGAATCTTGATGAGGATGCAGGGTTAATTACACACACAGGCAGCTGGTGCATAGTTTAAAGATACCACATTACTGCCTTTGGCAATGCATTACTGTAATGAGGATGTCAAGAATGTCAAGATTATTATTTAAAGGTCAAACAACTGCTAGAAATGCTCTATACTGCACTCTCTAGAGAACAACAGACAGGTAGTGTACAAGATGTCACAATGCTCTTACGCATTATCTTATGATGACTAAGAGGCTGGATATAAAATAATTCATATGTTTAAATTTTAGGTAAAGTTATATGCAGTACGTGTTATATTTAAAGAAATATATTTCTTGATGATGCCATATTTGTCTCACCCCCTAAACCAGGTCTTTATGACTTTCTTCTTTCAGACGAATGTGATAAGAGTTTAAAAATATATCCTGGCTCTTCCAAGCTTGGTAATGTTGCTATCAGACATTATTTTGAAGTTCCATAAATGGGATATATCCTCAAGTACTGCAACATTAAACTAAACTATACACCTTCAAGGAGTTATCACATTTACAGATCGATGGGTTACTGTAACAAAACTATTTCTAGTTTTAAAATTCTGAAGTAAAGAACTGACTGAGCGTTGAGTTCCAGCTTCTTGGCTGACCAATGACTATGTATAATGTAACTTACATCATACGTTCAGTCAGAAGTCAGTTATTTACATTATAATTTTAAAACTAGAAATAGTTTTGTTAGAAAATCCCCTCGATCTGCTTCAGAGGACATGTGATAACTCCCTGAAGGCATATAGGTCAGTTTTACATCGCAGTACTTGTGGATATATCCCATTTATGGAACTTCAAAATAATGGCCGCTATCTACCAGCATTACCAAACTTGGAAGAGCCAGGATACACTTAAAAAAAAAACTCAGACTGTGCTTGTCTGAAAGAAGATAGTCATAAACATCTAGGATGGCTTGGAGACGAGTAAATATGGGGTAATTTTCATTTTTGGGTAAACTTTTCCTTTCATTTTTATTAAACGTATTTTTTATTGAATATTGGGTAGCACTTTATAATAACTGCACACTATGAAGCATTAGTTAAGCATTGGTAATTAGTCAATTTACAATTTATAAAGCAGTCTTCCAACATTAATAAGCATTAGTAAGTAATTTATGAATACAGCTATAAATGTTTTGTTTTTTGAGCATATCTATAAATGTTTAATAATTGTATTTTCCTACATTAACAAGATCATTTAGAAAGCGTAAGTAAATGATTAAACCATTTAAACTATTTAATAAATGCTTACACATAACACGTGTTCCTTCTGTGAATCATGATTAAATCAGGTAGTTATAAAATATTTCCCAGCAGTCTATTTTTGTGAGCTCATCTAAAGTGAGGACTATTTATACCTTGTAAAGCATTTACAAGAGATTTAAAGGATCATTTATCTTCATACAAAACAGACATATTTTTTCCAAGATGCAAAATAATAATAATAATAATAATAATAATAATAATAATAATAATAACCACACCGTACATCTATACACTTAATAAAAAATGAAAAACAAATCTCTGCAATTACATAGAAAAAAATAAAATAAAATTATAGTATACGGTTTAAATTTTTACATCTTGAAATAAATATTCTGTGAATTCTATTTTTCTATAACCTAGCTTTTAAAACTCCTTTGTAATAGATGTGCTTATTAATCAAGAAACAAGGGATTTATAGCTGTATTTATAAACTGCTTACTAATTACTATTAATGTTGGGAAAATTCCTATTAAAGGATGTACTGACTAATGCTTACTTAATGATTCATAGTGCGGAGTTATTGTAAGTGTTACAGAAAATGGTTTAAAATGGTCAAATATAGCAACCAATTATATAAAATTACAAAGAGTACTATAAATTATATATACCCCCGGCTTAAGCTAATCCCAGACTAAATTGCATGTTTGAGCTGTCTTAGATGAAAATATCCTGTTCTGACAAATCTTAAAACATGTTAGTGTCATTGTTATGTGTTAAGATGCACACCTGTAATATTTTCTTTGAAGACATTTTTGTAAAAGTTGCTTAAATATCTTAATTTAACTAATGCCTAGTCTTGGCTTAAGCTAAGCCCCGTTTGTGAAACCGGGCCATAAAATCTGTAATGTGACCTTCACTCAACAAAGTGCAAAAAAAGTTGAAATCTGTAAGATGCAATCAACGTAACATAAAACCACCTGTATTTTTCTATCTGATCACAATTTCTGAATCGTGTCAGAACAGCTGAAAAAAAAAACCTGTCTGTTCTCACAGACCGTCTGAAAGACTGAGACGTACATGAAATTCAATTGTTTCCGGCCCACGTTATCCATCATTTTTATTAGTGCGACAGTGAGATAAGACTTAGTTATCTTTTCAGGGAATCCATTTGCTCCACTTGAGTAATGTCAAACGAAAGAGAAAATCTTGATCCGGGGCTAGCGGCACCACAGCTCGTGGGACACGCGTCCCTGTCATTGATTAGAAACAGTTAAAGTGAGATGTGTTTGGGTCGGGTGGGGGAGGTGCTTTGGTATGTATGTTATTTCAGCATCATCAGATTAGAGTCGGATTCAGTGGGCTGTTCCTTTAGCATTTTGCCAAAAAAATAAAATAAAATGCTATGACGGATTGAGATGAATGAGGAGCCAAATGAGCTGACAACAAAACGCCCCAGGCAATGCTTTACTATTCAATTAGTCTTTAAAAGGGCTTTGGGGAGAATGGCTTCCTTCCATCAGTCCACATGAAAGAGAACTGGTTTCATGCAGTATTCTCATTAGGGAAAGCTTTAGGGGGAATTTTCATTCATTTATCTCTTCCCATCAGCCCACTCAGACTTAATAAAGAAGGTCTCTTACAACAGGTGATAAATGTGTTGAGCCATGGTGCTCATATTGACAATGCAGGTTCAAGTCCAACTAAAAACAAAGAACACAAAAGGCTCACATGCAAAACCTAACCACCCTGCTGGGGCCTGTTCCATAAACCAAGATTAGAGTATAAGCCAGGCTTATTTCAGTTAGTCTTGACTTATTTCCAGTTAATTTGTATTAAAATAAGTCAGACTTTCTGCCATAAGCCTGGCTTATTTGGTAAACTTGTTTTATGGAACAGGCCCCTGGTCTCATTGTTTATATGTAGGCATTATTATGTAGCATTTACAAGGTAATTTACTGAAATGTACAATTAGGAGGTACTACATTTAAACTGTAGGTCACACTTTTTATTAAGTGGGCTTAACTATTATCTACTTACATCATGTGCATCAATGTGTTTTAATCATTTTGTTGAGAAACCATTTAGATTTTTATACTCCTTAACCAACCCCCAAACCTAAACGTACGCAATTCATACTGGATATGAAACTCAACAGACCTAAATAGGCAGGGAAAAAACTGTTTTGGTAACAATATAGCATCAGAAATATCAATAACACCTACCTCTAAACGTTACCATAACCATTTCTTACAATGATTTACAGTATAAAGAAAAAACATTACAGACAGACAAACTCCAATTAATCATCATGAGATCATATTGGATTATCATGAACCAATCAAACAAACTGGCCCAAAATTGAGCAATTAAAGTTAGTGACATCACTAATTTTAGTTAGTTACTGAAAAATAATGGTGATTTGGCTCCAAATCTCAGGAGAAATCTGGCATTTGGCCCTCCTCTACAAAGCAGTGGACTACGCAGTAAATATTCGTCAACTGCATTTAAAATTTCAGTTTTACATTTTCAACATGGGATCTCTGGTTGAGTTGACATGAAATGATCCAATAGTGTTTATAAATACATTATATAGCAATGTAAAACCCCATCAGTCTAACGGCACACCTTTACTGCCTATATAAAGCCATTTATGAGCACACAGGGAGACACAATCTAGTACGAATCCATCATAAAACTGATAGACAAACAAGACCTATGCTACGTTCATAAAAAAAAAAAACCATCACATTAATGCATTGTGGCATGGTTTGGTTATGTTTTAACCTACGGGTTATAAACGACTCAGGAGGCTGATAAGGATACATGTCGCCTTGGGTCCGCGTTCTCCCACCGCTAAGGGCAACGATGGGAAAAGTCAACAGCAAAAGGCCAGACTCTGAAACTAATGACAGCCAGCAGCACCTGCCGAGAACAGCACCACCTTTTCCCAATTCAACTATGAATCAATTTGAGTTTTTTTCTTTTCTTTTTTTTTTAATTATGCCAAGATGATGATGTATGCCCCCCTAATAAGACATGAATGGGAAATGAAAGGTCGGTGTTAGCTAGATAAATGACCACCATTATTTCACCAATCGCAGAGAAGCCCTCTATATGTTCTAATTTGAATGATAATAAAATTCTGAAATGCTTTGTCCTAGCAGGCCACTTTCTCCATGATAAGCAGCTTGGCAAGGTAACCTTGTCCGGTAACCCAGGCTATTATGGGCTTCTGAGAGCCGCTGTGCTTCCAAATGAGAATGCCGAAAATAAATCACAGTTCCCCATCAAGAGACAAAAGTTACATGACAATACAAAAAGTAGCTTTAGAGTTTATAGATCTTTAACTTCAGACTATGCTGCTGAGTCTTTTTCCCCCAGTTTCACAGACAAGGCTTAAGCCAGTCCCAGACTAAATTGCATATTTGAGCTGTCTCAGATGACAATATCTTGCCCTGACAAATCTTAAAACATGTTACTGTCATTGTTCTCTGTTAAGATGCTCACCTTTAATATTTTCTTATAAGGCATTTTTGTAAAAGTTGCTTAAATATCTTAATTTAATTAATGCCTAGTCCTGGCTTAAGCTAAGCCCCGTTTGTGAAACCGGGCCTTAGAATATTATGCAGAAACCTCACTTACTGTTGTGCCCTTTTTTTGTAAACCTGGCCATTTTTAACTTGCAAGCAGCAGTTTTGTCTTCTGCTTCAGCCCACCCTGCTGGAGCATGTATATGAGTGTGTGGAACTTTCTCACGCTAACACAGATGCACCAACATCTGTGCGCTCCAGCTCCTGCATGCGGCCTGCTCTCTCCTATCTCAGCACGGCCCTCTGACTGCCAGAGTGGATGGAGAGAACAATCTGGAGCTTCTGTTGCCTCACACTTCCTCTGGGATCTGGACTTATCAATTATAAATGTGCTGAGATTACACTCTCTTTCTCCTTTTTCTTTTACCTTTTTTTCCTCATTTCTCCCATTTTTAAGTATTACATGTACGGAGTACGGATGTATATGGAGGCTGCAATGATGCTAAAAATTCAGCTTTAAACTGTAAAATGTTTTACATTGTGTTTACTGTATTTATTGATTATCTTCCAAATAGAACTCAGCTAAAAAATTTGCTTCAAAACACTTAAAAGTTTAGAAAATTATTTTTGAGGATAGTTTATTATAGGTTATTGAGGATAGTGATATTTATTATATAAGCTTGATCAAATATAAAGCTATATGCGCTATAGTAGCTTTGGAAAAGTGTCACTATTTTGAAAACAGCTGAGAAGCTTGAATTATACCTGACTGGTGAGTTCAAGGTCATGAAGTTTTCTTTAGTGTGGTAGATAGCTGTAAGTGAGCCTGTAGTTAGTGAACAGCTCAGGGCTAATGACTAGTCTGACAGGGGTGATTATTATCAGCTATCTAACTTTAGTCCACAGCGCAGGCCAAATGAGCGCCTGCATGTTAGCCAAGGCATGTTAATAAGGTGCCAAACCGATAATGACTTTATGATTGGATAATTAGACAAATGTGTGTAATTGCTTTCTCTCCTGGCTTTCTAACTGCAGGAAGACTCCCCACTGACTCGGCAAGGTTGTTTATATGCTGCCGTGTGCAAACGTCACCTCCACAGACCGGCTGTGTAAATCTTTAAAGTTTAAAGTTTAACAATGAGACTTTCTCTAATGGACACTTGTACAACCTGGTTGACTAGTGGTGCACACTTCGGCTTCAACACCACACTAATTTAGCTTGGCATTGAGTTCTGATTATTTCATTGATTTGATTTACTCACTGAATTGATCAAAAGTTACATCAAAGATATGTTCAATGCTGCAAAGGTTTTCTATTTCTATTCTATATGCAGCAAAAATATAAGTGGCAGAGATAGTAATGAATGTTTCTTAACAATAACTAAGAAATGAATTATTTCTGAAGGATTATGTAACATTGAAAAATGGAGTAAATTCAAATTTGCATTAAAGGAAAAAAAACAATTTGTAAAAAAAATATATATTAAAAATGAAAACATACTGTAATAATATTTCACAATAAAATATGTTTTTCTTTTTTTACATATCTTATTTTTTATTAAATAAATGCAGCTTTGGTGAGCATTAGAGATTTATTAGAGAATGTGCTTTCAAGCCATTTACAGTAGATACAAGTTTTATATATTATGTATTTTATTTCACAGTAAAGTCCTGAAATCACCAATAAACCCAGTCCACAACACATTCGTATAAAAAGACTGTAATTGAATAAACGGCTGCTAATTTGCTCTCTCATGCTTCATCAACAATGTTCAGTCTGACAAGTCAATAAGCTCCAATCATTATGTACCAATTACAGAAACTGACAATACAGTCAGAATACTGACATATACGGAGACTGTTGAATAACAATTTAACAGAGCAATTAAGGCATCAATTCCAAAGACAATTATGTTAAACTAATAATTAACAAAATGATTAATTCACAGTAAGATCAAAAAAGAAATAAACGTAACAATTGTGAAACGTGAAGAGCTCTGGTTTTTGGAGGAGGGTATTTCCCTGACTTTCCGCAGCCAGGCCCGCTGCTTTAAAAGATGCTTTTTAATCCTTTGGAAAATTACTCTCCAGCTAACGAGTTCTCCTCAACCAACTCCAGACATCATTAAGGACTGGCTTTTGCCCAAGGCTGCGCATGAACCCCTTTCTCAGACTGTACACTTTATCCATAATTCAGCTCTCTTTCTTCAATTATTCAAGCAAATAGTGCAGGAAAATAATGGAGTTCACTGGATCTTACACATAAAACAATTTTAATGTTAGTATGAATTTCTGAGGCTTTGAATTTGTGCGTAAAAGCGAGAAAGAGGGTTAGAAGCACACTACTTCCCTGCCCCGAACCCACCGGCCTGCCAGTGCCCATAAACACATTATCAAAGAGCCAGCGCAGTAAATATATGACCAGTGAAGCTGTGCGTCTGTGCATGTTCGAGCCGGTGTCTGGCCGTAATCGCTCGGGCCTGCGAGAGCTTTCTCCGCAAAATGTGTATTCCATCCGTTCGAAGGTCCTGTGTGCGTTAAACTTTTTATAATGTTAAATGTGCATCTGCACGGGATGTCAAAAATCATGATGATAATATCAAGAAGTCTCTCTAAATTTGTAGTCGAAATTGTTTTTTAAATCCAAATGACATGATTATCCTCATTACTGACAGTTGTGCAAACCACGGACTGCTTTGATGCTTCGCGAGCCTGTATGAATTAAGGGGCTGGCCTCACTAAACTGCTGGCATCATTAAAGATGACCTCTGGGGTTTAAGCTTATGCCGCGCACACACTGCTGCTTTTGATTTGGCACTTTGATTTGGGCTCCTAATGTGTGAGAATAAAAAGAAAGCCAGTGATATGAATAGAATGTGTTGGTTTAAACCCAGAATTTACATAAATGGCTTGATTTCCAAGAATCTCTGTTGGAAAAACTGCTTAATCTAGGGATTTATATGACAGCGTCGTGCAATGGTTTGCAGCATCGAACAGAGATGCACAGACGTTACTCTGCAGTTGCAATAGCCAGTCAGTAAAATAATAGTATAGCTTTTCCAGTAACAAATTTAGTAGTTGTACATGTCACATTGTATTACACACTAAACTTCACTGTTGAGCGGGTTGTGGTGCTTTTCTAACAGGTCATCTGTCTTTTATATAGCATTTATTCATTTTATTGAATCTATTGGATTTCGAGAACAGCTCACCAAGTCAAATGTTCAGCATTTTAAGTTTTTATAGTCGCAGATTTTTAGTGAATTCTGCTGTTTTCTACAGTACATCTACTGTAATGCATTTATTTGATAAAAAAATATAGTAAACCGTTATTTATGAACTATTATTATGATTTAAAATAAACGTTTTTTAATAGATTTTTTTTTTCCTGTGACATAAAGCTGAATTTTCATCATCTTTACTCTAGTCTTCTGTGTCACATGATCTTTCAAATATCATTCTCAATTGCTGATTTGGTAGTCAGTTCTTTAGTTATTTTAATATTGCCTTTTCTGCTTTGACAAATAGAAAGTTTAAAAGAACATTTATTAGAAATATATATCTTTTGTAACATTATAAATGTCTTTGATGCATCTTTCTGAAAAAAAAGTATAATTATTATAAAAAACTAATATAATAAAAAAAATTATTTCTAAGAAAAAAAACTTCATATTAAAATGATTTCTGAAGGATCATGTAAGACTGGAGTAATGTTAAATTCTTAGAAATGTTACATAAACAAACAAACAAACAAAACACTATTTATAGTATCACTCTTTTTAATGTATCAAACATGTCTTGGTTAGTATAAAACAATGGAAACATTTTAACACAGTCTCACGCAAATTCGTACATGTTTTACGAGGTGGCTAATTCATACGACCTCACTCGTATGATTTTGTACCACAGTGATGGGTAGGTTTAGGGGCGGAGTTAGGTGTAGGTCATTTGTGTGAAAATTTGTACGAACTACCCACCCCATAAAATATGTACGAATTGCCATGAGGTCAAGACTGATTCTTTATGTACATTCTTTTAAAGGAGTACAGTATATTTACTGTAGCTGAGCTATTTTAAATGCTGACTAAAGCTCAACAGACGTAGTTTCCTCTAACACTGGTTTACTGTCTTTCTGTTTTTGTGCACTTGACTGACATTACTCCTGCTGGCTCCAAAAAACAAAAAAAAAAAAAAAAAAAAAACCGAGTGAGTTCTTTAAGCAGAAAAGTTTGTTAATTGGGATGCAATCCATATTTTTTGAACAGTGCCTCATGTTTTGAGACTGTCGCTGCACGGGCTGAATGTTTGAGAGCCCCAGTAGACGGCATGTGCAGTATTTCTCAGTAGGACAAAGACAGCCCGTGTCTGGCTGAGGTAGCGTCTAACTAATGGCCATCTGTGTGCAGCAATAATGAAAAATCTCAATCACGTATGGCCACGCCGGCTCGTTAGGGAGCAAAATAAAACAGACGATGGGCTCCGACGTGTGAGAGCCATCTCGCTAATTTCTCCCTAAAGGACACCTTTCAGATCTTCCAGACAGTGAAGCTTATTTCTTGGTAAAATTCCCTTTAATTTATACGAGGCTCTTTCTGATGTAGTTAGTGGGTAGTCTGGCATGACTCCTGAAGGTCTTGTTCTTGTTGCCTAGAGTTAAACAAAACAGAAACGGGCAAAACTCACTGTTTTGCCAACAATCTTTCATTTAGACTGAGTGAGGTCTCGACGTTCCTCGCGAACCTGGAGGTGTGAACGACTGGGAGGAAAATAAAAACATACCACAGGCGCGTACATTTACAGACGTGCCGCTGTAGATGGTGTGCCTTTGCTCTGCTCAATGCCGTAATGCCTCACACACGCTTCCAGCTGCAGTAGCTGAATGTGTGTAAGGTATTCACGGCGCTCTCACCCCGAGTGTCCCAGGGCATTGGGTGTGTGGGTGTATGTGAGACTGTCCTGAGATAAAGCCACGCAAGCCCCTGAACGGCATGACTAATTTGACACATATCTCCGCGTCTCTTCTCTCACTGTCTGCCACCATCAACACTTCCCTCCTTGCCAGCCTGCCATGGAAATGATCCCAGCGCGGTCCGACACGCCGCTCAGAGCCATCCGTGCCGCATTTCTCTTAATGGACGTGGAAATCTCAAGCAGCCTTGACTTGCTTTTATTGTGGCAAAGGATCAGTCCTGGATTCGTTTAACCCCGCGTGAGAGATTGTTATGTGTTCGTAGGAAATTGGATGCATATGAGTGTCTCTCACTTTATAAGCGTCACAGTTCGGCTCCATTCGCTTTCTCTTTCACTCATACATGTCTTTCAAAACAAGCTATAGTGCCTTAAGTTCCCAGCCGCTTGTTGGTTAAGCCAGCATGGTTGTGATGAGTCGTGGGCCTGGTATAAGCTACATTTAACATAATGGTATTGGCGATTTTAGACCATGTTAATAATTTAGCAGCAGCAAAAAAGCTTCCCATTATATTAAAGTAGAAATCTTGAAAGAGTGTAAGTAGTATAATAAATCTGATATCTCTGACTCCTGCATTCTGATTGGATGAGTCAATGCAAATGGTAGGTATGATGCACACAGCAGTCATAAATGTGGATCCAAAAAAGCTATTTTTCAGATGGCCAGCAACCAGCGTTAAGACACAATACCACCACCTAGAACATAAAATTATATTTAATTTTTTTAATATTACAATTTTCAGTACTGCTGTATTGTAGCAACCCTATATAAAATAACTATAACACTCTAATTGAAGCTTCTATACAAAATGCATTATATTGGAATTCCTAATATACATTGACTTGCCTTGTCTTTTCATAAATAATTGTAAGCAAACGTAAAATGCATGATAATATTTACAGGTTAATTTGTCATAGACTTTAATAAATACCTAAATGCATACTTTCTGAGTAACACTGAATAAACTGTAGTTGCAATTATTCAACACACTGTGTCATATAAGGTCCATTACAAGGCAAATGTAATTCATTAAAACTATTTTTTTTTTAAATGCTTTAAGTGTTACCAAAATAAGTATAACCGGTTCTAAGTCACCAATGTTAGGTAATACATAATAATATATTATAAATTCTATATTAATGTGACAAAGTTAATGCCTAACAACACGACATATCTAAATAAATATAAATGTATCTACTGCCATACTGCACAGTCTTGGTTGCGGCCTTCATTCATCTCTGAGAGAGAGAGAGTCAGACGGTTCAAGTGAATACTAAACAAAGACTTTAACTCTTCTATTATGTCTCTATAGACATCCAATTAAATCACTTGAAGGTTTACATTATTCTTTAATGATAGCAAGTCAGATTATAGCCTGGTGAAATCTTAATGCATCAGACTCTTTTCGGTAAAAGTGGCCTTGTCTTCTGTAATGAGATATGTGCTGTGAAATGTTAATTACACGCAGGGCGAGAAGCAAGAACTGCTTCCAGTTCTGACCCCATTTCTATTCTTTTAATAACAATTACTTGAAGAGAAAGTGGGTTAGAAGAAATAGTAGAGACTTCACATCTGAGACAAAGAAAGCCCACTGCGAACACACCTTGCACTTGCATTACGCACTGAACTGCTGATATCAGATACTCTTTCTAATATTCTTTCCCACCCTTTCTTGAATTCTAACCAGACAGAAAGTTCCATATAATTCTGTGGAACGAGTTTGAACATGGTAAAAAGTAATACAATGACTTGAGAGTTGTTGATTAAATTAGCTAAAATATCACAAACTAACTGTTTGAATCACCAAAAAGCCCTAATTCTGTGGAAATAAGAGTCTGGATTCCATGTTGGCCTGATTAGGCTTTTATGAATCATAATAAGCTACACTTCCAGCGTGTATTCACACCAGACACAACCTGACAGACGATTACGAGTATTTCTACTCTTAGGGTGCGTCTGACAAGAAATTGTTGCACAAATCTGGTCCTGAGCGCGCAGCGGCTCTGTTATGAATAACAGTAATTGTTCGGTCGCTCGCCGCCTTTGCGCCTTTGCCAACTGGCACCTGCTCCCCCGCGCGTCACATGACACTACAGCTGTGTCCACATGTTCCCCGGGTCACCACATCAGTGCGGATAATGCCTGCTTTTGATCAGTCCCCCTGACTTTTTCCAAATGATCTCATCATATTACCGCAGATTGCTACCTATTACGGAGCGATACTCATTCAGCAATTTAGCTGCGAAAATTGCCCGGCTCCGAGGCTAATTTCAGCGGTGACATTTTACTGCACTGCTGCTGGATAGACAGCAAATGACAAAGAGTAATTAACGCTAAATGAGTCCCTCGTTTTGTGTGTGTTTAAAGGTCTAGCCCATTCATTGAGTTCTCTTGTCTGACCCAGAAGGAATTAAACTTTGTGTTTGTCTATTAAAACAAAGGCGAACACAGCGGTGAGCTAAACGGCATAACTCAGGAGTCTAGGGTAATGCTACACTGCTTCAGGGACACTGTGAGATAATTGCTATGTGTTGTGTGTGTCTTACACCCCATTTCCCCCACACACAAAGAGCTTCACACACTCACAAAAAGAAACACATGGATTTATTGTGTCGCCTCACTCACTTGCTGGTAATTTGTTTGTCGGCTTACAGAGGACATTGTTGTGGTAAAAAAAAAAAAAAAAAGACTGTGAGTGATTAGCTGTTTAGCATGATTGTGTTGCGAGGCCAGTCAGATGAATGAGCCACTGGCTTTTTCCCAGGCATTTCATGACACCACTTCAGGAAGAAAAGCAATTCCAGTCTAGATTTACGCTTGCTCGTTTGACGTGAGTTAGCAGTTTTTTTCTTTTTGTCGATTTCAATTGTACACGATATACACGTTTTGGCGTGCATTTAACTCCATATTTTTGCTCTGCAGTAGTCAGCTGTGTTGGGTTGCACAGGAAGGGAGATGCGCGCAAAAGTACGTCTACGTGGTCGAGTGACTGTTTTATCGAAGGTGCTTTATTCAAAAAGCTCAAAACTGAGTGCAAACACCAGCGACACGCGCAGAGAGTTATGAACTCATCTCCATTATGGACTGAACCCGGGATTTATGGAAGAGGAAGTTCGGACGAGGTAGTAAAAATGAAATCATGATGACATTTAAATACGCTGCCTATTAAACATATGAAAACAGAAGCTCCTCCTGCCAAAAAAAACTCGCTGTGGTCCGCCGTCCAGGGCTAAAGTGTGCTGCATCGATCAGACCGATAGATATTTCCCCATATGTCTCTCACACTCTGGAAAAATCTCCACAGGCTTATATATCGGCAATATAATCTATATTAAGAGAGATGAAAACCAAGAAATATCTTTGGTGGAGAGCTCAGATGACAGAAACGGCCTTGGTTACGAGCAGCTTTGGGAAAAAAGCCACCAGAGATGCCATTATTAGATATAATTCCACATTAGCGAATGAACGGCATTCGAATGATACACTAATGATGACCTATTCGAGGATCCTACAGGACTCAGCTGTGTTTTGGGCCAGAAGTATTGGCCTTTGATGAGGAAAAGCCAGACCACTTAATGTAGAGAGCTCTGCAGAGTGGCTCTGCCACCAAAACATATATGCATAATGGAAAAATAATGGAATTTATAATAATTTGTTTAGCTGGAGAGAGAAACAGAGGGAATTAGAGCTGCTTGGTGCTGCAGCCTGCAGACTACATGCACCTCTGCCATAACAAGATTAGAATTTAAACTATGGAGCGAAAGACTCTCTCTGGCAAGATGAAATATTAAAATAGGCCATGCCTTGGTGCTAGGCTGGAAAGCCTAACTCTGTCTCTTTCTTCGTGTGACATTTTCCAGTTCTGACATATGCCTGCCAATCAAAATGATTGACACCAAACACATCAGGCCAGCTGAGCCTGATGAATCGCTAAGCGCTGCATAAGCATCTCTGCATACGGTATATACATCTGTTTTTATGCTTTTTTGGGAGCTTTAGCCCCCGAATGTTCTATTCTTAACACTATTTGAATGCGAATTGTCATGAATTATCCACAGCGTTCAGGCTCGGCCAGCGGAGACTGGATGAAAATCCTCGTGTGTCTGTTTATTTCGCAGGGAGACGGGTTAAAAGGTTGTCAGAGTCTTCCTCGGGGCTTTAGGCTGACGTGAACACGTGTTTCCCTCCTGTGATCTTACGGAGCTGTGTGTGTTGTGTGGGGCTCGTCAGAAGGCATTTGGATCTAGAGAATCTCTGAATGATGCAGGAGGTGTGGAGCACCACTGTGACCTGCCCTCCAGGGAAAGAGACCTGTTCCTGACAGACCTGTACCTGCTGTGTGAGTTGCAGCTTAATCTAAACAGTAAAGAGGCTTTTTTAGCAAGCCATAGTAAATAGCTTTTTTAATGTGTGTAATTTCATTTTGGTTCTGCTCTAGACTGATCGTAGTTCTTATCATAACTTTTGTGTCTCTCAGATGTATGTGTATGATGTGACCAGGTGATAGCTGTATTACTGAAGTCATGGCATCAGAATAAACACAAAGTGCACTGAGCTGTAATGGAGTACAGAAAGGTAAAGATTTTCACTCACTAATTTGTAATTGCCACCAGAGGGAGCTAGGATAGTAGCTTTGGGATAGGATGAAATGAGCCGCCTCTGAAACTTTCTTTCCCAGGCCAACCAGATGGAATATTGCAACATATTAATTACATTAACATTAAAACATTAAATGTTAAAAACACAAAGGATTAAAATCAGGCATTAATAATAAGTTATAATAAATGAATAAGTAAACAAATAAATTAAACAGTGAATACATGGGAAATATTAATAAAAACACAAAGTAAAACATGTAATTTATTCCTGTGATGCAGAGTTGAATTTCAAGCACTGTTATTATTATGTCACATAATCCTTCAGTAATCATTAATTTTCTCCTGTTATTTTCCTGTTACCCATAATTATCTAATAATAATTAATATGCTTTATTAGCTCATTAATAAGATAACACTTATAATTAAGAGTGTTTTTCTACTATTTGTTATACTACTACTTCTAATAATCTTATTAATAACAAGACTGTTATTAGTATTATTCATTATTCATTCACCTGTTCTAACTGGTTTTGAATGGATCACAATGCTGAGATCCAACTTTTTTTTTTTTTTTGTCCTCCCTTAAATGCATTGAAGCTAAATCAAAGTGTGGTGAAATTCACTGTTGTCTCTCACATCGGTAACAGTGATCATGTTTCACTGCTGTCATAAATAGAGATATCCCGTCACATCTGCCGCAAGTCCTATTGTATTTCTCTCATGGAGCCGCATTTCAGCAAGCGCACTGTAAAATTCAGATTGCCTTCTTTATCATCTGATTCTAATTTTGATTTTAATTGTAGCCTAATGTCACGCCATAGCTTCCTGTACGTGAGTCATCACTGAGGAATCTGTGCTGGCTTTGCCAGAAAGCTGTTTAGCAAGTGCATAACAGATCAGCCCAATAGAGATGTCCCTTTATTGACACTGTTAGAGCAGACTCACCCTCACCCCGTGTGTTTACACACACAAATGAGCACACAAGCACCCACACACAGATGTCCTGAAATCTAAGTCTGACAGCTGCCAACTCTCTCCCTCCTCATACCTGCTGCATTCTGGGATTCTTGTTACCCAGAACTGTTGTTGTATCTGCTAATGATATGTTTATTTCCGCTCAGTAGGTGAGCATACTGTAAAATCATAATGACCAGGCCCCATCTGAGAGTGTTGATTTGATCCAGGGGTGCTTGGCAAGAAATTGATCTTGTATGTGAATGCCTTGAACCAAGTCAAAAGTAAAATAATTTCAATTCAATTCAAATGATTAAATTCATTTCATTTTGATTTGTCTTACAAAGCACAAATCAACAATGTGAATAGAAAGTAAAGTTAAAAACGAATCAGATGGAGCAAAATGAGAATCTCAGCCCAGTTTTAAGGTCATACTAAGAACAAAAAGGGTAGCAATACTCATGTTTGAAAATACTGTAGTCTTCAAGCATGAAGAATTCTTCAGGCCCCACAAAAATTGAAAAAGGGGCATAATGTGATGCTTTAGGGGTTCTGTTTGTGTATGTTTTGGAGGTTGTCAGTACTGTTTGGTTGTGGCTTGCGGCTCAACTAATATGGAACACACACCGGGCTAAGGAACAGTGTTTAGTTGGAGCTGGTGTGAATGTTTTTCACCCCTGCAGGGTGGAGATTAACACCAGAGCTTCTGAGATTGACTAGTGAAACACTACATGGACTTCTCCTTTTCCCAGTGCAATTTGAAAACATATTTGCTTTTACAATTAAGTCAGTAGCATGTAAGGTGTAAGGACTGTTTGCAACACGGTCGCATAGTGTTTTGGGTTGATGTTACAGCATTGCTAGAAAGAAAGAAAGAAAGTTTCTTTTTTATTATTTAATGGTGAAATCAGTTACATCTAATTTGTTGAGTTTTTAAAGTAATCTAATAAAGATTAACAAGAATTTTTATTCAACAGATAATTTTAAAATGATAGGAAAAAGGATAAAAAATAAATAAAACTAAGACATTAATTATTAGAATATATATTTTTTTAACAACTCAGGGAGGATGCATTAACAGATCAAAAGTAACAGTAAATGTATTATGACAATATATATATATATATATATATTTTTTTTTTTTTACAAATTCAGTTCTTTAAACTTTCTGTTCATAAAAGAACAGGACAAATTAAAATTTTTAATACAAGTATGTATAGACACACACACACTCACACATATATAGCAATGTTTTATTTTGATTAAATAAATGCAGTCTTGGTGAACATAAGAGATAAGAGAACAGTAGTGTATATTCATATATGAAATTGTTTAGTAATTATTTTGTTAGCAGTTTAACTCTCTCTATGTACGCAAAACAGGCTGCTGACAAACAGTATGTTCTCACAGTCCTGTGGAATTCCATACAGTGTGTGTGCGTGTGTGTGCGTGCGCTTGTATGTGAGACACAGTGAACGGAGTGGAAGACACGGAGAGACACGCTGAGATAATGAAAAAGAGACAATTCTTCCAGACACTGTCTCTTCTCATACTCTGCTTCTCCTTCTGTTGCACAGTTCTGTTTGGAGCCAAACAGTCAAGAATGTGGGGTATCATTTCCTGCAGAGAGATGACGTTCATGGAAAGGAGGGGAAAAAAAGAGAAAACGGCGAAGGAAAAAAAGCCCTCGCCAAAGGGAGGCTTAGTGGTGTCAGACTCAGGAAACAGAGTTTTCAGATTTGAGGGGTTAGAGACTGAATGTGTGGGGAGAAAAGCACTGGAGCTTCCACGGAGAGCGTGTGTGTGTGTGTGAGGCCGAGCGCTGGCAGCTGCTGTGGTAGGGCAAGACTGGGCAGGCTCCGGTGCTCGGCCCCAGGGAAACACCAAGCTGCCAAAGTGCCCTGGCAGGGGCCCGGGATGGGTCCGCAGGAACAGAAGAGCCTCTTTGTGCTCACCTTGCCAGCAGAAACCGGCCTGCCTCCTCTCCTCCGCGCTCCAATCAGGCCTGCTCCGCTTTGCTGTGCTTACTGAGCGATACGGCGACTACGGCTAGCAGTGAAGCCAAAAATCAGAGCTAGACTCTTCTCCGGAGATGTTCGATGAATTCAGATCTTTTACAGACGAGGATGTTGCGCTCATACAATCGTCTTCGGAGGTGAGAGATGTCTGCCCGCGCCGGGTAACTCTGGAGTCAGCTGTCTAACAGCGCTTCTCAGCTCATTAAATGAAATCCCACAGCCCGCATAGAAGAATTTAAATGAGAGCACGCGTTTGATGTGTGGGACTCCCCCTCCTTACTGGCCCTCCGTATGTGGTATGGTCAGGAAGAGGCTGGGTGGTAAACGCCTTGTTTAAGGCACTGACGGGTGAAGGTCTCAAAGGCCGACCTTGGGGAACTTAGCTGAAACTGTATATGTGTAAATCCATTGCAAATCCCCAGACCTTTTTTTCCCCCCCAACAGCCCGACTGCCTCAAGAAACTGGATCACTGCACTGTTTACAAGACCTCATGATTCATTTGGGATAAGGGGGCTTGACAAGGCAGGACCTGGGTCACTATTTGCAAAGATTGTAACGTAAAACCCAGGTCGAAAAAATGTCTTTAATGAGGACATGAGGTAACTAGTATGAAATAATTGGACTTTTACCTTGTTTTTACCTTTCTCCTGAAAACGGCACAGGGGTTGATTGGGGTGATGCAAGATTAAACCCAGTTTTTGTTTTTACTTTTTAAACATCTTCAAGAGGGCAACTGAGATATACAGTCAACAACATATTAAAGCATCTAAAATAAAGAAAATAGAAAATCTATTTTAATCTAGTTTACTCCTTGAATTCGGCTGAGCACAATTTTCAAAACTGGAAAACTCGAGATGTTTTTCTAGCACCTTGAATATCTGCGAGTCTGCACATTTTAATAATTATATATATATATATATATATATATATATATACAGTATATATATATATAAATTGAATTGAATAAAATGATTTGAATTATCAAGCCTGTTTTTTTACTGTTATTAATTCACTAATAATTATTTTCTATTTATTATTAATTTTGTATAATATTAGGACAATTGTGTAGCCCTAATATTTTTTTGGTTATGCCACCTTCTTCTAAATAAAAAAAAAACAAACAAATAATACATGTATTTTATTTGAGAATTTAAATGAAAGTGCATCATGTCGCCGTATATACAAACTTCATCTTTATGTTTTTCTAAGTAAAATAATTGATAAGATAAAAAGAGTGTCACGCTATTGACCCCTTGAAGTTAATAATGTAAAAATCAACTGAAATAAACAAATGCATACTGTTCTTGATTTTTGATTTGTTTATTTGTGTGAAGCGACAACAAATGACAAGGGTTTTGTTTGCATGGTGCCGTCCTTTGTATACACTGTCATTATGTCTTACAGACCCTGTTTATGAGCAACACCTTTTTGATATCAGGCTTCTCTCGCTACGCTGCATTCCCTGTTGGCGTGTTATTTGATTATTTGGTACTCGCACGAAACCACAAGGTCGAAACAATCACCAGCTCATAAACTCGCTGATCGGGTTTGTACATGGAATCATATCCACATGGCCACTCGATAATGATCAAATCTGTGATAAGCAATACAAGATTTTATTGGATATTGCAGAGCTCACCCACTTCGCACTTGGGCTTAAGCGGTCGGAGTGGGAGAAATAAAGATCTGAAGCCTCTATTTGAAAGAGCTGGAGGAGCTAGTGAATTTCAGAGGAGCATCTTAACCCACCTCAAACCCCTTCATCCTCCACCTCCTCCTCCTCTCGCACCCCCCTTCTCCTCCAGCGCTCTCGGTCTCTGTATCAGGTTTTGTAAGGGATTTGCCTCCCGAATCCCTCAAATCAACAGAGGATAGATGCCCATTGTGTTTAATCAAAGCACTTCCTTCCCATAATCCTTCAATTCTAACAGGAAGAATGGGAATGTGAAGGGGAATGCCATGGATGGAGCCCATGAAGGCCCACATTATACAGTCTCATTTGGATTTCTCCAGCAGGCAGTGCCAGGACCCGGGCCTTGTTTATTGATATTTCATTTATCTGTTCTTTCTTACTTTGGTTTGTGTGTATTGGGCTATTTGTGTTGCCCTTGCTGGCATGTTCTGTTGTGGATAGATGTCAGCTCCCCAATCATGTTTACATTGGAGAATAATTGACTTGTCACCTGCAGAAACCTGCTTATGGGTTTAAATCTGTTGCTGTGCTTGGCAACGTAGCTGCATACTGTTTATGCTCCCATCAGGTGAAAGCAGCAAAACGTGTTGGAGTTGGCTTGCCGTAATCCTGTTCGGTCTAGTAATCGAGTTAATCCTCAGGGACTCACCCTGTTTGCACTTTCTCCCATAAGTCCCTGGGGCAGTGCACCCACCTGACACCAAAGTATTGTTAGTGCGCTTAACATACTTCTTCAGGTACGCATGAGTTAAACGAATATTCTAAGATCAGTACAAGTTACGCACAATTGACCTGTGGCATAATGTTGACTGCCACAAAAATTAATCAAATTAATTAAAAAATAAGTTATTACAAATCTAGGTTACAGTGACAAACTTTCAATGGATATAAATTTACATCAATTGTAAATGTGAAAATGGCCATATGTGCCATTTATACAGGACATGTCCTGGCCTTTTACATTGCCTAAAACATCCATAGTAGTTTGACCAATAACATGCAGGTGCATAATCGAGCTATTGTGGCACGTCATGCGTGAAAAGTTGAGAACAATCAAAGCTATGCAAATACCTGCACGCGTTTCATTCGTTCGGCTTGCAGCTGATCAGTGACCGCGAGAGCAATTTGAAAGCATAAGAAGCCATCTGCTCTGCTCTCTATAGCTATTATAGTAAAATAATGTCATACAACGACTGACTTGCCGAGTGCTAACAGCCAAAACCTAGATATTTTAGGCAATAAAGAAATCCTGGTAAGGGTGTGTTCTGTAAAAATGGCCTGGATGGTCACCCTGTAGTAGCAACAAACAAAATAACATTTTATTGTGAAAACATTGTACGCTAATCTTTCCTGTGTAAGTGTGATTTAATATCCAATTTCTAACACTGTTTGCACTGTAAAATAGCTTTACAGATTAAACAATACAAGTTTACAGAATAATATATGTAAATGCTTTTCTATGATAATTGCTACCTGGGCTTTTTGGGAACACTTGCTTGTGGAAATTTGTCTTGTGGAACAAAAATATATAAATTTACCCATATTTACAAATCACTGCAGTTTCCAGTTGAAATGAACACTAGAGGCATTGAAAAGTTTACTCCTTTTCACACAAAATATGATTTACATGGCAAGAGTTTTCAAATAAGAAAGCCTAATTTTCATGCCGTTCCTTCCACAATTTTATATTGTGTCTTTTAAAACAATTTTAACACACTGCAAGATTTTCAAATTGATACTTTGGAATGTTAGTGTCACGTATCTATCAAATGCAATAGGTTTACTTATAGCTCACATGATATGGCATTACTCTTGTCAGGTGAAGCGCACTGATAACTGCCAGAAAACTATGGTTAGACAAAATAGCTCAAACAAATAGCTTGCATCAGCTGATCCCCAACTACCTATACAAATACGACACATAGGTCTGAATACTTAGGAGCATGTGATATTTCAGTTTTTTAATAAATCTGGAAAAATGTCAACAATTTTGTTTTTTTCGGTCAACATGGGATGATGTGAGTACATTAATGAAGGAAAAAAATAACTTTTTGAATAATTTTAGCGAATGGCTGCAATATAACAAAGAGTGAACAATTTAGGGGGTCTGAATACTTTCCGTACCCACTGCATAAGGTCTCAGTATTATTAGCAATTTGCATGTTGCTCAGTGGCTAATAACCCTCCTCCATCCCCAGCTCCTCCTCTTGTCCACTCAGAACGATTCTTCTTTAAATTAGACTTAATTCTAAAATGTGCACATTCATTATGGAACTTTAATGATATCTGCAATACATTTATGTTGGTTCTGTTCTGTTCTCTCTCTGCTCTTATCAGTTCCAGGCTGCAGGGATGAGCAGGGAGTATTTACCCAGAACAGAACCATACCGCCAATCCAAACTGTATGCTAATTGTCACAGAGCCTTAAGCTTTTAGCAACACTCCCCAGACATTTGATTTCTTAACCGCTACAATACGAATATAAACCAACATAATAAAAATATAGCCACGGTCACATATTGAATGCATGTAATAGTGTCACTCACTGGACAGTTTGAAATTGCTGCAAAAAGCGTAATAAGGTGTTGCAGCAATGTCACAAGTACATATTTTCAGTGAACTTGAGTTGAATATGCTTCCCATTTCAGCTTTAAAATCCACCACTAAATCCATTCACTTTCACATTGTTTCTTTTTCTTTCTTTTTCTTTTTTTTTATATGGGACAAGTTCTAATCAACATTATTCTACTAATGATTTACTTGTACTAAACCTCGAAGCTTCCTCGAGCATGTTCTGCTGACTAAAATGCTTGCGCAGAATCCAATTTCCAAAACAGTATGTCATCGGCAGACGGCAGGCAAAAGAAAGCAGAGAAAGCGAAATGGTTTAAGTTTACACGACATGGACTCTTGGTGGATCATTCATCCTTTACTCTGGACCACAAGCCTGGGCTCAGATCCAAGCAGATCTCAGCCAAGGCCTTTCCATGGGCCTGTATTACTCCTGAGGGAAAGGTATCTAAGCCTTCCCCGCTACACAATTTCCCAGTGCCTTTCTACTTGAGTGGGTGGCCCCCGTGTGCCCTGGCTCCTGGTCTTTCAGTGATGGAGACCGCCCTCTGCTCTGGAGAAGGTGAAATCAAATTCCGCAGTCGGAGACAGCAGCGAACGGCAGGAGACCATAGAGCGAAGATTAAAGATCCATCTCATATTTTCCCTCCATGTGCACTGAATAAGCATTGTAATCCGTGGAATCAAATGCTTCTAATGTAGCCCTCAAGGGTCATGATATCTTGCATGTGACATTTAGCTGTTTTAAAACGTTTTCCCATCTCATATCAAATACTGACAGTGAAGTCTGAACAAAATACTGGGTATCGTCTACACTGAAGACCTGACAATGACATTACCTTGGATCTCATGCATTTCAGCTTGAGCTGGAAATGGATACTTCTGTATTTGATGTGTAAATTGATATTGATGATCAAAGTAAACAATGTGACCCTTCATATGAGGCTTTGATTTGAACCTTTTGAAGAGAGTCCAAACCAATTAATGAAGTTTGGAGTCGAATCCCAAGAGCTTCATTAGAAGGCCGAACGGCAATTTCAAAGACAGCTGCCATTTCTCTCCTCTGGTGTCCCCCCAGTCCCATTCAGCACATTAGAGAACATCTAACAGTTAATTTCAACTTACCATTTGTTCAAGAAACCCAATTGTTAAGTAGAAATTTTGGGATTTAAGATTTGAGAGAATGGAGACAAACGAAGTTTCAGTTTCTTCTCAGAACATAGCATTGTCAGACAAGGACGAACGTCCTTCTTCCTGGGAATGATTAATGATGCTGGTAATCTGACTAGGGTAGTTTAAGAGAGGAACAGGTTTGTTGGATATTGATAGCTATTCCCATCTTGGCTCAATCTCCAAGGAAACAGGAAGTGGCCATTGAGACTACTGAGCTTGGGAGGAAATGTGTTATAGCTGTTTGTGTCATTTGAGACAAGGAGTGCATTTAGATTTTTACAGAGTTTAAGAGTTACGTAATTTAATTTCAAAAATAAAAAATGTAAATGTAGTCTGTTACAGTTACTGAGAAAAAAGTGTAATTTAACTACAGTAAATCAAAAAGTAAACACGTGTAATGAGTTATGTTAATCATTAGTTACTCTTTATTGCATATTAAATAGAGTAACTTGTAATCTTTAACATATTACACTTCTAAAAGTGTAACTTTCCTCACTGGATTTTAAAAAGCTAAATTGAAGGCAAAATAAATAAACTACAAAAATAGACAGCATTACATCTGTTTTGTTTTAAAATTTGGTAGTACAGTGTTTATTATCTGACTAGAGCATCACTGACATCATACTTTGTCTGCATTGAAAAAAAATCCATTTAAAATGGGAACATATTTCTCTTTTTAAGCTCTTTTTAGCCTTGTAACTGCCGGTCTCAAAGTGCTTTTCATTACCAGTTTGGGAAAAAGAGTCAAAGCACATGTAAAGATGAGTTCTGTGGAACAGCATTTCCTTCTCTAAGATTATAAAAACACCAGATAATAAGCTGCTTGTGTGTGAAAGAACATCATTCACTCACATATATTTATTTCATTAAATCGTACAAATTAAAAACGAACAGGGAGTCATACAGTTTGGGAACGACAAGACAAAATGTACATTTTTAGGTAAACCTGAAACTATGACATATCAATACAATGTGCTTTAAACCGTGGGACTTGTTTATTTAATTGAATGCATTTATTCATTAATTGCGAAATGAACAAATAGTTGCATCGCATACATGCTTTAAATTTTTTTACATTTAAAACCCAATTTCTTTGGAGAGCGGCTTTTCCGTCTCCTCTTCAGAAGTGGCAAGGAAACCCCTCAGTTACACACATTTATGAAAAGCAGGGCAGCTTAACCGAGGCCGGCCTCCTGCAGGAGATTTTGTCAGTTCGCTTTTTTCCATCAGCAACAGGATCAGCCGTAAATACTCTCTTCCCAGGAGTGCGCATGGCTTCTCTTTTACACAAATTCACACACTCTCTATAGCTCGCTCGCCCTCACCCTCTTCCTCTCTCTCTCTTTCTCTCTCGCTCCCTCTTTTTGTGGCTCCTACAAACAGTCCAACTCTTTTCTCAGCCATTGGTTCCTAACCCAGATCAAATGTTAGGGTTAAAAAAGCTAAAGTCCGATGTGGATGAGCAACTGCCCATAAAACACTTTAATCCCTAATGCTGTAATGTATTTAATTTCACACTCTCTGATGCTGTTGCCCCTTTTTAGGATTAACGAGGGTGGGGGCTGGGTCAGGGTCTGGGACAGAGGGGGCCACTCAAGCCCTTCCAATGCAAAAGATGAAGATTGAGGACGCCGCTCTAAAACAGTTGAGCTCTTCATAGAGCCGGATCCACAGAATGCCACCGAGCTGTTTGGATGCTTGTATTTAAATTGGAGCGGAGGGCTTTAAAGAGCAGGGGAATGCAATGATATCTGCATTGTCCTAAACCCCTGCTTGAGAGACCCGGGCAAATCCCATTGTATGCGTGTTACTATGGAGCTTCATAAAGTTGAAGACCAATATAGTTGCGCCTTTATTAGATGAGGATCTGCACAGGCGGATGGGATATTGGATGCAATAATTCCCTGCTAGGAGCGCACACATAGCCTCTTTTATATCGCCCTCTAATATCCAATTTACGGGCGAGAGAACCTCAGCCAACTGAGCCCAGTAAGTTAAAATGCAAAGTCTTCAGCGTGAGATGGAATTAAGGCCAATTTTTCCTCTCTTCTGTTTGCCAACACTTTTGAGGTTTCAAGAAAAACTCAACTTTCCTCCTTATTCTGCCCTAGTCTCATTCACATGAGAGATAGATGCAACTGAAAACAACAACTTACTCGGAAAGCCTGCAGCTTTGAGGTTCCACACTGTGTTTGGTAAAGGGTTTATATCATGTTTGGATAGCTGTGTGTTTAATTAAAAAGTAAATTAAGGCCGGCAAAGTTAGCGGCGTTGGGCAGCTTTTAACGGTTTCTTCTGGACATACTAGAATCCTGTTATCCGGGTTAGAAAAATAAACTTTGTGCTCTTTAACAAAAAAGAACAGACTTCTATCTGTTTAGATAAATCCTTTAGTGCAATTGTATTCAAGTGCTTCAGTTCCCCAGATCTTTGCTTGCGTCTTCTAAGAACACACACACACAGTCATTTTCTTTCGCTGTCTAATTCTCCCATGGACTCTGATACAATCACTGCCAGCGGATGTATTTACTCATAACAAGGGCTTAGCTGCAGCCCTGTAAATAAGAATGTATGGTGATTTATACGCTAAGCAGCAAGGATTGTGTTGCCCTGCTGGTTTAAGCATTTTACACTTTGATAAACTCACCCGAGGCTCTCTGCCACTTTGGGTACTAAACCTCCAGTGTTGACCCAGCCCTGCTGCCTTTTGCCCTGTTAAGCAGGCAAAACCAATCTGCTAAGTACACATGCCGTTTTTTGGCTTTAAACGTTGTTAGAGCTTACCATGCAGTTTTAGGTTTGGAGTTGTGGAGATGACCTCTAAAAAAAATACCACTGAAAACAAACAAAAAAGCAAAAGCTTTGTAAAATATCGATGTCACAGCCGATGCAAAAGCTTGAGAGGGGGGATGTTTACTGCATTTATTATTTACTTCCCTGAATGCAAAAGCTAATGACAGTGTGCAGAAGTCATAAAACAATCCTCCATCTTATTATTTGATCATTTCTACTTGATGGCTTCATTGCCAAGAAAATGGAATGAAATACTGGCCGTGTCAATAGTGGATCCATAATGACTGTGCTATTTGGCTTTTGCTTTAGAATAATTTAAAAGCTCAGTGATCAATAACTAATCTTGGCTATAGTCAGATGAAAAGAAATAAAGTGGTAAATGATGAGGCACACTATCATAAGGCATGCTCACACCATTCTTGGGAAAAACCAAAATCACAATAACTTATTTGATGAGTTTTTATCCTCTTCATTGTCTGTCGTTTAAGGTGAAAAATCTGTTCAATTTTGTGGAATAGACTGAAACATGACACAATTTGTTAAATGAGCTGAAAGTGCGAAGCGCTGCATACAATCTTTTCCTTAATGGCCATCTTTGTTGTGTTTTCTAACAGAACAAAAATATCTAAATATCCTTTGAACAATATTTTATATACATTTCCCAGACAAGATTTTAACAAGAATCTTGTAGTAAAACAGTATAGCATATAGAGATTTTTCAAGTGTGTGTGTGTGTGCGCACATGGGGAGGGAGTGGGGTAATGTATAAATACAAAATGCACATATTAAATCTCTGAAAGCCATTTATAGAATTGTATGCAATTTTGCTTCTCTATTTCCGCTCTCGTTTTTAAGGGCCCCTAAAGTGTCCCTATTACATATTCATGCAAAGGTGGCTAATTCGACCTCACTCGTTTGATTTTGTACGATTTGTCTGGTGATGGGTATAGGTTTAGAGACAGGGTTAGGTATAGATCATTCGTATAAATTCATACTTGTAAAATACAAACGATTTAGTGAAAATTGAATGAGTTGGTTGGTTGTATGAATTTGTACAAACTAGCCATGTCATAAAATAAATACTACGTGAGACTAGGCTGCATAAAACACTTCTTTTTTCTTATATGCATTTATTTTTATCTTATTTATTTAAAGACTCTGAAACGATTGATTTTTCCATACCCCTCCGGTGATTGTGGATTTCATTTAATGAGTTTTTACCGCTCCAAAAGCAGCACCTAGTGGCATATAATGAATTAGCATTTTCATTTAGACCAACAAGAAAAGACCAACAAGTCTTTATGATTCAATATGATTCAGAGCTGACTCTTTCTTTTGAGAGACAATACAGTGCACTCTCCGATTAATAACTTTGCAGGATGTTTTTAGTCGCGTCATGCACAGAAGATAATGTTCAAAACTCCATAACAGAAGTACTTTAAACTTTTTCCTAACAGCTTAACATCTACTTTACCCAGCCCAGTCGCACGTTTTTTTTTTCGTGGTACTGACACGATTCTTACTCGACTTTCGTGAATCCAGCATGAAAAGATGCATCCAATCGAATC
>JAUCNO010001053.1:13292794-13309520 GCA_032353835.1 Enteromius viviparus
ATATAATAAATACATGAGCCATAGCTGGTAGTCCTATCATATAAGCTACATTTTCATAGAAATGTAAATGTCATATTTAAATCACATGTGTAGTTTTTACTTATTTTTGCATTTTTCTGTGTCGCTGACCTTTTAAAAACAAATTGGTTTTGGAAAGATACTTCAGTGAGTGCTGCTGAGACTTTCAGTACATCATATGACTCCTCAAACTTTTCTATAATCTATAATAATAAGACAGGTATTAGATTAAGCCAGGACTAGGTCTTTGTTAATTTAGGACATTTAAGTAGTTTTTGGAAGCATGTCTTACAAAAAAGCATTATCTGGGAGCATTTTAAGACCAAACAATGGCAGTAATGTATTTTAAGGTAAATCAGTGCAACCCTTTATTTAACATTTATTTTAATAGGACTAGTCTTAAACCCCGTTCAGTAAAATGCCCCAATATGTTTTATTTTAGCTTTATTTAAAAAATGAAGAAGATAGGAATTCAATTATAATGAAAGTTTTGTCAAAAAAGAAAAAGTTTAATAAACTAAGTAATCAAATTACTTGCCAAAAAACAGGTGTTTAAGCTTCCGATTAAACCGACTGAAGCAAATAAAGCGAATATAATGCAGCTAATACACTAATACAAAAATATTGTTAGAAAATTAAATTATATTTATTTAATGTAGGTATATTTTATATAGCTTGGCTGCCAGTGCGATTTTATTAACCGAATCATCGGAACCAAAAAAAGCGAAATCGCGGTTCCTCATCGGCCTCTTTTCGGGTTCGTACCGTTTCGTTCACACAACAGTCTGGTACCTGTTAAATGATACTCGCTCACATCTATTTAAAAACAAGATAAGTAAACTACTTTCCTGCATGGTTAACGTTACAGCATTTAAGTCGACAATGGTAACTAAAACAGTTTATTAATTCATTAGTAATTTGGCTGTCGACAGGCCAATACAGTCAGCTATTAACATTACCAGTAATGAATATGTTTTGATATGTAATGATACAACTTTATTAAACACTATAAATCGTTAGAATGGTAAATACTCGTTTTGAACGTTAAGAAACCGTCCTAAAAGTGTTGCAAGAATAGCTATAAGCTGTTTAGTAAGAAGTCCAGCACTCAGTAGTGGTAACGTTATCTAGCGTCGGTCATGTCGGAGTCGGGTCACAGTCAGCCCGGGATGTACGGACAGGGAAAAAGGAGGAGGCGACGGCGAGACCGAGACCCAGGACCACCCGCCCAAAACCTCTCCGGACCCAGCCGAGATCGAGACTATGTTCCCCGTGAGCGCAGGGTAAGTTTCTGTGTCAAAACACGAGTTCTCATCATTTTTAAACATATAATGGTTTAGCGCAGAGACCTTCAATGTTTTAGATGTCAGATATAATCCTCCTCCCGAGACGGACCTACATCCTAAAATGTAAAAGCAACTGTATTTATTGTTATTTTTAGTTTAGACCTCATTTGTTCTGTGAAAACATTAGTACTATAAATATATCTGCAATGCACCCCAGTGGGAGTCCTGAACCCTAGTTTGAAACCACGTCTTTTATTGACAGAATTGTTGTTATCATGTGTTTTCAGGATGGCAGCGAGGAACCCACTGGACCTCTTCTCCAGAAGACTCCTATTATTCTTGCTAAGCCTCCTGGAGAGCGAGTATGTATACAATTTATGTTTATTCTACACAAGAAACTCTTGCTTTGGATTGTTTTGTATTTAGCATTAATGCATGATATTGTCTTCATTTGTTTTTTAGTCCAAACCAAGTGTTCCAGCAAGTGGAGCCCCATCTTTGGAAAAGCCAATTATGCTCATTAAAACCAGAGATGAAGGGGGGAAACCTGGGAACCCTCCTGATGTGGCTCCTTCAGTCTCAGGTGCAGGAAGTGCCAAACTGGAGAGGGAAGGCCAGCGACCAACTCAACCTGTGTATCAGATCCAGAACAGAGGCATGGGCTCCGCTGCATCCGGTGGAGCTGTGGATCGTCAGTTATTTTCTCACATTTTGCTCCTTAATGTATATTTTAATTACACACATAAGCTGTAGAGGAATGGTTCATGGAGTTCAGAGAGCTAATAAAAACATCACTGTAATTCACAAGAAATTGTCACAATGTCTTGTGAAGCAAAAAGCTGCATGTATTTACTAAACAAAATTTAACTTTTATGATCACTTAAACCTTTATTATTGGTATTAATCATGTTTAACCATGTGATTTTCAGCTGTGATTGGCCAGACTAAGCTCCTCCCCCCTGAGAAGATGAAGCACAGCATTAAGCTGGTGGATGACCAAATGAATTGGTGTGACAGTGCTATGGAGGTGAGAGCATATGTTTTCTGTTATTTTTTTCATAGGTACATAACAGTCAGGAGAATGTATGCCAAATTCTGTTTATTATTTATCAGTATCTGCGAGACCAGACGGATATGTTAGTAGTTGGAGTTATTGGGCTGCAAGGCACAGGCAAGTCTACAATCATGTCTCTCCTGTCTGCAAACAGCCCTGAGGAGGACCAGAGGTTAGTTCATCATCAGTTTCCTGAGTTTGTATTTGTTTCCACCATTTATTTGCTTTTTTATTTCATTGTTCTTGCATTTAACCCAATGCTTCTCTGTTAAACAGGGCGTATGTGTTCAGAGCTCAGACGCAGGAGATCAAGGAGAGAGCTGGGAACCAGAGCAGTGGAATCGATTTCTACATCACTCAGGAGAGGGTCATCTTTCTGGATACACAGGTCAGACTGTAGGGTCAAACAGAATTTTTTTTTTTTTCCTGTTTTCATGTAATCAACTAATTGTCATTTTCATCTCCAGCCAATTTTAAGCCCCTCTATTTTGGATCATCTTATTAATAATGACCGCAAGCTTCCGCCGGAATACAATCTCCCACATACATATGTAGAGATGCAGGTGAGACAATGATGCCCAACACTTAATATATGCAATGTGTTTATAATAACGGTCACGTAGACTTTTACAAATATTCTGTAGTTTATTTGTCATGTACTATTTTTAAATATTCTAATAATTCAACATTACAAAAAATATTATGTAGATTCAATTAAACTGAAATTCTCCTTTTTCTTCCCAACTGTTTGGTTTAGTCTCTGCAGATCACGGCCTTCCTTTTTACCGTCTGCCATGTTGTAATTGTGATTCAGGACTGGTTCACTGATATCAACTTATATAGGTAATAAATGATGTCATTTAAAGTTTAAATAATAATGATATAAAAGTTTCATATAATTATACGTATATGTGTTTACATTACATGATCTGACAGCTGAATAAATAAGCTTCCCATTGATGTATGATTTGGATGAATAGGGCAATATTTGACCGAGATACAGCTATAGAAAAATCTAAATGCTGAGAAAATCATATTTAAAGTTGTGCAAATGAAGGTCTTATTCATGCATATTACTGGTCAAAAACCCATTCAATGTATTTTTGGCTATTGCTACAAACATACCCCAGCTACTTAGGACTGGTTTTGTGCTTCAGCGTCACATATACATACATACATATATATATATATATATATTAATCTCTATATATATTAATGTCACACGATCCTTCAGAAATCATTCTAATATGCCGTTTTTACACATAATGTCTTACTGACCCCCAAGTTTTGAATAGTTTATTTATACTGTATACTTCAATTCTCGTAGTTAGTAATAAACAGACAATCAATGATCAGAGTGAGTATGGATAGTGATGGTCATAGAAAACTTGAGGCTCAGCGGGGCAAAAACTAACAGCTCTGTCTGAACAGGTTTTTGCAAACTGCTGAGATGCTGAAACCCTCGACTCCATCGGCCAGTCACGACAGCACCGGCTCCTCAGGGGCAGATGATGGCTCTGAGTATTATCCTCACATAGGTCTGAAAAATATTAATGGTCATAATTATTCCTGAATCATTTACTGAGCTCTACTGGGTTGCACTTTCACATTCATTATGTATGAAACTGCTGGCAAACGCTCATAGATTTAGTGTTGAGTAAGGCTTTAATGCTTGTCTTTTTGTTCTGTTTCATAGTTTTTTTGCAGAACAAAGCGAGGAGGGAGGAGTTCTGTCCACGAAACCTGAAGAAAATGCATATGGCAGTTGACAAGCTTATGGCCCATTCCCACCTAAAATATAAAGGCCAGTCCACATGGCATGAAATAAAACTGTTCTAAACGCTACATGATTTGGTGTTTTAACTCACTGATGTTTTTTTTTTTTTCCTGTTGTAGGCACCTTATCCATGCTGGATTGTAACATATTCCCAGGACTGAATCGAGATTACCTGGAGACAGAAGTCAATCTTTTCCTCTTACCCATGATGGAGAATGATGGGGAAGATGCTTTGACAAGAGCAGGTCAGAAAATAGGTTAAACTACATTTTAGAACTGTTATTTGAAGCGACTAGTTCAACAAGGTCATTGAGTACTACTGTTGATTATGTTTGCATTGTCGTTGATGGATGTGCTCACTTAATTTGGGCTGGATCTGTCTCTTTTGTGCACCAGGTTCAGGTCCCCCTCTTTTCTCTCTGCTGCCTGGTTACAGAGGTCACCCCAGCTTCTCTTCACTGGTTTCTAAGTTCCGCAGTCAGATCCTGGCTATGTCTCGCAGTCAGCTCTCTCACACAATTCTCACTGAGAAAAACTGGTAATGCACACCCTGACACGTAATGCTTCTTTTATTGTTTTGGAATTGATTTCTTTGTGTACCTGCGTTTGAAAGAAATATTTAAATGAACAAAGTATGAAATAATATTATTTTTTTATCCTCGTACATTTAAGATAATGGATCACTTTTTTTGTGTTTGCAGGTTTCATTATGCAGCTAGAATTTGGGATGGTGTTAAGAAATCATCTGCGCTCTCTGAATATAGCCGATTACTATCATAGAAGTTGTGTTCTCACAGTACCTGTGAGTTGACTGATAAAGGGGACTGGGCTCCTGCTCAGATGATTACAGACAGAAGGCAGTTCCCAAAGAGATGACTGGCTCACAGAAATGCAGTAGCGCTGAGTGAGGTCTGGATCACAGCAGCGGAGTGCTTTGCGGTTTGGAAGTTGTGCATGAGTTGTTCTATGAAAATGAGCAGGTGCCTGCCAAGGTCCATCCAGTCATGTGTTCAACTTATTGTTGTTACAAAAGATAATACGCAAAGAGTCAGTGATGTAAACATTTTCTTTCTACAGTAAAAACGTGCAGAAGCTTTTGATTTTCATATTTTATTTGGCTTATGTAAATAAAATGGTATGACAGCACACTTTGCTTTTTTTTAGATATGTGTCTGAACAAAAACCTGTAACCTCGATGCAGTAACAGAATGATTGTTTTATATAATTGTTTAATGAAATGTAATAATAATAATAAAGGTTGCCATCTTAATTTGCCATGTCGATTAATAAAATTTGATCAAACATTGATCGATATTGCATTGTTTAATCTTTGTCCATACTATTTTTTAGAAAATTGCTAAATCATCATCAGTTGATCATGAAACATGAATAATAGTGGGATAACAATTACAAAATAACATTCTCTGTACACTGCACTGATCATTTTAAAGCATATAATTATTTGTGTTTGTTTATATAAATGTATTGTTTATTAAATGAACAAAATAGCATCAATGAAAATGTAAATTGTTATATATGTGTATGTCTATATATATATAAACCATTAAAAATGATAAAAAGATGTTGCGCATGCGCCATACATAGACGTCTTATCCGGACGAATTTAGTAGACGGACCCGCGCATGCGTACATGTTTGGGGGAGGAGCAAACACGAAAATTATTAATGAAATCATTATGTTGTAAGTATACGCGTTTATAAGAAAGACACGCGTCTTTTACTCCGTTTATAAAAGGTGTGAGAAACATGCTACAATGAAAGGTCTGGCACTGGCTTGTATCTTGAATTTTTAAATGTCAGGTTGTTTGTACAGGTTTAGAGATTTTATTTATTATTTAATAAAGTGGGATATCCGCCTGACATAAAGTCTCTGTTATACTATGAAAGGAAAAAAAACTGAAAAACCTGTAACTGCACAAACAGACCACACCCTCTAAAGTTTCTGGAACAAGATTCAAACTGATTTTATGTTTCAGGAAAAGTTTTCAAGTAACGTTGGGCAGTTGCACAGGAGACGGTGTATTTTTAATGTCTATGTAGACTGCAATGTTGTTGCAACTTTTTTGTGTGCTGGTTACCAATATTTTTTCTTACTGTTTCAGCCTAAAGTAGCTGCACAAGAGTTGTGATGGAACTCTTACCATTTGAGGAGGTGGAGCGTGTTGCTGGTGCCAAAATGGAGAAAGGTGGTGTCACTTGTGTTCAACAGTATGTAAGTGGTGCAGTTAATTACCCCTACACGAAAACGTCCAACAAATATATTTCAGTGAACTTGATGAACGCACACAAATTCTGGTCACGAAGCAGTTACTTGCTGTATTAAGAGCGTTTTTTAATCACAAGACTGAATTACATTCTTGCCTTCTGCTGTGCATCTTAGTCGTCCATATGAGAGAAAAAACAAAAAGCATTTATTTATCTTGCTCTGAAAACATTTTTAGGTTGTTTTCCTTGGTAGTGTTATTAGTAGTAATTTAAATAAGTTCAGGGATGTGTATTTAATATTTTATATAGAGTCATAAGAATGGTTGCTATGGCTACAGTCTTGCCTTTTTGTGTCATTGTGCCCTTGAGCTAAGTATTACCTAAACATGCATGTTGACATGCATATCGCTTTCACTAGAAAATGAGTTAATAAGTAATAGAAATATTGCTAAATATATACACATTATCATTCAAATGTTTCATTAATTCTTTATTTAAAATAAAATAAAAAGCACACATTTTTTCAACATTTATGATTATTCATAAATGTTAGCAATCAGCATATTATAATTATTTCTGAAGTATCATTTGACACTGAAGACTTATGACTGCTGAAAATTCAGCTTAGCCTTCACAGGGATATATGACATTTTAAAATTAAATTAAAATAAAAAGTCTTTATTTTAAATTGTAAAAATATGTAAAACTATTAATGTTTTATTATTGTATTGTATGAAATTATTTTTGCACTAATGGTAGGTAGAAGTAACTTTTTAAAGTCTTTTTATCCCTCAAAATGAAATGGTAATACACTGCTAAAAAATAAAGGGAACACTAAAATAACACTGAATTATTGAAATATTCTTATTAAATAATTTGTTCTTTGCATAGTTGAATGTGCTGACAACAAAAATCACGCAAAAATTATTAATGGAAATCAAATTAACCCATGGAGGTCTGGATTTGGAGTTACTCAAAATTGAAGTGGAAAAAAACACTACAGGTTGATTCAACTTTGATGTAATGTCCTTAAAACAAGTCAAAATGAGGCTCAGTAGTGTGTGTGGCCTCCATGTGCCTGTATGACCTCCCTACAACACCTGGGCATGCTCCTGATGAGGTGGAGGATGAGATCCTGAGGGATCCCCAGACCTGGACTAAAGCATCTGCTAACTCCTGGACAGTCTGTGGTGCAACATGGAGTTGGTGGATGGAGCGAGACATGATGTCCCAGATGTGCTCAATTGGATTTAGATCTGGGGAACAGGCAGCCCAGTCCATACCATCAATGCTTTCATCTTGCAGGAACTTCTGACACACTACAGCCACATGAGGTCTAGCATTGTCTTGCATTAGGAGGAAGCCAAAGCCAACCTCACCGGGGTCTGAGGATCTCATCTCGGTACCTAATGGCAGTTAGGCTACCTCTGGAGAGCACATTCCTGTCCCACTGCCAATGCTGGAGGATGTTGCAGGCAGCAGGATGTTCTCCAAGAATGTGATTGACTTGGACTTAAATTGTGTTGTTTAAGTGTTCCCTTTATTTTTTTGAGCATATATATATATATGGGTATTTGAAATATAATGTAATACAATGTGCGTGTGTGTGTATACATATGGGTAGTTAAAAAAATATAAATTGGACTGTGTCTTTGACACAATTAACATACAATGTACAATTTATAATTGGCTTCAATTTTATCAGGTTTGTTACAATCTGAGTTATGGGAAAGTATGCATATATGCATATGCTAATTTATCTAGTGTATAATAGTATACATAATGTTTATTATTTTAACTTCAAACCACATCATGTATTTTCTGGTGTTATGATTAATTCCCTTGCATTTCAGACCTTTTGTACATATTTTTAATTTTCATCCTTTATATCTATTCAATTTAAATTTAGCAAACCAACCAACAAACAAACAAATAAAGAAATAAATTCAGTGTGATGATCTTCACCTGACAGATTTGTATTAAGTATCTATGTATTTATATTTAAGTTTATATTAAGCACAACGATATTATCAGTATGCATAATGATTCACAATTATTCTTTCTTTTCCACATACTTATCCATTACTTTAAATATATATATAAAAAAAAAAATAATAATAAATGCATTTACTTATGATTTTACGATATTATTATTCAGACCTTTCTAATGATGACAAATAGACCCAGTGTTTTGAAAATTATCACGGAGGCTTGTTTTTTATTAATTGTATTTGTAGGCAGAAAGGTTTATACGTTAGTTTTGGATTGTTTGTGTATGTGGAGGACTCCAGCCCTGCTCTTGAACCAGGGATCTGCTCAGGTCGTGAGACTGTAAATATACAGGCAAAGACCTGAACCCATAAATCTTCCTGTGCAGTGCCTGCCGCCTCTTACACATGGCCATTACAGCGCGCTCACACACACACACACACACATCTAATGTACTGTTCCACAAGTAGCTCCAAACACACAAACATGACCCAAACAGCACAAGTTACTTATCTGTTTCTCTCATGCAGCCTCTTAGTAAATTAGTTTGCATGATTTCAAAAGATTAGTATGAAATAACTGTCTGTGTAATAAAACAAATCTTTGTAATAATGACTAATAAATAAAAAGTTAAGTAAGTAAGGTAAGTTAGTAAGGTAGTTGTTAAGTTTAGGTATTGGGCGGTTTATTGAATCTAAAATATGCAGAATAAGGCAATATTATGAGCTTTAATAAAAAAATATTGTTAATGGGGGGTATTTATTTACTTTGTAAACTCCCAACCTCTTAAATTAATTTGTGTTTTTTCAAGGGCACATATACAAAAGTGAATAAATGGAAAGGCGTCATGATTTTTACTGCTCAGAGGGGAATTTGGCAGAGTTGTTCACCTAAGACATGCTGTGACAGTTCCAGTTTGATTGCAAGCCATTATTTTATACTCTTTTTAAAATAATTTATCATCACAGAAATCCCACAAAACAAATGTGATTCTCCTTGACTATTGTCTGGTTAATTTGATTGTGCTTTGAAATACAATTGTTTTGTTTTTACATTTTTATTTATTTAATTCTTTCCTCTAAGTTGTGAATGCACATGTTGGGCAGAGTGTAACGTTAATTGGTTTTCTTTTGTTTTCCTTGTCTTATTTACCATTTGTTTGGATTCACCATGCAAATAAACCTCACCTGCTGCCTTGGCTTTCTTTGTCTCTCGCACAACGCACCAAATCTCAAGGCGTTTTAATGTTACCCTGGCACAAAAAAACTAAAAACAAACATCAAATATAAATGAAGTATTAACAAGCATCAATAAAATATACATCGTAACTATAAAGCATATATATATATATATAACTTTTTATTTTGTAATTTGATATAATTATTATAATTAAATTACTTAATAAATTAATAAATTAATAAGTAAATGAAGTAACACAAATAAACAAATGAATATTTAAAATAAACAAAACAAACAAATAGATAAATAAATTATTTAAGTATATTCTATTACATCTGCACTTTATGTGTATATGGGTGTTTGCTTCTTGAAAATAAAATTCCATAACATTTAATTAACTTTAAATTACCTGTAAAAATAAAATGAAATAATTAAACTTAAGATAAAAATGTCTTCTGTGTCAAGAAAAAGAAAACACATGGTTTCCTGGCAGACTCACTCACTGCCATGATGTTTCTGTGATTTCTCTGAGGCTGACCTGATGTGAAACATTCTCACAGAGCTGCTGTTGTTGTTGTGTGTGAGACAAAGCCCCTGCTGCCCCCTGCAGCCTTCCTGTCATGACATCACTACCTCAATGTTTTCACCGGATCAGTCCAATCAGAGGCCCAAACTAATGCTTGAAATGATGGAAGAAAGTAAGTACTGTTTACCAAAATACACGCTTAAGTAAATATTGACTCCACGACATGAAGTTCGATACCGCAGTCATTTATAGATTAAGAGGTGGATCTTTAAACACACATATTTTTAAGGCTGTGATGTCTGTAATGTGCTCATTAGAATTCATTGTATTCACACAGTTAGCAAGGTCACCACTTTCTATTGAGCGATGAGTGCCTGAAGAGAGAGAGAGGAACTGTCTAAAAGTAATTGCTTTGATTCTAACACAGAAGACCTTGAACCTGGAAATCACCTTACGGAGAAACTGCTCTCCTTTTCCGGAGACAGCCTATAATGAGTGTTATTACAGTGCTCATACATTTTCAACACTGATATAATTGATAGAAAGTATGTTGCATTACAGACTTTAGATGGAAGAATAAAATAAACAGATTTCCAGAACAAATTTGCTATGCAGTTGCTTAGGTTTTTTTTCTTTCATTTTGTGTGTGTGTGTGTGTGCATTATTATGTGGTTGCTGGGTGTTCTGGATGGTTGCTAAGTTACCTGCAACTTAAAGCCAACCTAACCCAACTTGAAATGTTTAGTGTGTAGCACTAAGTTTATTATTTGGTCTTTTAACCATGTATCTGCTGGTGTAACATTAGTGCTATAAAGAGGGTGAATTTCACTTGTTTTTACATTTAAACTGCTTAAATAAATAACCAAACAAAACAAAGTTTAAAAATGTCCCTGATTGAATGCCAAACATTTGAAAATTGAAATAATATTATCATAATATTTGCATGTTTTTCTCAATTTGCATAATTGTTTTCATTTGTTTAATTACTTTGCATGTTGAAAAGTTTTTCACCATTTTTATTATCCGCAAGCTGAAACTTTGCGGATATATTAATCACTCTTAGTTTATCTTACATAATTTATTTTATTAAATAATGTTAACAAATAAAAAGTATAATGTAAAATAGCAATATCTGGCTTACTTAGGAAGCACTTGATTTATTAATTTATGAATAAATGAACTTGTGTAACTTTATGTATCAAAACATGATTAACATGCATACGTGTATGATACATAGTTGACACACATCATTTATCCATCATCAGGAGATTAGTAAAAGGATCTTTACGTTTCGGTGTTCTTTACTGTATTGTGTATTTGACTGGATTTGACTGGTGTAATTGCAGATTTAAATTTCCCTTTTCCAGCAGGCTCTGGTGTCACATTCGGAGGTCGTGTCTACTCCAATCAGCGAGACAGCAGGTATGCGCATCCCGGGCCACTGCCATTGTCTGTGCAGGAAAATAAGAAAACATCATGTGGATCGCCTTTCTTTCCAGCACACCTCCTGCGCCAGAGCTGAACTCAATCCCACAACACTGAGCTCACTCCCCCAAACACTCCCTCCTCCCCCGGGATCAACACACCACTGCCACCCTGAGCATGCTGGGAAGAGTCCTCTGCTCAGTGACCTGATGCATTTTCTTCTCATTCACATATTTTACAGCTAGGTTACACTAACTAAGTGTTTACCATGTTACCATGTTTTTTGGGCATTAATAATTTATTAAATGTCATTTTATGAGATGTATAAAAATCATTTTTTTTGTTTAATTTATTAATATATAAATGGTTATTTATACTAAATACAATGTAAAATATACCAGTTAAAAGCTTTGCAGATAATTACCATGTATATATATATATATATATATATATATATATGATTCATATTAATAGTTTATCATTTATTTATAATTAATCATTAGATTTTTCATGAATATTTCAATAAATGTCATTGCTATGTAATTTCTTTACAAAATATATGCATTTGTTTATTTAATAATTTGTTTATTTATAATAGTATGATTAATAATTTATACTAATACTAATTTGTTATTTTAATTAATAATAATTCAAGTACAAATTTGTTAAATGTAATCAATTCTATTTCGAGTTTTTACAAAACTACTTATTTATTTTATTTTGTTTGTTTATTTGTTTGTTCAGTCAGTCTGTTAGTTAGTTAGTTAGTTAGTTAGTTAGTTAGATAGTTAGGTAGGTAGGTAGGTAGGTAGTTAGTTAGTTAGTTAGGTAGGTAGGTAGGTAGGTAGTTAGTTAGGTAGGTAGGTAGTTGAGGGAATCTCCAAAATGAGCAGTATTTTAAAGTTAAATTAACAAATGTTTACCATATATATATATATGGTAGTTGGTAGATGTTTGTATATATATATATATATACAATTTCTGTACAAAACTAATCTATTCATTTATTCATTAATTCATGTGTAAATTTAATTTCATTTCAGTAGGAAAAAAAATATTGTTTTGAAATCTTGTAAGATTTTGTTTACATAAAAAATGCATCACAGTGATTATCGAAGTTCTTTAGCATCTGATATAATCACCATATGCATGTACTTAAGACAAAAATAAAATACAAATACAAAAATTGATAATGCATTTATTTCCAGTTAGGCTATGATCCTGTGCTTTAATGTTGGAGTTGGCCTCTATTAAACATACACTATTGCATTTGTTTCTGTGAAGAAGAGCTGAGCACATTTCTCACGGCTGGCATTCTAGTCACCTTCTTCTCCTTAGTCTCATGATGAAGAGCTGCTTCCTGACAGCGAGCCACAGAGGAAAGAGGCAGCAACGGTCACACTCACCACAGCGCTGCACCGCGACAACACACACATCCGCACACACACTGCTACTGACTGTATGAAGCCATGACGGATGTCACGAAGAAAGCCAAGCACAGATCTGTAGCAGGACGCTTCCAGACGTCATGCTGAGAGCACTAAACTTCGCTTATGCAGGCTTGTACAGTAGGATGACAGGAATCTGGTGCATTACATCGCTTTCAGGTCAAAGAGCTGGGGCAGTGGAGGCTGTAATGTTGCTTCTGACACTGATTGTTGCTTGGATAGTTTGCTTTGGTGAGGAAATTGATGCAATTACAGAAATGACGCTATAGCATGTCGGCTGGTAGAGGTTTGTTGGATGCAAAGTTAAAACAATCGTAAAGGCAAATGATAATAAAATGCAATAATCATATGATCATGCATGCATACTTGCAAATGCTTTATCTTTTGTTGGTGACAGCCAGTCTAATATTATGAGACTTCAGCACAAATGCATTCATCAAAAGCTATACCCAAATTAGACATGCCAACATTATCAGAAATAACGCATTGCATTGACAAAGATAAATTTGCATTCATCTGACATTTATCTCTAATCTGCTATATGTGACTCAAAGACATATGAATATTAAGACATTCAAAGCATTAACATCATGAATCACGATTTTCTGTAAAGCTGCTATGAAAAACGTGCATTGTAAGAAAAGCTCTCTGCAAATAAATTTGACTAAATATTTTCACTTAGAATGACAAATGACACTATAAGCCATGCCAATTGATATATTTTAATAATTAAATAATTGAAATGAATGAGTAAAATAAATGATTGTTTATATTATTAAAATAGATACATTTCAATGGATCATTTCAGTTGTGTTGCTGTCTATGGAGGGTTAGATGGATCTCTGATATCATCAAAAATATCTTGATTTGTGTTCTGAAGATGAACGAAGGTCGTATCGGTTTGGAACGACATGAAAGTGAGTGATTTTTGGGTGAAATAATCCTTTAGCATGCATATTACTAGTATATTAGCTGTTTATTAGTACTTCTAAATACATAGCAATGCCTTATTCTGCATGATACCAAAACACAACTACTTTACCTAGTAGTAGCAGGAGTTTATTAAGCGAAACTTCTAGTTAATGGTGAATATGTGTTCCCTAATCTAAAGTGTTACCATATCAGCATTTTATTATTGTTTTGCCCACTCTCTAGATATCTGTTCTGAAAACCAGTATTAAACTATAGTAATATTTAAAACTTTACATTTTGTAAAGTATAATCACAAATGTGGAGAGCAGCTGGAAACAAACAAGAAGACATCAAGCTTTGATCATCACCTGAAATATCTGAGCTTCCTATATTTCACATGGAAGCATAGACCAACACACACACACACACACTCCATTAGTGAGTGCAGGCCCAGCCCAGGTCATTTGTGTGAGAAGGGCAGCGGGCATAAAGAACAGGGAGTGTAGTGAAGTGGATCGGCACCCGGTGCTCTCTTACAGTTCTGCCATTACAAGCCATTACAAGTGACCTCTGACCCTTATCCGCCTTCAGATGAAACGGCGAGTCTGGTCTTGCTCCACTCGTTCAAGAGGAAGATAAAAGATGGGACGGGGGGAGTAAGTGACCCATTCCTCAGACATGTCCCAAACCCACAGACGCACAGCTCCGGGGCTCTCCTGTGGCTATGCAGATGCTAGAGAATGCAAAAAAAAAAAAAAAATTGAATTTTAATCACCAGAAATCTCCAATTACTGCACAGCTACCCGCCACGAATCTGTCTCCTTGGGACGCGTTCCAGAAATGACAGAAACGCTTCAGTGAGGCCACTACGGCACGCGCCACCCTCACGCACCCATCCTGACAGCAGACGTATCTATAGTGGATGCCTCCTAATTACTAGACGTCTCCTTTCCTTCCCCACTGACCTGAAGAAGCCAGACACACAAGTTCTTATCTGTGATTGGTCGGCCAGCCTCGCTGCGATCATATGGCGTAGGGTTCACGGTACTGTCCGCAGCAGCGCGGCACGGCGGATGCATGGAGTTTGTGTTAATTAACATGGGGCTTGTGCGGGGGGTGATGAGATGAGACTTTGTTGTCAGATTCATTCAGCCATGCACAGAGTTCATCCTCCTCAAGAGCCATTATAAGAATATAAACAGTTTTCAAAATAGAAAGAATTTTATTTGTGGAATAAATAAAATAAAGCACTTTTTTTTTTTTTTTTTTTACTTTATAAATAGTCCAATAAAGCAGAAACCAATGACATGATTTTATCAAATAAAAAAATAGCATTTATGCAAACCAATCTTTAAAAAATGTTAAATATCTGAGATAAAAAAACAAATAAATAAATGTTTAGGTTCATGCAAACCAATATGCAAAAATGTAAAATATAGTACTTGACTAATATATTTACGATAGGCTTCATCAGCTGTTGAATAAAATGCAGTTTCTGTTCCACTGTTTTAGCTTCATTTTCACTAAATCATGTTTACAAACATTTCCTGAACATAGAATATTTTATATTTTTGCAAACTGGATCACATCAGTTTGAAAATTATTTCTCAATTTAAACATAACACGCAGTGAGCCCAAAATGTGAAATAGTTACTAATTAATTAAAAAGCACAAATATCAGAGCATGTCCAAACATCTCAAGGGCTCCAAGATCACCTCAGACCCCAGAGGGTTAACTTGTGTTTTTATCGATAAAAATGTGTCTGACTACATTTTACTAGTGCAGAAATGTAAAATAAACAAATAAATAATAACAATAAAAATGAACAATATTTAAAATTAGTGCTATCAAAAGATTAATCAATATTATTTGCATCCAAAAAAAGTTTTTGTTTACATAATAAATGTGTGCGCAAAATAATAAAATACTGTGCATATTTATTATTTATACAATATACATGCATGTATATATTTTTTTTAAAACATATGGAAATATTTTCAAAATATATACTTTATGTGTGTGTATTTGGGTAGCTGACAAATAAAAATTAGACTGTGTCCGATGGTGTGACATAGCAAAAATGTAGAAAAAAAAAACAAGAATCTAAACTAACATACAAATAACATGAGATAAATATATATTTACATATAGATTTTTGCTGTCACACCATAGACACATTAATACTCAACTACCCATTTATACAGTTGGTATGGAAAGTATTCAGACCCACTTAAATTTTTCACTCTTTGTTCAATTGCAGCCATTTGCTAAAATCACATCTTGTCCCTGCAGCTGAAAAACAACCCCACAGCATGATGCATGACCACCATGCTTCACTGTTGGGACTGTATTGGACAGCTGATGAGCAGTGCCTGGATTTCTCCTGGTTTTTAGAATTAAGGCCAAAAAGTTCTATCTTGGTCTCATCAGACCAGAGGATCTTATTCCTCACCATCTTGGAGTCCTTCAGATATTTTTTTAGCAAGCTCCATGCAGGCTTTCATGTGTCCTGCACTGCGGAGAGGCTTGCGTCGGACCACTCTGCCATAAAGCCCCGACTGGTGAAGGATTGCAGTGACTGCATCCTGACTGCATCTCTGGAGCTCAGTCACAGTGAACTTTGGGTTCTTCTTTACCTTCCTCACTAAGGCTCTTCTCCCCTGATAGCTCAGTTTGGACGGACGGACAGCTCTAGGAAGGGTTCTGGTCGTCCAAAACATCTTCCATTTAAGGATTATGGAGGTCACTGTGCTCTTAGGAACCTTAAGTGCATCAGAGATGTTTTGTAACCTTGGCCAGATCTGTGCCCTGCCACAATTCTGTCTCTGAGCTCTTCAGGCAGTTCCTTTGACCTCATGATTCTCATTTGCTCTGACATGCATTGTG
>JAUCNO010001053.1:13327127-13357330 GCA_032353835.1 Enteromius viviparus
CTCTCACGGCTCGCTCCCCAGACAGCATGCCAAATTTGCTTATTCATTATTATGAGGAAAGCGTGAACTCTTGAAATGAGAGTGGGTTGATGGGAAACTGAGGAAGTTTGGTTTGGTGTAATTGTGCACCAAACACACACACATACACAAGTCAGCTCTTTCCGAAAGACGAAAAAAGAGATGGAGAAATGGAGAAACGTTGCAACGGGAAACTATAACTATAAAGGAACCATAAGCACTTTAAGATGTCTGTGGCATTGAGGAGACGGATACATTCATTTGTGGTATGCTATGAACTTGCAGAGGGTCTGCAGCTGGCATCCTTTTACAAACACATAGATTCGGAAAGCGTTTTTGATGTTCAAATACTTTCTTCTGTACTAGTATTATATGTGCTGGGAAGCGTTTAACGAAGTCATTTGTAGGGTGACTTCCCCTAAGACTGTAAACACTGTGGCTTTGTGGTGCTTGCTGTTTGTTTGAGCGGCCTGAGATAGCGATATTGGCTCAAGCGATGACGTGATTCTGGGGTGGGAATATCTGTTTCTCTTGTTTGGGACACCAATTTAAAAACAGACGCTATTTTGATACTTCTGATGAATTCAGAAATTACAGATGTCAAATGAAAAGACACTGAAAAACAAAGTATTTGGAACTTAGAGAGAAGAGAGAAATAGGATAATCAGATGGCTCCTAAAACATTATCCAGGAAAAGTTATGTTACAGGTTACCAAGATATACACCCTTTTTTCAATACCCATAATAACATGCACTGATAAATTGGGCCAAAATAGGACAGAGATGTGTATTTAGAAACTCTCTAGGGTCAATTTTGGTGTTGAATTAAAGCAGTGTTTTCCGTGTTTAAAGCTGTTCTAAAATGAGCAAAGAAAATCTGAAAGAAGAAAAAACACTAAATTAATAGAGAAAAAATAGAGAAAAATTAATGTGCCATTTTTTACTAGCGAAATCGGCACGTGTGTATAGCATACTACATTTCTACGAAATTGAAATGTAATTATTTTAAGCAATTTTACTTCTTATATTAAAGTATATACAAGTCTTTGTGAGGATTCATCATGATAGAATCCACCCGTGTCCTACAAAATATTTTCTGTCTGTAAAAGAGAGGCACTCATGAGCGAGACCGATGAAAACATGCCTCTGGGGAAAAGAGAACTTCTGTATTAAAGGATACTGTACAAAAAATAAACCAAATGTGTTGGAGAAACATTTGTCTGTTACATTGCCACAGATATCTGTGCTGAAATGTGAGGATCATGTGATTAACTTAAATTATTAAGTATAAATTACCTTAATCATTGTACTTTAACCTTATTTTCTCTTCACAAACACTGAATAGAGGGAAGATGTGGGCATGTGCCATTTCTACAATACTCATTTTTTATCATTTCTTTTTTTCAAGAGAGATAAAGGAATACGCCTTCTGTTTTTACAAAAGAACATGAGAAAATCTTGACAGTGAGTGCCTTTTTAAAATGTATTGTTAATTAAAAAAAATAATAACAATTGCTACATGTATTGTGTTAAGCTAACTGAGACTTGCTATAACCAACTTGCTATTTTATTCATTTTGATTACTTCCATTGTCCTCATTTATAAGTCACTTTGAATAAAAGTGTAACTTTTGTAATGACTCAATATAAATGTAAATATTATTTAAAAAAATGTCAACGTCTAAATGAACTCAAAAAATAACACTGAACCAACCTAAATACTTTAACTAACAAAATGAATATTCATGGGTTAAATCTGGTAGAAAGAGTTCTTAACAATTGTATGACTCTATAGTATTCATGAGTGCACAAGAAAACCAGATTCCTTTTGAAATGAACCCTTTAATGGAAGAAGACAAAAAAAGATTAGGGGTCTAGGAGGAGGAGAAGGGATTCTTCCATCACACGGCGGGCACTTAATCAACTTTTACCAGGTGGTGCTCCGGCTATGTCCAATATGCAGCGCTTGTTATCTTTCTCACAGCCAGCCCGCTCATATTTCCTTTGACATTCAGCCCCAAAGACCCCGTCCTATATGTTGTTCCTCTCCCTCTCTCTGTTCGCTCTTTCTCTTTTACGGGCAAGAGGAACGCGGGGTCTCCTTAGTGATTTATAAACATACACATAATAAATGGCCGTCTGTAGTTTAAGCAGTGATGAAGCATTCTGTGCTTGGCCGCCAAGCTCCAACGTGATTTAAAGAGCTGACATTTACAGCAACCAGGCCTATTATTCAGAGTGACTGTCTATGTACAGACTATATTTCACCACGGGCTGCATGGAGGTGAATGTGGACCGGTCCGGCTCGGTGTCACAGTCAGTTCATAGCCTCTCTATCTCAGGGAACCCCCTGCACGGTGGGAGTCACAGTCCAACAAGTACTTGGACTCTCAGCTAGCTTATTATCGCTAAGATCTACATAGCGCAATGAGAGATCATGACACTCTGTGCAAAAGAATTACAAGGCACGGATACATTTATTAACAGATAAGAGGAGGATCCAGCTGCACAGTTGTACAGCTGTGTGCGGGTGTTTGCAGGAACTTGCTGGTTCTTTCGCAATACTAATTGGCGCAAAAAGTAATGCAAGTCTGTTTTTCGCTAATCCATCGTGACGTGGTCCACGCTCCCTGTTCAAACACCGACTCTGTGCAAACAGCCTTTCCTAATCAAGCCGAAGCAGACGTGGTGAACTTCATGAAAGAGTGACAGTGTCCTTGCGAGTGCTCTGCGTCCTTCCATGAAATTCGTCGACTCGGTTTTCAAACATTTCAGTCAAACGTCTGCCAGACAGCCTGGTCGTACCTCTTCTCAAGTTTCCATTCGATTGGTATGGAACACAAAACCACAAGACAGACCTCATTTTTGCGGCGCCATGTACCGTACATGAAAATCAATACAGCTTAAAGAGAAAACACTAATTTAGCTTGTATCTAAAAAGTTGGTGTCGCTCTTCCACCTCCTAAGTCTTCTGATTCCCCACGTCAGCTCTTGAACCCTTTTTCTCAGGGCAGGTACTACACAAACTCGCAGGCTGTGACATGGTGATTGGCGGTGTTTTCTGGACAGGAACAGTCTCTGGAACTGCATTACAGGCTCTTGTAACTTAATTCCAGCAGCTGAGTAAGGATATAATTGAATCGTGCTCCGAAGATGGATCCAGAGAACAGGACGCAGAAATCGGCTTTGTCCGCTATCTGGCTTAACTCACAGGAGATTAGAAGCTAACGACGAGGCTCTGTTGGCATGGAGGCCTCTGAAAACTAAAAGAGCAGCCTGCGGCCACTGGCAGGCTTTTTTGCAGATTAGAGCAGCCACATTTTACATCTCGATAGCACCTTGAATTACCCTGCCTTGTTACTCATCCCGTCTCACAGCCTCCAGTGTCTGCTGTCTTCAGCTTTCTCATCTGTATTCGGAAGTCAGGGCAGTTAATGGAGCTGAGTGCTGGTATCAGGCAGCGGTGCTTACTGCAAACTCTCCCAAAGAAAAGGGTATTCCTGAGATGATAATGTGAACTTCGGAAGATGGGTTTTACATTTTGGTGAAAAAGAAGTCACTTAGTGACACCAGCTTTAGCTTCGAAAAGCAGCATTGCTCACTCACTTTACTGAGGTAAAACAGCTGTCACATTTTATTACGTAAGAGTTTGCCTGTGGGTAAATTCAGCTTTCTGCCACCCATGGTGCTGGGAAGGAGGTGGCGTATCTGTGTGTGTGTGTTTATGGAATCATAGGTAACTGAGGCAGTTCTGTCAACAGGGTCCGAGTCGGGGTCATGACTTTGCTGGGAGTGCAACGAGACTGAGGTTACCCCACAGGAAGGCTTGGTATGCCCCCAAATCAGTGAAGTGCAAGCAAACGTTAACCCACACTGACTTTACATTACAGTGACCCTGCATGAACCCTGGCCGATCCCTACAATTAGCGTCGGAAGAATGAGTGCTGAAAGAAAAAAAAAAATGTCATTATGAGTTAAATATAACAGTAGGCCTAAATAGAAATGTTCAGTTACTAACTCTGTTGTTCCACTAATGGGCCACTAACAGTGTACTGCTACTTGTTTAGTAGTTTTAATAACACAAATGTGAAACTGCACTGAAACAACCAGAAAACTGTCAAGTGGACATATGTACTCTTACAGGTTTATAAACATTATTTCCAACATGAAAGTATAAAATAAACAACACAGCTACTAAAAAAGTGATAATAAATAGTTCACCAAATAAAAACAAAAACTGAATATTGCATGCACATCAAACATTCATATTATATGCATGCCAAAGTCAATCATGCTTAGTCGGCGAGACTTCATTTCCAATTATTAACATCGATTTGATTGCACAGATACTTAAACTGAACTGAGCTGAACTGAGAATCAAACCAATAACCTTGTTGCTTTGCTTTACTAAATGAATTGTAAAAAGTCAAAATAGTGAGGAGAAAGATTGAGAAGTGAATTTGTTCCTGATTCTGTTTGTAACTGATTCTATGAGGGAAGGAAGTAGAATGTATGAATCTATGCTTATTCTTAAAAACCTGGGGACTCGTTTATAAAATGTTGCACAGAAACCATCCTAAATCTTATTATAATTTCTCCGATATGCGTAAGGTACGTGTGATTCATAGAATGAACATACGAATAGAAATTGTGCGTATGCGTCTCTTTCAGATGCAGAATTTGTGAAACCCAAATGATCTTGAACCTGAAGGTTTTAGCTCTCAGCCTTGTGAACAACTCCTATGACATTAACATATGTAATATCCCCAATCACCATCATTTAGAACAGTGAGCAGGAAGAACGGCTTACATTTTCAAAAACCTGCAATTCTCCGACAATAAAAAGTGCATTTGTTTTTTTTATCTATTTATTTAGCTATTTGTTTGTTTACATGTTTATTTTTTTGTTCGTTTCTAAAATCTATACCAAATGGTTTTAAAATTAGGTTTTTTTTATTACCATCAATACTCTTAATTTTTTTTTTTATTAATTCATTTTCCAAAAAAGTTGATTTCTTCAGAGATCATTTGAATGAAAAGTACTACTGTAAATAACATTTAAGGACCATTTGAAAAGGGTCTATAGATGCTAAAGGTTCTTCAAAGAACCAGATACCAACAGAGTCCTTTATTTATTTGTTTTTTTAATGTAGGGTTAAAATTTCTTTCTTGCTACCAGTAGGAGTATCTCCCTCCAAGAGGTGGTAGCTTGCAATATTCTTGCCCAGAAATAAATGATACTGAAACAAGAAGTGGCACATAAATTAAAGTGACAGTGTGATTGATGAGTTAGCAGCCAAGGGAAAGGATGTTTGCAGCATTTCAGGGGGGAGAGGTGGGGGAGACGTAGCCTCGTGCGGCTTGCAGGGAGTGGAGAGCCATCAATCCCAAGCTCCCCTGTGCGGTGAAGTACGCCCCTGAGAGGAGTGGCTCTGGGCTTCTGCCCATCCACTAAATGAACTGCATGCAATATTAAAAGATGCAAAACGAGCCCGGGCTGGACCGCTCCCAGGAAAGCCCACTGGCAACTGACCCATCAGCTACCAGGGGAAATAAACAGCTTCCGAACTCGTTTTCTCCTGTCTGACATTATTCTTTTCTTTTGTTTAGCTCGTAATGACTTGCTTTTAATGTTTGTGCTCTTCCTTTACAAAGGACCAAACCCCCAATTGCTTCTTTAATAATCCAAAACCTCTGTCCTACTGGAGAAATCCAGCCTAAATTCCATGATGGTCTTACCTGGCAGCGCTGGGCAATCCTAGTTGGATTAATTTTCAGAGACAATATCTAGCTAGTCCACAACTGTTGTACATCAGTCTAGGTTTTTTTTTTTTGTATAAGTTGTTTACAAATATTGTTTACCCTTTAGTTTAGGTGGTCTTAACTACTGTGTACTTACCGAAAAGTACAAAGTACTTATTAGGGTCATCCTGTATTGTAAAAATCCTTTGCTGCTATCGGGGTGGGATACAGGTATGGTTAGGGACAGAATTGGTGGTATGGGTAGGTTTAAGATGCAAGAGATGGGTCAACAGTGTATTTATAAATGTAATTACAGGAATTAATTACAGATGTAATTACATATATATATTTAAGTAAACTGTGAAAAAAATTATCCACACAATAGGTGCACAAAATGTAAGTACATAGTAGTTAAGGCCAGAGAGAGCTTCAGAAAACACATGCAAACAGAAAAAAACGACAACACATTAAGAAATCTGATTGGTTCTGATCAATCTGAAGACATCTTCATCAGTTTGACCACACATGCGCTGCAAATAGCACGGACCACAACGGACATGTTTCAGGGGAACCTCGAAAAGTGATGAACCCAACTGAGAGTAACTTTAGCTAACACAGCATTAAAATAATGTTTCACAGTTAAGTGTGTAATTTGTGAGATTAGTCTAATAATATCCAAAAAACTGGTTGTTCAAATAAACACAAAAAAAAGTCAACATCTCTGCTCTGACCAAAAGCCACGGAACAAATAATCAAGTCCCAAATAGGTTTGTCACTTTGAGGTCCCCCTGAAACATTTCCATTGTGGTCTGTGCTGTTTGCGGCGAGGTTTCTTAGTTTTTTTTCTGTTTGCATGTGTTTTCTTAAGTTTGCATCGCGTTGAGCTCTCTCTACCGTACTGAATATAATTAAATTGCACACTATCACAAATAAAGGTACAAAAGCTGTCACTGGGGTGGTACCTTTTCAGAAAGTATCCTTTTGTATCTATTAGGTTCAAATATGTACACTTTAAGTACTAATATGTTGCTTTCAGATACCAAAAAACACCCCAGTGACAGCTTTTGTACCTTTATTTCTGAGAGTGCACTGAGGGAATGTACTCAGCAGTGCAGTAGTTAATTCCTCTGCTGCTGTCTGTCAGATACAAGCGGGTTAGAGATGATGATGATGGCTCATGCAGATGAGGGATGTAAAGGTGGAGGGTGGGGGTTCTCGCTGAAGCACTTAACACTGCAGGTGTTTGTTTGGGGCGGTGTTAATGAAACAAAGAGCCTGGATGAGATCAGCGTTCACCTCTGAGAGCGTTACGCTGCTTTTATAGCATCTGAGAGAGATGAGAGCAGTGATGGTAGGGCAGTCACCGTGCAGTTTGCTTTTTACTGCCCATTCTAACAGATGAACAGCATCAATCTTCAGCTCACCATCACGCCGTGCCTACGTGTCTGAGGAGGGGGTCTCAGCTCGCATGTAAAAACAACGGACAGCAATTCACATAACATAAAATCACAAGCATGTAAAATTTGTCCTTATACTTAGTAGGCTATTACAAATTAATATTCATTGAGGAATTAATTGAGAAAATGATTGTTATTTACTTGTATTAACTTTAGCATTTGCTTTTTAATTATTTCAATATTATTTTGTTTTAATTTAGATTTTTGTCTCCCATTATTTAAAGAGATTTTAATAAACCACCATTTTTCACAGTAATTCTATTTAGAATTAGATTTTACTGCAAAACAGATCATAATTTTAGATTTTCATAATTTTTTAGATTCTGCAGTTGGGTTCTTTTGATCAGGGAATAGGAAAATAAAATCTAGCAACTAAGACAATAAAACAGGAAAACAATAAAAAAATATATTTATACATTTTTGCAAATAAAAACATGTATATACTGTATAGCATTACAATAATATTTTTTTTTAACCTATTATGCAAAAGTTTTATTGTAAATAATGCCAAAAAAACCCCATACATATATATATATATATATATATATATATACAGTATATATATATATATATGCTTTGCTTTACAGAACAAATTATTGGTAATTATTACAGAATTATTAAACAAATTATACAAAATTGTCCTGGAAATAATGTAAAAAATAAATAAATAATAACACTAGCAAATGATCACAAGATCATGAACAAGCAAACAAACACTTTTTTTTTTTCATGTGCAAACATATTACCCTAACCTGTTTACAGCTAAACTTGACTTAACTTCTAACTAGACAAAGTTACACATCTGCCGTCCACCAGCATGAACCGACTGCATTACTGTAGAGTATGCACACACCACCCTTTAAAAACAAACAAACACATTTTTGTAAGTAAAAAGGGTTTTGAATTATATATCCCTGGCGTCAGAGAGAAATTGAGAAGGGGAATTGTCATAAATCAGCAGCAGTGTTCTCCTGCCTGCAGGAATTGCCTGGTGAGCAGACGTGATTTAAGAGTGGGTTCAGGCTCTTCCATCCCCTGGGAAACAACAAAATCCCAGCACTGCTTCACACTTATGCTCACACAGTCTGTTGTGTAGAGAACAATGTGCAGATGACAACCAGCCATTCATATGTTTTTCTTTGAACTTGTTGTTATTTATCTATATATTTGCTTTAATGCATCTTTCAGGAAGTATCAGTGGTGGTACCATAGTACACAGATGGTATAAGATGTTACTTCATGTCATTGTTGGGGAATAATAGTTAATGTAACTACACTAGTTTACGTGACTATCTTATTGTAGTATAGAAAAGTCTGATTTATTTTAGTGAATCAGATTCATCTTTTCAGCCTTTTATGCCCCGTTTTCCATAGAAATATTTAGCTAAACATTTAGTTTTGACAGATATATTCATGTATTCAAACTTCAAACATCTATTTGTATTTAAACAAACAAATAAGCTTAATCTAATGCACATTTTTCAGTTATTTATAAATTAAACCGTACGGAACGGGTTGGATGTCTGCAATATTTATCATCCCCATGTTTCATTTTCATAAATTCTAGCTACTTGAATATTGCTTGTCTGCATATTGTAACCATGTTCACTTTAAACTGAATAAAAGTAATTTTTGTGAACAGATTTATGTTGATTTAAAGCAGTTCAAATGAATGCACTCTGAGAATATGATATAATATAGAGGCAAATAGCTGATAGTTAACTATGGCATAATCTCGAGTAGATTGATTTGACCTGTTTCTCTTCTGACAAATGCACATATATATATTTATATGTATGTACTTTTCCAAATGATATTTTCAGCTATTTTGTTTTTACTATTGGTTACAATTAAGATATCCCTTTACCTATGCAATGCATTATTTTTAAATGTATCTTAAAATAAATTCTGTGTCAATCTATGCATTAGTTACTGTTCAGTTAGAAATGATAGCCAACAATTAAATTAAGTTAAATACACCCCCCCCCCCCTCAACAATTTTTATTTTTTATTTTGTTTTGTTTTATAACAGAGCGCTGAACAATTATAAACACATCAACCAGTCATTGAAGGAAAAAGTAACAAGAACTACTGTAACAAGTCAAAAACACACATGTGTATCCATACGGACATGTGTCTATTTACTTTATTAGGTGAACACATGACCGTGGCCTTGACCCTGATCTGTAGGACACCTGTCTGTGAGCTAGACATTCCCAGCAAACATCAGCACAAATCCTGGCATAAATCAAGCCCTGCCTGAGCTTCTGTATTTATTCAGTGATTAAAAAGCACCAGGAAGAGTGCTAAGCCAAGGCTGACAAAAACTTAATGAGACGGGACACCATCAATACCCGTTAATGATTTACTCGCTACTAAACTGCCCAACATGTGGGAATCGGCAAGTTTCACCCACACAATCACGTCTACGCACTCTCTGAAACTATTCCAACTATTAAAGAGTTCAAGAAACTCATTAAATACTTGCCAATACGTATCATAATAAATGACGGCAAATTAGCCAGTGTGTGCATGTGGGCGGTGATGTTACGTTTATAATTGAGGGCTGTGCCAAATGACAACTGCACTTGGTGAACTGGTGCTATTTTAATGCTCTGTGATAATAAGATAATTGTGCGCTAATGAATATCCACGTCTGTAACAGCACGCGCATTAAAACCAATACCAGATAACACAATGCATCTGACACCTTGATAAGAACCTATACTGGTATTAAATATCTCAATCAAGCTGACTTTTGTGCATACAATTTAAAACTACATTTGTACAATTACAGTAGACAGAAAAAAACGGTGAATGTATTATAAAGGTCTAATTCCCACAATAAAGTCCTAATTAAACAGCCAATATCTTAATCAAAGACATGCTAATAAGCAACTGGTTCATTGTAAGAATTAGTGCCTAAACTTAAGTGTTACAAATATATAGTATATATATACTGCATATCTAAAATAAGATAACTGGCTGTTCCGATTTCTGTTGGTAATCTCTCTTAGCTTAAATGGTTTAAAAATAAAGATGATGACAACATTACTAACTTTTAATAAGAAGCAGATTAAGAATTTATTGAGTGGGAAAGTTGTACTTAATAGTAAATATGTGTGTTACCACTTTAACTTACAAACTCTACTCCTGTTTTAGCTATTTTAAATCAAGGCTCTATTAAAGCACATTAACACTCACATTACAGTACATACAGTTAGTGACCAAATAGTGTATTCAAAGAGTGGTATTCAACTCTTATCTATGAGTTACTTACTTGTTACTATGCATGTGAAATATTAAGCACATATTATCGCCTAATTCTACATCTCTAATGATACCCAATACCTAAACTTAACAACTACCGCACTAACTATTAATAAGCAGCAAATCTGGAGTTTATTGAGGGATAAGGCATTGTTAATAATGAATAAGTGTTGCCTATTCTGCAGTGTGATCCTAAACATTTGCATGTTTCTAAGTTAAGTAGTCATTAACATCATTCTAAAAGTACATTTTTTTTGCAAAGAAACAAAAGGCTTAAATTAATGACCTGGATAAATAATCAAGCCCTGATATAACCTGATGCAATGAAATGAAATGTTTTGTTTGGGCTTCAATAATATCAGCTGGTTTTATGGTACTAATGGCGTTTTTATTGACCGGACTCTTAATGGGAGCTGGGCATATTTGATGCTGCTCATTTAAAGGGGACGTGAGTAATAGACAAATCAAACCAGACCATAAAGTCTCAGTCAGGAAGAAAAAGATTTCATCTACTGCTCATGCAGGTGAAGAGAGGTCAGCTGATCGAACGCAGAAAAGGAACGAGTCTGAATGATTAAATGCATTAATACATCTATACTGCAATGCAGTAAATATACCTTCTTTTTACTCACCCCCCCTAAAAAATAATGCAAACAGAGCATCTGCGACCCACCTCCTATCCTCTTCTGGTCATCAGCGAGTGAAAAAACACAACAAAGGGCCGTTTCTCGAATGACCTTGGCTGTGACATCATGTGCCGGTAGAAAGAAATGAAGCCATTAGACTGAGGCAGCGGTAGGCTATAAATCAAGCTATTTCCAATAAGCTGCCTTAATGGTCATCCATCATGGAGGTGCGTGAGGCAGGGCCAGGCGAGGTCCAGCTCGGCGGAGCGGGGTAGCGGAGCAGCCCGGGCAGGCCAGAGACATAAACAATAATAATCCCCATCTGATGGCCCTGCAGGAAATTTAGGAACATGCTCCTGCCTTTTGTTTGTCAACGCTCATATTTAGAGGGAGGGGGGAGAAATGGATTCTCATTATCAGCAAACACAAACACGCATAAAGGTGCATTGTAAAACTGAAGACAGATGATAGCAGAGGGGTCAGGACAATGAAGGACACAAGCGAATGAAAGTATTTGATTTACGGGAGGGACGGATGCGGCCAAAATAGACTGAAATCAAGAACGACTGTTTGCTGGCGTTTCAAACGAGCAGCAGGTGCTTCGTGGAAGTTTGGGACATGTGATGCTTTATATTTTCCAGTTTAAAAGCTGCCCAGAGGAAATTTTATCACTCAGATACTCTTTCATTGCTCAGAATAGCTTAATCACTTCGCCTCACTTTAAAACGTTTCATAGCTCAAAATTACAGTACAAAAAAGAAAAGGTACCTATAAGACAAATGATGACCTATTTTATTAAGTGTATAAAGATTTAAAATGATGGTCATTTGAGAATTTGCCTTCGGGAATTTGCTTATTAATAGTTAGTAACATAGTACAGAAGTTAGGTTTATGTCTTTGGTATGTTTAAGAGATGTGGCCATTCAGAAAAAAACAAAACAAAAAAAACATTAATATTTTCTCATATAAGAATATGTTTATTTTAAGTCTCAATAAACAGTAAGAATGCTGGTAATATGCATTATAATAAGGACTTAGTTAATATTAAATCATGTTTCATAATCTAAAATGTTGCAAAGAATTGTTTGAAGTTTATATCAAGTTTTCTGACTTTTTGATCTTTTTGACTTTTAATCTCATCTCACCCAGGAGAAACTATTTCTTCTTGAATTAATGAATTTCTTTCCCTTAGTGTGAATTTGTTGGGAAAATAGTTTGCGATCACTGGCTTCTGATAGTCTTTAGTATCTTGGAAAGAGACTGCATGATATTACTGCATGTGAAGAACAATTTGAGAAGCAAAATACTTTCCCCATCTGCTTTCCATTTAATCTTATTACTGTCTATAGGAGAAACAACTAAGATAATGAAATGATGAGCAATAAGAGTTTAATGCGTATATAAGATACATTAAAAACTAAATGTTCATTATAATTCCAAAGATCATTTGAGAAGAAAAACTCTGTGAACTCTTGAATTGTTATAAGAAAATGGGCAATGATGATAAGCTAGTTTTTAACCAAATCACTGGACATTGTTAAGGACCTGGACGTCTGTACAATGCTGCTCTGTTTTCTGGTCTGGAGAGTTCTGTGTAAGCTCTCTTTGGTGCTCGAGGGAAAGATGTCTCCAGGGTTGCCAAAACCCCAGGCCTCAAAGCCAAACAGCGCAGTCGGGATGTATTCCACAACGTCCCGGCAGACATGTCAACAGGAGTGAAGAAGGCCCACCACACTGACCTTCTGCTGACAGCAATACTGCAATTCATTACATTTACAAGCTGCAATTACGGTCGAAGCGTTTCACTCACCCTTTTTGTTCTCCTCTCTGTTTCCTACTGTCTCTTCGTTTCTAAAAACTGGGTAAAGTCTGACCAATGTGGCAGACCAGTGTCAGCTAGACTTCAGTTTCACTCACTCACTCACCTTTTTTTTTTTTAAATAAATAAAACCTAAAATATGATTGTACTTTGATGTTGTGTTGGTTAATCATAAATCAGGATAACCAGTTATGATTAAAATAAACTAAGTAATGTTAGCCTTTTTTATCTTGTTATTACAATGTTATAACTTCACCTTTCATCTCTGAAGGATTTTTTCAATGATTTAGTTCAACCCTGCCCCACACTTAGAAGTTGACTGCACTTAGAAGTCTGCAATCAGATCGTCTTCATTAACAATCAAAAGATATAATACAATTCCATCACTAGAGTTAATTTACTCAAACATATCAAAACAAGCAAAAAGACTGCTACTCTTGCCGCTTATGTTTTATTTCCATATTCCTTATCCTTGTGTATAATTTACACAAATGTCATACAGTAAGAGTTTAAAGTTATAAAATTAAAGTGTACAGATAATAAGTCCTTAAATTAATTTTAGGACAAATTGTAGAGTTAAGACAATCGTGAGACTATTTGTAGAGAAAAAATAAACTAAAATAAAGAAATACATAAATAATTCATAAATAAATTTTCTAAGACATACAGAAAAAAATGAAATAATATTAAATTAAATACAAATTAAATAAAAGAAAGCAGGTGACAAAATTAAAATAAGAATGAACATAATAAAGTACAAAGTTAAGTCATTTCAATGTGCATAATTAGGAACAGACAGAAAATAAGACCAAAAACAGTGTATAGGTGGGTAACTGATCCTTTAGCTATGCATTTTTTAATATTGATGTATTACCAAGAATTATGGAAATTTAGTTTTGCTGCCCAAACTTGACACCTTAGTGTTGCTTGTTAGTTTGTTTCTACCTTGGCTTCACAAATTACCAGTCAACATTTTACAGTTAAAAAGTTCTCCATTGGTAAGTGTGATGGCGTTCACATGCGCTCATCAGTATAGGTTTGGGGTCTTGCTCGATGCAGAGCTCTGAAGCGAGTCAACGGAGGCTCTTTATGGACTCTTTGTGCTCATAATGGGGTTATGCCTCTCAAACCGCCACATGCCCCCACTTAAACCAACAACATCTGCTGCAGGCTAGCCCTCGCACTCGGCCGAGCACGCACAAGAGCTCGTTCTCTACGTCTAGCCGAAAGAGCAGGCACGTTTTGCGACGTGTGTCACGAGGAGAACATTAGCGCAGCAGCCTCTGTTGTATTCACAGTGGCTAATCCCCACTCCGCTGCGCTCTAATCCCTCGCTATTGAGCTTTCTATTCCAGCTTCCTCTGGCCCTGGCTGCCAAGGCACCGGTCACTTGTCTCCTGTTATTCACTTTCCCTCTGGGGAGCTCCACTCCCTCTCGGAGCTGTTATACGGCCCATATGTTGTTGTTGTTGTTGTTGTTTAATCCTAGGGCAATTTGACGTGCGTATCCATGACAGTGTCTCGGCCGGCGTCCAGGACTTGTGGCAGAGGTGTGGGTGATTTCCTTTAGCCAAGGGGGAGCTGGGAGGAGAAGCCAGCCCTGACAGCCCTTCACACAGCCTGCGCGGAGCGGGCAGCCACCCAGACGCACACACGCACACACACTAACAGACCATCTGAACACAGGCAGCCAGGCATATTAGATTGGGTTACACTTGACATACGCAACTGGGAGCCGGGGAGTTTGCAAATATGGCATGCCGAAGGAAGTGTTGCAAGATGCCTGTGTCAGTGCTTACACAAACAAACAATGCCTGCAGAGAGAGAGAGAGAGAGAGAGGGAGAGAGATGCGATCTGTGAACAGCTTGCATGCTCTTTCCCTGTCTTTATTAATAAATAAAAGCACTCTTCAGTGTCATTTAAGACGGTTAAAGACTCGTAGCAAGCACAGAGACTAAAGACTTGGTTTTCAAAGAACAAAACTGTTCGGTTTCATCTGCACAACTGTGGTACATTTACAGTACTGTTCAAAAGTTTGGAATCTTTACCATTTGTTACAGGATGTCTCAAATGTCCACCAATGCTGCATTTATTTAATTTAAAAGTGCAGTATTTTTACCATTTAAACTTACATATATACATATATATATATATTATTTTTTTTTTCTTTTTTTTTTTTCAAAGATTAATTTTTTACCAAACAGCACTCTTGTATTCGGGATCACATGATCCTTCAGAAATCATTCTATAATTTTTATCAGTAGTGCTTAATATTTGGAAACTATGATAAAAATTTTTACAATGTGTTTGAAGTATTTTACTCTTATTTGAGAAACATATATAGAAACAAGATACAATATTTATATAAATAAATATATATATATATATATATTTTTTTTTTTTGTTTGTTTCTTATCAGTGCTTTGAATAAAGTTTGGGGTAAATATAATTTAAAAATAAACAAATACATGTTCTTTTTCAGCAAAGGACTTTCTATTCTATTTCTATTTTGTAAGAATCCTACAAAAATAAACAAATAAATAAACATACACAGCATACATAAAATATTTTTTTTCAGTAAAAGTGAATAAAAAATAAATAAAATAAGTAAAACCCAGAACTAATATTCATTAAACTGGTAATTCGGTCTTGATCATAATTAGTCTGCATATTGACATAAATGGGCCAAACTGGTGGAAATGGAAGAAATTACAAAACTTCCCCACTACCAGTCTAAATCATAACTTAAATCATAAATCATAACTAATTCTGTAATGACAGTTGAAGTGTTTACAAAAGATTTTATGAATAATAGACAGATAAATAGGTGACCATTAATTTTTAAAATAGCCAAACTTCTTGTTAATAGTCCCACAAAAAGGTTACAGGGAATATTATATTACATTATTTTATTATTTAAATGCAATAAATAAATAACCATAAACTGAACACAATTACAAAACACAAAATTGTTGTGGGACATATAGTGTTAATTCTATACACACAAAAAAGATGCCAAATATTCATACATAGATTCAATCAATCAGAACTGGACATTAATTTCTTACTAAAAAGACCTAGAAAGGGGCACTGTCTCACCTCCACTGGTATGCCTGTGTTCACTTAGAATCAAACCCACGATCCTTGCACTGATAGCACCATGCCATACCATTTGTTTACAGTTTTTCTCTAATAGCTACATAATTGCTCCAGTCATCTCCATTCGCTCTTTGGAACAGAAGCAGATTCACTCTTCAGCTGGGTGCAAAAGGCGTTCGATGTTTAAGTCCACCAGAGTGATGCTCATTTCCATCATTTAATGTGTTAGATTACATAATTACACTTCCAACAAAGAAGTGCAGCTGTGGTAATTTCAACTTAATTACATTAGCTAACACATTTCTTAAATTTAAATAATTTTCCCAAATAACATATCTTATCTCTAGAGATACAGATGGCAATGATTCAATTACAGAGAGGATAGGGGGAAAAAGTGGAAGAAACACTTCAGTAATGTGGAGCACTGCTTCCCCCTTCAGAGCTTTTAGAATAAACCTCTTTGCCCCAGATTTCACTTTTATTTTTTTTCCCTCTCTCTTTTCCCCCTTCCATCATCAAACATTAACGTTTCGTCTCACGGGATGGTACCGAGACTGCCGTTTTATCGCTCAAATTTCCAACCTTCTGTCTCGAAAACAGCCACCCACGGCCGTTCTTTACAAGAGCTTATAACTACAGCGAGAATGCCCTTGCAAATGTTGCTTTTATTGTTTAGAGCAAGTTCACATAAAAACGCTGTTTGCCAAGTTAAAACGAGTCTATCACTACAATGGCACAGAGCTACTCGGGTTTGTGTGCGACTCAAGATGGCCGCCGTAAATCAATAAACTAGATGTAATCTGCGGTGTCCAGAAAGCTGGGGGAAAATCTGAAGTATAATGCTGCTGGTCCTCTATTGTCATTCAGACACAAGCTGCATCAGAAAGAGGGGCTTGTGTGCACCTGATAAGGCCGAGCCCAGAGTGAGTCATAAATCAAGTCAAGCAGCTGCTATTCCGCTGATTTCACACAAGAGTCCCTGCTAGTCAACACCGCACAGGAGCAGAGAGACAGCGAGAGAGACGCACAGAAATGATAGATCTGCAATTTGCTTTCTTATCTCATCGGGCAAGAAGTTTTTCTCCACAAAAGCCTGACCTTCAGCGAATAAACAGCCCCATACAGAAAACACACATGGGGCAGCATGCAAATTTAGGGTGCTTTTTACATGAAGGCTCCTCCACTGTTGTTTACTAGGTCAAGCAGGATGAAAACGCCAAAGATCGAGGTGCATGTACCAGAGCTCAATTGTATAATAAAATCAAGCATATGTTGAAGCAGAAGCATCCTAATTAAAGCAATTACAAGTGTTTTTAAATACCATGTATAAATATGCCCTCCTACTGTATTTCTGATAGATATCATGCTTATAATGGATGTTTCTGGCAATGTGGCTGCGTCCAAAATCACATACTCTGTGGCAGTTAGAACTGCTTATTACTTGACATTATACCCGCGTTGCGATGTCAAATTTGCAAATTGTGAAAAAAATGCAGTCCTAGGATGCTACAGGCTAAATGCTTAGCAACTGTCAACCAATATCGTACCTCACATTCACATGCTTTGGACAGTCAAAGAAACACAGTGTGTTTTGTAAACAATCATTGCAGGAAACAAGTTCATTTGAGTGAATTTTTACTTTCATTGTCCCAGTTCATCCTGTAAAATTCAATAGTGCTGTACATTCAGCAATAACATAATGATGTGCAATCCTAGAGTCATTATGTAAATATGCGGGGTGCTTCGTTTAACCAGTTAATTACACTGGAAACGCAAATATGCAAATAAGAACATTAACCCAGAGTTTAAGAAACAGTAGTGTTTCTGGCACCACCCAGCAGGCACGCAATATCATAAGACTTTGATACTTTAAATTTGAATATTTAATTTTGATACGGAAAATTTTTGCTGCGACATTGAGTGATTAAATATTCAGTGTCAATTCAATGTCTAATTTCAATGTTTTTTGATGTCCAAAATCGATGTCAGCTTAGGTTGTGTAACCAAAATACAACATTTCGACAACATCAAACTGCCGTCAAATACTGACGTTGAACGATTTTCATTCTCAACCAAAATACAACGTCTGGTCGAACATCGTGTCTTATGTTAACCTGACTTGCTTGATGGGTAGATTTAGCAACTTACATGCCCCTTTAGGAAAAATAGAAAAATAATAATAATGGTGACATTTTATTTTGACAGACCACTTTAGACATTTTACTAACTATAAGTAACTTTGTTTTTAATTCTCATTAATTTGCAGCTACATGCCGTGTGGATGTCCCAGAGAGCGCAGAGTTCTGGCTTCTTGGTTGACCTTTGACTCGACATGTGAAGTAAGCTGCATTGTTAACTATTTCAAGTGTGAAAAGTCATTCTGAGTAGATTCTTTTGAGTCAGCAAATACAGCACGTACTACTATGTCAGCTGTGTTGCTACTAATCCTCTCCTGTGGCTTTGTGGGATAACGTGTTTATCAAATGCACACTTCACAATCTCGCCAGAAGTAGTAGGTCATCAGGATACATTTCACCCACAGTTTAAAGAATAGCTAATATAAATTTAAACATAATCTTTTCCTATACTGTTTTTTTCCTATATAGTAAGTAAGCAAACATAAACATTAGGGCCGGGTTTAACAAGCTTAAGCCAGTACTAGGTCTTAGGTCTTAGTTAACTTAGGTGTGCATCTTGACACTGAGCAATGGCCCCAGGGGTTCAAGTTTAATTTATGCTTAGTCTGTGTATTTTAACATTCTTTTGCTGCATCAGAGAATGATGGGAAGTAGCTTTGTGTACGTCATTATTTTCTACAACCTTTATCAGCATTCTCCATCAGCAGTACAAAAAATCTTTATTTTTTTTATTGCTCCTCCAACTCAGGAAGTCAAGTCGAAATCCAGTTTCCCCACCAGTAATTTTGCAACTGTTGTGCTGTTCATGTGTGCTTGTCTTGATAATTCATACACGCCTTAAAAGCAGAATGTGACAGCCTGTAAACAGAAAACTAACCAATCAGAAATGCTCTCTTCCTGTCAGTTGTTTTGTGTTCATGGTCACTGAATTTGGGCTTATTTAGATAGCAGGGTCATTTAGACAGGGCGAAATTAGCACAATGGATGAAGTTAGCAAGACATCTGAAATTGCTTTTAGTTTTTAAAAGGCAACAAATCGCTGGAAGATTAAAGAAAAGACTGTACTGGAAATCCTAGCATGATTGAAATGACCTCACCACCAGCTTTCTCATCTCCTTGTTCATATGCTAAAAACTGCCAAAACAGCACGTAATGAGCGTTAACATGTGTAATCCTCTCTTAGTGTGTACGCTCTTGTCTGTGTCTCCTGACGCCCACACTCCCAGAGGGATTAGCTCTGTGGGTTATAGCGCAGAGATGCTCATTTCAACCATCCAAAATGTCTCTGTCTCTATGTCATACTGTATCAAGCTGCATTTAATATGCATTTCAATAAGACACGTTCATGGACATGTCAAGGCCTTCCTTCCTGTGGGTTGAATGAAGCTACAGCACAATGTCGGAGTGCATAGCAGACAATAAATAATAAAATTAAATATTAAAATAAAAATTGATCCCACTTTATATTAAGTGGCCTTAACTACTATGTAATTAAATTATAATGATGAATCGCTAAACGCTTCTAGGGTTATTGAGGTGGTTAGGATACGGGAAGGTTTGGGACCTGTTTGGTGGTTTAAGGACTGGTTAAGGTGTAAGGGATGGGTTAACAGCCTAATTAGATATATAACTACAAAAAATTAATTTAGCTACTTTAAAGGTACATATTAGTACTCAAAGGCCCGGTTTCATAGACAGGACTTAGCCTAAGCCAGGATTAGGCCATAATACAATTAGGATATTTAAGTAATTTTCATAAACATGCCTTAGAAAAAAAAAAACGTCATTAGTGTGCATCTTATGACTAAAACAAAGGCACTGCCATGTTTTAAGATCAATCAGTGCAAGTTTCTTTTAGTTGAAACAGCTCAAAATTACAGTTAGTGTAGGACTAGGCTTAAGCCTCGTCTGTGAAACCAGGGGAAAGTGTATATATTTGAACATAATAAGTACAAAAGTTTTGAAAAGGTGCCACCTTTTGAACCTTTATTTCTGCGAGTGTAATGTAAAAACATGTATCTACACAAGATGTGCATAGTATCAAAATATTAATTAAAATGTAATGACATAGTAGTTAAGGCAACCTAATATAGTGAGACCCAATGATTTTATGGCCATTTATGGTAATACTAATAGAGATGAACTAGTTGGAGTAGCATGCAAATACTGTGGCATATGAACATTCATCCAGTACCACAATTTATTACAAGATTTTCTTGAAATACTTGACTCTGATTGGTTAAACCTGGTATTTATTCAAATAGTTTTGTATAACGACCACTAATCTGACTGCTCCAGGAAACCAGCATTGTACACAGCTGCACTAAAGTATCTGACATCACTCCACTTTCTTTTTCTTATTTTTAAATCACATACAAATGTAACTTTGTTATTATTATTATTTAATTGTTTCAGCCTCAGATTTTTAAAAAAATAATTAAAACTCTTAAAACATCTTATTTTTTTGTAATGGGAGAAGGATAATGCAGAGTATGATACTGTTAATGACATTAAAATATGCACAATAGCAGAATAATTTAGTGTAGTACAGTGAGTGTCCTGCACATGGTCAGCTCATTCTTAACATGCATTTTCCCTCGGCCAAACCAAACGCAGTCTGTAATAATGAAATTGCCTTGATGCAGGGCTTGAACCAATCTAAAGGCCGTTAGCTTAAGGACAGTTGGAGAGCTCTTTAAAGGCGGTGTTACCCCAGACTGAGGATGGAGATGTGAGGGTTCGACTACTCCAACCTCTTCACATGAGGCACAGTGCAGATTGGAACCTTCTGGCACACTGATGATCACACATATTACTTACAACACAAAAGCAGTCCAGACATCTGACATAGATTACAATCTAACAGTCAGTGGCAATAAATGCTTTCCAACATCCCCCTACGAAGAACATCATTGGGTAAACCGGGAAACGCAAAGTGTGCATGTGAGAGAATGCTAACTTTAAAAGTTATTATTATGCCATTATGTGTCCAAACTGGCATTTGCATAGCGTACGTGCCAGTGATAAAATTTTAATAAGAGTCAATTACACACATTAAAGTAGACACCGTGGAAATAGCGCGGCCATTGGCAACACAATATTCTAAGGTCTGTATGCTGTAACATTGCATCAGCATGGGAAGTTCAACAAATGTGTTAATTGCTGGAGTCCTTTCAAGCAACGCCAAGTGTTTTGCAGTTGAAAGCCTTATAACATCTATTATACAAAAACTGTCCTTCTAATATGCTTATTACATCATGTCTACAACAATTGTCATCAAAGGTTTGGCTCTCTATGTGACAGACCTGCTCCTACGGCTCATTGGGTTTCATGTTCAGGCGTTTGCTAAGCAGAGATGAACAAAGGAAACCAAAGATAGTCGATCTTTAAAGTTTTGTGACATTCTAGTACCGTTCCCCTTGGCTTCATTTCAAAGCATGTCTCGCATGAATTAGAAATACTCACACCCTTGATAGTTTTTTCCTTTTATGCCACACTATAATCTGAACCCAATGAATTCACTGTGAAAATCATTTTCTTAACAATTTTCTTAAAAATCGTATTCTCGTTTCGTTTCTAGAGAGACAGAGAGCATATTAATATAAAAATCATAAATTAAAAATAAAAAAGATTAAAATAAAACATTTACTAAGATATATATATATATTTCTTTTTTTTTTTTTTTCTTTTTTTTTTTTAGCTGCATGCCATGTGACCATAATCAATGTCAGATAAGCATAAGTATGATACTTTATTATTAAAATATATATTTACAAATTTCAGGGGTACTTTAAAATACATTAGGTAAAATAAAATCAGATACCCAAAAACTTAATGAATTTGTTCATTTTAATGTGTTTGAGAGACAACCACTTTACAAAATAATGCATGGTAAAATATCCTGAGTGATAAATAAAGATAATATGTTTATCAGTAGTCGATGTAATGTTGAAACACTTCTTAAACCTCAAATATCTTTTGTGCGGCATTGTTTTTTGTTTGTTTATTTGTTTCATGTGTGAAGCACAAACAAAGCATGGTGGTTATGTTTGTCAACATGTATTTTATCAAGATGAATCCTTGTCAAAAAGGAAGCATAGTATTTCATAAAAAATAAAAAAAAATATTTTCCAATCTTCTCCCTGGAAATGGAGAATTAGCTGAAACACGAGGACAATTACAAGTGGGCCTAGTGTAAAGACCACGGGGACTAGGAAAATAAACCAATCGCAGTCCTCCAGAATCAATCTGGTTTACTTTAAAAAAAGCCCTCTGAACTCGTGCCAGCTCCTTCCATCCAAATAATTTATCCCTGCACAGCCTTATGTTTTCACCTTTAAAACATCGACAATCAAGGAGAGCCTTCTTGTCCCCCTTTGCTTTGCCTTTTGTTCTCCGCAGCAAGGTCGACTGAACATCGCACCTTACAAGTAACATTAGAAATATCTAATTGCGCAGAGGAATGCAGGTCAGCCTTTTGAAGTCGCTTGTTTTTTTAGCACTTAAGTCTATGGGAAAGACTGCGTGGGCCAGCTTGTCTTTCAGCTTCTTAAACCGCCTTTTTTCACCATCATCCCTTTTACAGCTTTTCTCATTACGCCATTTGAAAAACAGTGTCTGAGGAGCAGTGATGCATGAATGAATTATTTAGGCGGAGCAGTGGATAGGCCTGACAGTGTGTGCAGAGTTTTAGTGCAGTGCGAGCGAGTCCTCCGAGGCACATCAGAGGGGCCGAAAGCCATAATGTAAACCCACTTTTATACCGAGGGAGAAGCGAGACTACAGCTGTAAGCTTTATTTAGTAAAACAGACAGTTTGTAAAGACGAGCCAAGGCCGCGGGATTTCAGAGGGTTGACGTGCTGCATTTACTGTTTATTATGGACAAAACGACTGAGATCAGGAGCACGGGTTTGTGAAAAGAAAATACTTCTATTGCAGTTCCTTTGTTTAAGTGTTTGAAATTGGTAGCCATGGAGAACATTTGAACGATTAGCAGACTGTTGTCTCAGACAATATCATTGAATCATTCATCACGGCATGTTTAGCTTGACGTTAGCGAGCGCGTGTCCACCTTGTTGAACTCACACAGTCTCCTGATGCTAAAACACAGAAGTCATGGAACTGCTACATTTCTGAAGTGGCATTGTTCAACCAAAAAAAATAAATTAAAAAAAATTATAAAAATAAATATATATATATACACGATTTTGTTAATCAAATGATGGAATGGCAAAAGAAAGATAATGACAAAGATAACATAAAACAATGACAAAGACATCATAGAAGTACCATAAAGTAGTACTTTAGCCTCTATTGTGGCTTCTGAAAACATGTGACTGCTTGTGAGGACACTCTTAGGGCAATATTTTAATGATCTAAGTGCATGGTTTAAAGCGCCATGTCTAAATCCTGTTTACACCAATAACTATAACTTTAAAGATAACAATATTAGCATCCACACCAGCAATTCGTGTTGTCTGTTTATAATAAGTGCATACGCGTCTGCCACTTTAAATTCATGAGCTAGTAACAACAGGATGGTTTCTGATTGGCTGTTAATGTATTGTTCGTCAGCAGAAAAATAAATTGTTCTAAAAATGATTCCAACAATAATATTTTTCTGTGCCTTTATCGTTATTTTGGTGTGTACTCTGCTCTTCGATACCGAGAACGATTTTTCGAACTATATATTGCTATCTTTATAGTTTGTGTTGTTGGTGTGAATGGGGCTTATAAGGGTTGTCCCTATTCTTTTACAGTAAGTATTGCTTTTGTAATTAATAAGTAATGTGAGTCTTTTGGGTATAACTTGCAATAAATCAATCAAAGTCTCTTCTCCCGTTCACTCCCGTGGCAGATTCACTATTTACAATGTGGAATTTGCAATCACAAAGACAAAACTTCCTCCAGAGAGGAAAAGGTTCTGTTAAAAAAAAAAACATATGCAGAATCAGAGTGAGCATGATTTCTCCAAGTACCTTCTCCAAGTTCTCCAACTATCCTGTTGATCCTAGAACAACATTCCAATCAACCAATCAGATTTGAGGGATCATTTTTCACAAAATATCTGTGTTAGGCTTATGATCAGAGTTAGGTGCTTCTTCAGCCTTGTTAATCAGTCATCATTTCCCACTGATTTTAGGAATACATTTTGGGTAGGGTTAGGTTTAGGGATAGAAATTTTTTTTTGCATATTTTTGTTCTGCTGTGTGTCCCTGTGTGTAATAAGCAGAGTATACATGCATTGTTGACCTCATTTTTAACCCTCTTTTTAAACAGCAAAGAAATTTACTGAAAATTTTGAATTTAATGTAAAAAAAAAAAAAAAAAAACATAACAGGGCCAGTGAATGATATGAGGTTGAGTGTACGTATATTCACAGAATTATTTTTGGGGGGTGAACTATTCCTTTAACTTGTTTTCAATTTATCGCAGCCAGTACAGCAGTACAATAAAACTCCATGTGCAGCTCCAACACCTCATCTGTTTAATGATCTGTGGTTATCTGCAATCCTTTTAAATGTTCACTGTGAAAATTGCATTAGTCTAGTAAAGGTGGAATTATGCTAATGTAATTAAAAAACGGCCTGCCAAGCATATGGTATTTACTTTTATAATCTACTATGTTCTTTTCTTGCCTTCACTCCTACAGTGCCAGAATATATGTGAAACCATCTGATTGGATTTATTTCACTATGGAATAAAGTCAAAGGGTGTTTTTTGTGATCTGGGTTAAACAATAAAACTTCTCCTCAATCTGTCTTCTTTCCTTGTTTCTTGATTTCTCTGTTCAGATAGATGAGGGTTGGCACAGCATGGCTCGGGGTTTATTTATAACTGACGAGGTAGCTGTCGGTGTGGTGGCATCTGTGTGCCAGGGCCCAAGTGCTCACAACCCTCTGACAGTCTCCCTGGCTCAGGTGGTGGGCACGGCCCTACCGTGTGACAAACACAGCTTGGTAGAGGGCAGCTGAACCCGTGCCAGGCATCCAAAAGACAAGCAGTGAAGAAAAGGACAGCTAGATAGGTGTTTGCATGTCATGTTCAATGTTTTTCTGCACACACTAAATGTGTAATTATCATAATTATTAAACATTTTCTGATTTTGTTGTGATGTGAGAAAGAAACGTGGGAACAATTGTGATTATTATAGTTCTGCTAATGGCACAAAGATGACACCTTTAACTACCATTCACTGTAACCCCAATTCCTCCGTCTTTTCCCAAGAATTATACTTTGGAATGATGTCATTCTGCAAGCACTCCATCAGAACATGCATCATACATCACTTGACAGTCTTGTTTGCTGATCGTATCGCTGGGTTAACTGACAAGGTCTGTTGCAACCTGTAAGTGTGGCAAATATCCAGATCAAAACATGTAGTCATAAGGAAGGTAATGTTTGTATTTCCAAATGCACAGCTATTGCATTAATTCCTTGTTGAATTCATATCAAGAATGAATGCCCATATTTACACGGTAAGATAATAAGTTGTTTTTTTTTAGTTTACATTCTGAAAGGTTAAATGTGCTTGCATCTACCTCACAAACTGCCCGATATTCTATATTGTTGCCTTACAGTTTCCTTTTATTTTGAGGTTGTATAAGAAGAATATATTTGAAGAATATACAACACCCTACAAAAATTCACCAATATATCCATGATCAACTGCATAGTTTAAGAGTAGACTGTTTGTCTGATGGGTGTTAATAAAAACCCAGTCAATTGGAGCAATGTAACAAAAAATGATACACAGTATGACATAAGATTTGTGCATAAGGCCATTGTAAATGTAGCACTGTAGCAACATTTGCAGCTCATCCTTGCAGAGAATGAGAATTTACACCAGAACTGAAGCAGCATGTTGTGCTGTTAAATTTCAAGACTGCCCAGACAACTGTGCAATGCTTATGGCTCTCTCGTTTCATTAATTTCTCTTTTGTTTTAATTGATCTTTATTTCCCCTGATTATGAGCATAATTAAACACCAGAAACTAATTCCTGGTCCATACCATCTGCCTGGACAGCCAGGCTTCCAGAAGGGCATATGGATGCTGAGATACTGGGCATGAACCATCACCATCGCCATCACCTGCTTCCCAAAGCATTCTCTTGACATGTACTTCATCCACAAGGTCATTTTTAGGACGCTATTGAATAATGGTAAATACATGCCGATAATGCATTACATTAAGTACAATTATCAATATTCAATTAGTATTTTGCAATAAAAAAAAGACGTCTTGAACAGGCACTAAAAGGATGAACATATCAAGTACTCGATGGCGGCACGTTGTAGCTTGTTCACATATTTGTTGTGATGACTTTGAGACCTGTAAGAGTAATTAGAAAATGTGAGTGGGTCTAATACATCCTTAGGGACTTGGAATGCCTGTTCATAAAATTTTGTCATTAAAGTGTCAAATTGAGCTCACTAATGCCAAGATATGCCTTCGCCACATTCTCTGCTTTTGTGTTTCCGCTAAGTGGTGGCTTATTTGATTAGCTAGGATCTGTTTAATGAACCAGCGATATGAAGTTAAGCCTATTCAAAGCTAAAGGAAGAACTCTCCCATTAGCAAGGAGAAACAGTGCTATCAACTTTTGACCTCCACAAATTGAATAAGTTGAGCTAGTCATTCGAGTAGCTGAGACTTGGACTAGCTAAGTCCCCACTTATTTAGGCTTACATTACAACCATATGGCCACTGCCAAGACTGAGAGCTTAGTGCAATTTCACAGAAAACCACTATCGGAGTGTATTGCTTTTTCTTCTCCGAGCATCATCCACAAAGTTTGTAGTCATCTCATAAAAGTCATAAAATAATTCCAAAGGTAAAAAAAAGCAGTTGATTGGCATCTAAAAATTGTGGCCTTAAACATTGTTTTACATTTGGATTTTCTAGAATTGTATGCCAACATTAGATTTATTTTCCAATATATTATATATCTTGATTTTTACTGTTCTCACTCAATACACCACAAATCGAGTTATGAACTTGATCAATCGCCACTCTGCTGCTGTGACTGTTTTATGATTGGGCAAGGTCAGGGATTTTATTGACCCGATAACCCTCGATGAAAATGGACGTGCTAGACGGCCAAAGTAGGAAGACAGAGTAAGACCCAGTGAGTTCAACAAGCTGACTTCTGTCCGGCACTTGCCAGTTCCATGGCTCATGAATGAGAGCCAACATGGACTAATTTCTTCTGGTGGTATCTCAAATGCTTCCTTCACCAATAGCGCCTGGAGAAAAGTGCATAAAGCTTGACTGAGACAGACGGAAAGCTGGAAGGGAGGCAGAAGAAAAACAAGGAGAGGGTGATGGATGGTGCCTGAGACTGGCGCAAGCTTCTCTAAAAACTTCCCCCACCCCCACTCATACCATCTGTATTGGGTAGATACATTCCTTTCCCTCTGAAAGAAGCTGGAGCAATTTTCAGAGATGCTCACCCAGCAGATAAGAGCTAACATTTCATGGTGGGGCCACTGATGTGGGTTTGATGTATGGGCATAGGTTTGTTCACAGGTTTTATTTTGGCCCTATTTCAATAAACCCTAAATGGGTTTGTTCATGGGTGACATGTCAGCCCTATCTAAAGTACCCCAAGTATGGTCAAACATAGTCTCACTTAACCAGACTGACTGCTGAAGGTCTGGAATCCATGGTATCTTTTATTGGCCAAGGCCTGCGCATGAGGCTGTTTGATGGACATGTCAAACAACCAATCACAGTTAATTAAGTTCAGCATCAATAACAGACCAGTGTGTAAAACTCTCGAGGCTGAGACTAGGTCCAACATGGAACACCTATACCATTCATACACTGGCTTTATAATTAATATCTTAATATGTAACAAATATGTACCCTATAGGGCTGAATAAGTTAAAGTACATATAGACTTCCAACTGCTGTACTCCTAAAGCAGTTTACATATTTACAGTTTATAAATATGTGTTTGCAGTGGATCAGTGAAATCCCTTCATGTGGTCTGCATTTAAACTTCCTCTTAATCAGCTATTACTGTAACATTAAAACCTTGCTGTACAGTATTTAGCCAAACAGTCACACTTTACTTTAATTAAGCTCCCTGGGAAAGGAAGACAACCAGCCAACTCCCAGTAAACCATTTTAAATGGTTTTCTGACTGCTAGCAGTCTGACGTTCTCCAGACCTTTGACTTCCTTCATCACATAATTAGGAAAATTGCTTTTTGCAGACCTAAATTAGTAATGGTTCTCTTTTTCTCATTCTCTGACAAGGCTAAACTACAGTAAGATGTTACCTCTTACCCCACTTACCGTCACTACCTCCAAACCATCAACCAGTTCAGGCTGATGCGGTCTTTTCATATAATGGTCTAAATAAGCTCAGCCATTGTCTGCTTGGCTGAAGGTCTTTGATCAGGGAATGATCATAGCAGTGAGTTCCAAGATTTGGGCAACTGCCGACACACTTGTGGAGATGGTGAGGCGGCCCATTTGAAAATAACCCATCCAACTTTCATCTAACAGGCCTGACACCCACTAAAACTCCCTGTTCATCTAACAGCTTCCCCCTCCACAAAATTAAATTGGAAGCAGATGGAACGGACCCGCAATGCTTGTCCTGTCAGATTGTCATGGCACATTTGGAGTGATTTCACTGTGGTTCTGGACGAGAGGGGGTTATGGGGGAATTGGGTAGGGGCTTGAAGAAAGAAATGTGGAAGCCACTTCTGCCAAGACATCAGTGTATGATCACACAGCTGGCACCGGTCTAGAGAGTCTGCATACCACCTTATGGAGGAAGCAGCCGGCGTTCCACCATCAGTATGGAAGGTTCTTTGTCATTTCCATCCGCCTAAGCTTCAAATCTTCCCATCAGTTTGAATCTCTGTTTAGTTTTGTAGATGCACCCTTGTGGTTTATGTCATTGCATCAGGGACTGGTGGTGCAAAATGTCCAATACTGAGAATAATAGCTCATTCTGACATGTCTCGATGTGATCTCTGAGGGATACTGTGATTTCCGTGGCATCCTTCTCACTGTTGGAATTGTCACTGTCAAGTCTGCTTTTTTTTTCAAGCCCAATAAAATCAGAGCAGTCCCAGAGCATCGAGTCTCATCTGCCACTATGCTTACCCATCCCTGCATGCTCTCCATACATCCATACACTCTGCTCTGTGATGCGTCACGGCTGCATGCTTTCAGAGGTTCCATCTTAAACAAGGTCAGCGGGGTCGGAAAGAGAGGAGGTCTGGAATGTACAGGCTGATGTGATGTGTGCTTTGCCATGGTTGTGTAGTTGACAGGTGGAGTTCCAATGAAGGGGTGAGAGAGAGACCAGTACACCTCCAGTGACCTTCTGTAGGCCTGACCCCTACCCCAGCCTTCCCAAAAGGCTACACAGGGGTCACAATAGCTGAACCGAGGAGACGTTCCCAGCAACTGTGAGAATACGTCTGAGAGAGTCTAAATGGATGATGACTAACATCTGCATGGTTGAAATACTTAATACTTAAAATTTCCTCACTGCACAATACAGGCTACTTCATATTGCAAAAAAGGACAACATACCGGTTTGCTGTATTTCAACTCTGATTTAAGTTTAAGTTGCTGCAACGTGTCCTAACTGTGAACAATGCAACGCCCTAACATGCGATAAAATATATATTTTCTATGTTAATCTATGTCCTAACTAGCCATGACGACAGCACGCAAATTTCCTAATTTGGAATTGCTTTGTATTTCCGCAACATTGTGGCTGGAACAACAAACTATAAGACAGTAGATAATCTCAGGTGATTACTGTATGTGCATTATTTAAAACTAAATGTGTCTAATGTGAGTTTGTGTGATCTGATGGCAAAGCAACAACAAATAGTTTGATCTGTACATATAGTACTTCAGATTAGGGCTGGGCGATTTTTTAGATTTTTTCGATTAATTCGAATTTGCATTTCAAGACGATTAAATTTTTTCTTAAATCGAGGTATCGCGATTTTTAATCTAAATATTAGATACATTGTAATTGCACCAATGGCAGAATA
>JAUCNO010001053.1:13365532-13393203 GCA_032353835.1 Enteromius viviparus
ATCTATCTATCTATCTATCTATCTATCTATCTATCTATCTATCTATCTATCTATCTATCTATCTATCTATCTCATAAATAGACCCACGGTGTAATAAATGAAAGAAGCCTCATACACACACATACTGTGTGTCATGTATTTGTTAATTCAAGGCTGTCTGTCCATCTCTCTGGAGGCTAGATTGCATGAACAGAGTAATTAAATAATACTGCAGTGCACAAAAAAAATGATGTGTTATCCTCTTAAAGGTAACAATGTCAGCAAATATGATATCATGGCTGTTACTCATCAGTATTTATTGGTAGGAACAGGTGAGGAAGATCAGGCGTTTAGCAAGCGCTCTCTTAGTCATCAGTATCACATGCGGTAAAGGCTCACTGCCAAAGTCTGTAACAGGATCAGTGTTAAACCTTTAACCTCTGACATATGACATCACCCCCCATGCCGTTAGCCTGTTAGCATTACATAGAGCTCCACCACAGAGCTGGCACTGGCGGCACCAGCACTTATTTCTTCATGTGACATAACTGCAAGCATTTACTTTGAAGCACATGAGCTATGAACGCACATCCATTAATGCCACACACACCGAGAACTGATCCATTTACATTTTCCCCGGCCTTGTCAGCTAGCTTCTTCTTGCTGATTGATGCATTAATAGCAAACTATATTTTATCTAGACACTTGCAATGCCGTGAAATTTCAAACGCACGTGCTTTATGTAAAAAAGTCTAAAGCCATAACAAAATATATGGGCAGTTTAGCTCAGCAGTTTATTTATGAAAAAAAAACAACAACTTACAAACCATAAAGCTGTCAAAAATCGCATTCCAAAATGTTTTCAATAGCGTACATAATGGATATAATATGTGTGTGTTCTGTGAGCATTTAATATGTATTTTATGTGTATATATATATATATATATATATATATATATATATATGTATGTATGTATATATGTATATTTCCATTCATTTCCATTTTTATTTTCATTTAAATGTATTGCTATATTGTTATATATTTTGAAAATCCTTATATTTTGTCATATTTTCTTATTTTGTCTATAGCTAACTACACTTACCCTTATTTTATTCCACTATTTATTTCTTGTTAAACTGTTTTAAAAAAAAAATGTAAGGTCAAGGGCGGTCATATAAGCATTTCGCTGCATTTTGTACTGTATATTTTAATAAAATTTTAATTTGATATATAAATGCACAAACATATAGTATATAATTTGAAAATATTTATATTCATATAATTCATATTATAAATATATACATATATATATATATATATATATATATATATATATATATAATATATAAACCTAACTTATTTTTATGAAATATGTACATGCATGTAAACAATATATAAGTAAATACAAAGTATTATATACAACTTTATTCATATATAAATATTTTATACAACTCCTGTTTACATTTCTTTGTTGTGCACAGCATATTCATGTTAACTTTAAGCAAAACACTTCATTTACTTTCACTGCACTCTAGAAACAACTAGAATATAGAAGATCTTGTTTGAGATTGTTTGGCCCAATGGGACTAATGGCACTCAGGGAGACAGTGGCCAATAAAAAGATCAGAACCAACAAGAAGATAAAATGTCAGCCCTAGAGTAATGGCTCCAATTGTGCAAAAGGAGAGAATCAGCCAGGCCAAGAAGTGAAAAAATAACTCTCCAACACAGTCAATGGCATTTACACAGCCACTGGCAACACAGGGACAGCTTTATGCAGACCCAATGGTTAGAGTATTTTAACGGCTGGATTAATGGGGTGGCAAGAGGGGCAATAAATTGGTAATATAACCGCCGAACATACTTGCCAGGACAATTAAGATAATACAACTGGAAAAAGAGGGCCTATGAATCCCGGCGCAAGGAGCGATGTGGCTATTATGACACACGCGCCCTTGAGGCTCGGCGGGGAGAAGAGAGAGTCGACTGTGGATGTGACTGACTGTGCTAACCACACCAAACAATGGCTGCAGGAAATATTTACTCTCCTCCAAATGTGTGCACTTTTTATTCCTTTTTTAATACTTGCGTTTTCTAACAACCTTATAAACATGTACAAACTCTAATGCCATCAGAATCATTAGTTTGAACATCCCAGCACAGCAACATTGACTCAACCAATGGCATCAGTTTGGGGTGGGGCTAATATGTTTGACTTGGAAGACAGGAGGTATGACTTTCATTTTGGAGTATATATATATATATATATATATATATACACTGTATGAACACATAATTCAGAATTATAACCAAATAGATAATGCTACTATTAAACTAAAACAACAATGTAATAAAGGTAATCTTCTATTGTTCCCTTATTAGAGTTCCCGGAATAGCTTCCGCGACTATTAAACTCATAGGAGCTTAGTCTGGCCAAGCTCGTTTTTCATTGGTTCCCACTTTTTTGGGAACGGAAATGCTCTAAAACGGCAACTCATCCAGTGAGAAACGTTTCGCGGTGCGGAAGTGCGATTAAAATGCGTTAAAAAAAAATGTTACGCATTTTTGTGTAATTAATTCATCTAAATTAACGTGTTAAAGTACCGGCCCTAGTTCATTTCAACATGAAGTGATTAAAATTTGCATCTGTTGAGAATATTTGGTAACATTTATTTACAATAATTAACTGTTTTAGTTTCCTTAAGCAATATTTATTTAGCATTTAATCACAGATAATATTCATTTCAAAATGTTGATACATCATTATTTACAATTTAAAGTTGTATATTGTTATATTTAGCAAAGATTAACAATGCTGTAAAAAATATACTGTCTATTGTTAGTGTATGTCGTTTAATGCTTTAACTAACAGTTCGTTATTGTAGTGTTACCGATTTTTTTGATGAATCTGAGCTAACATAAACATAATAAAGATCATGTTTTAGATGAGTATATTAGCAGCATCACTGACAACAACAAAACATGGTCTCATTATGATTTCGCAACATTGCGTATTGTCCATTTTCATAGGGTTTAATTTCATCACTGTACTACGGTGCGGTTATAGCATTTTTTATGGTAAGGGGCTGCTACCGGTAACTACATAGCTGTGTAGAAACTAATTAATCCTCAGCAAACATATGATTTCAAGTGGCTTTGAGTATTAGACTTAATAGAGCAAAACTGAACATTTGCCAAGTCAATCCCAACTTTAACCTCCTTTTCACTTAAATACCTGCCGGGAGCAAAGGATCACATTTCTCAATGACGACCGCAGACTCTTTAATGTAGTCTAGAGGTTTACACTAAATACCACGGCAGGATCCTTCAATCAATGGAGCTTTGGCTGATAATTAATCCTGTGCCCCTGCTGAAATAATGGAGGCACTTTTATGGCTTCATTATACGATTTATTTATATTAGACCAAAAATACGAATTGCGCCTTGATTCTTAATCATGTTAAGTGCTGCTGCAAGCATGCAGCTAGAGCCCATTTCAGAGCGTCCTCCAGAGCCATTCCTTACACCTTCAAATAGCATTTCGCTTTGGATTCTGAGTTCTCCGTAATGAGCACATTTCTCAGGACTAGCCATTTGTGTATCTAGAAACAAAAAAAGCCTTAATAAGAAAGTAAAAAATGACAGCGAGAGGCCGTAATTAAGATGAAAAGACTATCTGTGATACTTAATGAAGATGCATACCCATATTTCTCAAACACAATGCTAATTACTGGGTACGATTCCATTAATCGTTCATGAATTATTAAGCTCCATTAACTAATAAACCTTGTGCATAAAATAATTCAGAATTGCTGGAGCATTGTGGGACAGGTAAAGACACACTCTCTTTGCTTTATTGGTTGGCGCTAAATGATAGAATGCGGCAGTGACTTCATTAATCCAGCTCAGTGCTAATGTGGCAGAGATTGATTAGCCTGCGACAGAATACCGAAGATAAAGCTACAGGAGAAGACTCCTGGAGAGAAATATATAGTAAACGTCTAAATGATACCACAAATAAATAAAATCAGAGTATCGCCTGTGTCAAGATCAAACATTGAATCTCTACACTGGATTAGTTACAACTAAAACTAATTTTACTGATGTAGCCCGATATGCAAATGATACCTTGACCGAAATCAAATGTCATGTGTTGCTCAGTGAGATGTTGAGTTCAGGGAGTCTTATCATATTTCATATAAGTAAAGGTATTTACTTAATTATATTTTCCAATGAATAACTCATTATTAGAAAAACACTATAACAAATATTTAACTACCAGGCCCTCCAATCTCACAACAGAAAATGTTTATGAGGTGGTGATTTTGTATGCATTTTTACAAATTAAAAAAAAAAAAGAAATAAATAAATCTAACTATAATGTATGGTGGAGGAGCACTACTCTGCACAGATATATCAACATTTCTTGGTTGTATTGTATTGACAGAAGTGAGAGGGAGAGGAGGAGTTTTCAGATGATATTACTGTGCCGAGGTCGAAGTGCTGCAAAGTGCTCTTCAGCCATACACTATAGTTATCTTTTTTATCTGTTTAGAAAATCGCCACGTTTTATTTTGTGCCACCATACTTACTCATGTAACTATTCATATACACTACTTTAAATAGAGGAAACATGGAAGCGTTTGGTGGCTCAAGACAGTCTTATGACCAATTTTTACGTATTCATACGAGGTGGAAAATTTGTGCAAATTCATATGACCTACAAACCCACAAACAGTAAGCAGATTGTACCAATACCTACCAATGCTAGTGTTAATGCATATTAAGTAGCTACCGATTCGCTAAATTGCTACAAATTGCCATGATATTGTGTTATTATATTGTGTCTTATTATTTAATTAATGTTTAAACCACATGGCAATTTTATAGTCAGTAAGAACTATACTTCATGTCCAATGTATAATCTGTGAGCTAAAGCAAAACCACTTGAGACGACAAGTAGACCAGCTGTGAACCACTGGTCTAATCCAATCAATTGTCGTGTAAAACAGGTGCAATATCTTTAGAGTTTTACTAGTAAGACACAAGACATCCTGAACAAGGAGAGGCTGCTTAAGCATAGCTGATATGGATGGGGTGCATTTCCAAGAAGCATTCCTCACATGCTAAGAGTGGAACCCAGAGGGAACTACTCTGCAGAAAAAAAATAATCATTAATGCTCGGGCAGTAATGATCCCCAAAGTTGGCGTTATTGGTAAATTATAATGGATGATGCTTTATAAATGTCTTCCTGCGCTGGCCCTTAGCTTCCCGATTCAAATTAAAGCTGAGTGCCTTGGAGTCAGCAAGTAGCTGTACAGCACACATGCAGGATTGATTTTCTTATTTTCATGTCAGACTCGCTCCATAGAACGAGTTTTAAATCTGGGTGAGTTATTAAGGCCTTGAGTTTAGCTCGCATTGAGGAAGGAGATCGAGGCGGGGGGAGAGGGAATGGAGAAACAAAACAGAAAAGAGACCAAGCATGTGGTCGGTAGTCGGGCCGGCTGCGGGACTGAATGGCACCTGTCACCGGATGATAAACGACCTCCTTTGCCCTTCAATTCCCGCTGCTGTCAGTCAGGGTGGGGTCATTAATCTTCATCGCAGGCTTGTCAGGTCAGGCAGGCGAGTGGAAGAAGAGTAGGAGAACAGGACAGGGCCGCATCAGGCAGGGCCGGGTCAAGATGAGACGAGCAGGCCCCGAACAATACCGTCACGTTCGTATTGTCAGCTGAAGGCCTCGTTTGCATAATTTATTATGATTCGCTGAGCAGCCCCCACCGTCTCGATAGATCTGCGAGGTGAGAATAAGGTCTGAGGATGTGCAGACAGATGGATAGTAGGCCATAGCTGCCAGCCACGCTGAACCCCGACCAATCAGAGAGCGGCCGCAGCCCCCACAGCCAATCACAGATGTGGCGCTTCAATTACTACGTGATAAAGGAACATTCATCATTCAATTAGGCATCTGTCATGAATCCACTAAAGGGGAAAAGTTCCAAGCCAAGACACAGTGAAGGAAAGCAGGGACAGGGACAAAATCTACTTATAGCTGAAGTCCAGGGGCGAGAGAAGACAATATTGAGGAAGTTAATTGCAAAGCCATGGCAATGACAGTGTTATGACTGATGTGCAGCTGTTATATAATGAACATGGCATCGAGGGTCACATGTATGAGTCCACAAAGAAGTTCCGTGAACAATAAACACAAGGAAAGCTCAAAGATTACGAACACAAACTATGATGAAGGATCCATCTGTTTTCAGATCAACCCTTTTTGCAAAATACAGATCTTATTCCCAAGATATATTTAAGATAAATAGACTGTCAGTAGAAAGTTAGATTATAGTAGTAGGCCAGTAAATTATTTTCTCCTTCTTACGAACATGTGTCGAAATTGTGATCTTTATTTTATAAGGCTTTATAAAATAGAGGTTTAAAATAGCTACATAGGACTGTAACAAAATTTGTGATGCAAACTTTGAAAAAATGGCAAATCCAAGGAAAGTAGCTGTTGCAAAACAATACTGATATTATTCAGGTTGAGTCACTTGAGTGTTGGTTTAGTAACCAAGTTGATTTATTATCAGACAAGTTCAATGCAATATGCAGATCTACTAAAGACATCAGTGTTGTTGTTCAGTTTGAGTCAGTTCAGTGTTGATTCAATTCAGCTCAATAACAATTCATTTTTCAAAATAAGACACATAAACGGCAGCATTTCAAACTTGTTATCCAAATGCCGTTGGTGCTCATGCTTACAAAATACAATAGCAAATATACATTTTAGATAGATTACAACTTTGTTTGGGTGTGTTTAATAGCTATTAATCATTGCCCAGCACTAGCTTAGAGACAAACAAATAATATATATAAATAATTTTAGGGTAGTAGAATATTGAAGCTTTGCAATTAATGTAATAGCATTATTCAATTAAATGAATTATGTTTAATGTCATTCAATGTTTTTAGATTGTGTAAAAACAAAGTATTCATATTAAATTAAGAATAACACTAATTCCATTCATCTTTATTGTGTTATATTGCTGAGAAAAGTTAAAGAGAGTTAGGTTTAGGGACTCAAAATATACAATTAGAATAATTAAAATTATTTTAATAATAAAAATCAATAGCTTTGCATAATTAAATGTTTTTGTATGTTTTCATTACATCCATGTTGGATGTACTGTGTGATGTTGTAAATGTACTGTGTGTGTATTAGCAAATTCTTATTATATTAGGCTGGATTGAATGTATAAAGAACCAAATATGGTTTGGAACAAAAAATAATGGCACAATGTTGAGATGCTGAGCGATGGTTTCCATCTTCATCTCAGTAGAGACATTTGGGCTAAGATTTTACCATCCAACATAAAAGCCAAGCCTCTGCATCGTAACTCTCTCTGCATTCCCAGCTCTCCTCTTCCAATGAACATCCAATAAAAGTGTGAATCTGTCATATTGCGTTTCTAGCTTTTGTTTTTCCGCTGTCCCGCTGACAATAGGCTAGGTAACACTCAAAGGCCCTAGATGAAAGAACAACCAAAGCTAGACGGAAATTCAGACCGGCACCCATCTGTTGAAGAGACGAAGAGATGAATGGAGAAACCAAATGGAAGAAACAGACGAATAAAACAAACTGATGAGAGTAAAGAAAGGGTAAATAATTGATGAGTTCTGGGTTTAGAAGAGACTGCTCATTAATATCCTCCTGTAGCTTCATTAAGAAGTGAAACAGCGAGCGTCTGAACAATGGTCCTTGGTTCTCCGCTTAAAGTCAAACGCTGCTCTTTTTTTTTCTCTCTCTCTCTGATGCCAGGTGCTTCAAAATCCCAACGGTCTGCTCTCCAACCTCCTGTAACCTCCCAGAATTCCCCTGCCGCACATTTACCTCCCCAGCCAGGAGAATGAGACCTTGTAAATAATATATCAAGATAAATGATAATTGCTGCGTTTTTCGAACCCATCATTTAATGAGCCCCATTAATTAAAAATGAATGCAGCTGACAGTGTTTGTCGGAACACATCTGATGTAAACACATCATGGCAGAGACACAAAAAGTTCCAGTCGGGAATAAATCCTTCTTCCGCTTCTGCGTAAAGCTCTGTTATCAGTTTTGCAGCATATGCGAGGATGGAAAATATCTTCCAATCACCAGATTGAGCGGGGGGGTCATCTGAATTTCATCTGAGGCTTCAATGGTTTTACTTTGGTACAAATAGCTGGATAAGATATCCCATCGTTATTGGATTGGCTTGCTTTTCCATAACAGTTCCTTGAAAGCAATGTCAAAGCAAGTCGAAAAGCCGCTGCAGGCTGCGACTGCAGGCCGGGGTGAACATGAGCGGCTGAGTCTCGTCACCGTGTCCCCGTCAGACTTCAAACAGCCCCTTGGACATGTATCGCATGCAGGACCCCCACGAGACCGCTGATTGAATTCTGGCAAACAGAACTAAACATCTGCTTCAAACAAAAGACATCTGCATATTTCAGATTTGTTTTTCATAAATTAAAGCCGCAACCTGCCAAAACCTGGGCGCAGTAGTGTGTTCTTGTGTATAATTAGATAAAGTTTACAAGCTTTGAAAGTTGGAAATTAGCATGAAGCATCAGGGCTCACCTGGGACTTTGAGTCCCACAATAGGAGCAGTTCTCCGCCTCTCTTTCTCTATCATTTCAAGGAGGAGGGAAACCCAACTGAAACTGTTTTGCAGACGGCAATTTTGTGTCACCTATTATGTTGAGCCTCTATATATATATATATATATATATATATATATATATAGTAATGTAAAAATGTGTAGAAGACCAGTCACTAAGCTGTCACAACTGATAACTTCAAAAGATTGTAATTATTGAAATACAAATGAGAAGGTTACATCAAAACATTATTTTTATAAGAGAGTTTAAGAAACAAAAGAAAGTAACTAAATGTTTCTTAATGTAGTTCAACTTACTTCATGAAAGAAAATATAAAAGGAGAATTTTCAAGTACAATAAAAATGAAAATTTTTATTAATAATAATAATAATAATAATAATATTGTTTAGTTTAGTTCTCATGCTCTCACTATAAACAAAGACAACTGCCATAGATGTCTATTGTATAAGTTGCATATTGTTGAGGGGGGGGGGTCTATCTAGAAAGCAAGTGACAATAACTTACACTAAGCAAAATACTATTGAAATAAAATGGTTTCTTGTATTTTGTATTATTTTTCTCTCTATGGGGAGTGTTATTTGCTTTTGGACAAAATAAAACAAGTTTAAACCACAAACCATGATAAATATAAAAAGTGCTTTAAATAAATGTCATGGTTATTTATTTATATAAATTAAAACACAAGGTATTTTTCCCCCAAATGTGACTTAATATCATAAACAAAATTATAAAATATAGGTTTTTACTGTGTTTATGTGTTACTCAGACAGCTACAGCAACACACACACACTCACACACACACACACACACACACACACACACACACACACACACACACACATATATATATATATCATCATGTTTGTTTTAAAAGATAATGGAGTTATTAAAGTTTTCAATTAAAATGCAATAATAATAGCCATTCTTTGTGTAAAAATTAACCCTCTCCTCTAAATATTTTCTACCTCTTAAATGGTTTAAGGTGCCCTGCAGCTCACATGCTATCAGACAATCTCAATTCTAAATAATCTTTCCAAGAACAATGTTATAAAAGAACTATGACCCCCAAACACAACTTTAAGAAAGAGTAGCAATCATCATTGTGCTCCTTGTCTACCAAAATGTAAACATTATTTGTGTCTCTCCCTCACTTCCTGCAAGGCTCTGATAGTCTCTCGTGCTTTCTTTATGAGGTCAGATAGTGGGCTGTTGCTCTTGTAAAAACGGCTTCAATTATTCAGTGAAGTCAAGTTCTGGTTTATCTCCCACTTGTTCCCGGCCCTGAGAGGGATGGTGGGGGGGAGAATGGCATTGTGGGCCATGTCCCTTTCTATTGCAGTATCTGTTCACAGGGCTCCTGCCTCTAATTACCAGCCTATTTTCAGCAGCTTCAGATATAAATAACTCAACAGCTGCTCCGAGTGGGTGGAGGACAGACAACAGCTAGTGTGGAATTGTAGAATCCACACACACAAAAAAAAAAATATATATATATATATATTTAAAAAAAATCAACACTGGTCCTCTCCATCATCATCCATGATGTGCTCGTGACATGCTTCCATCAAAGTGGAACGTGTCTGTTCACACTAAAAGTGAAAATGTTGCACAATTCCAGGCCATATGAATATATTTGATGCTTAATTTAGTCGCGCTGTGTCCTAACCAGACATGACAGAATAAAGTGACAAGTTTATAAAGCTCTCTCTTCTATGTCAGTCTGAGCTTTTTCACAAATTTACATAAAGAACATTTATTTAAAAGCATGTTCTTTTAATGTAGTCAGTATTGCATCATGTCACATTTACGTTTCCTTAAACATTGATAACATAATTAAGGTATGTGTTCTTTCTCTGGTCATGTTTTATTCATTTTAAGTAAAGAAATTTAAAATGTAAAGAAATTTTTTGATATAGGTAGATAATGCGATGGTTCTGAACTCAAATATCTGTGGACTGTTGCTAAACGTTAATGCTCTGCCAAGTTGGACATATGCCCTACACCAAATCCAACCCAAAATGTATGTCAAAGGGTTAACAAACGCAAAACAGCTATAAAAAGGCATTTGTTGATGCATTTGTCACCTCTCAAGTACATCTCTGTAATCTGTGAGCTACCAAACAAACCTACTGTCTATGGATACTGTCCCATAGATATGAAGCAGATCATTCAAAAGCATCTGTCAGTCACCACAAGTTATGTTATGACCACAGACTATAGGGACCCCATCACGTCATAATGTGTCTGTTCCCTCCATCAGGGAACGAGGGTTACATTTGTACATTTCGAATTTTCGAATATCCCAGAATATTAATATTATCAGCTCACTTATTAGTTCACTTCCAGAATCAATCAATCAATAAACCACTTTTATTAGATCAGATAGAAGAACAGAGTAATGGTAATGTATAATGACGAGATTATACTATTTATTTATCAAATACAGAGACGGTCTCTGTAGTCAAAACAATGCTAATCACTAGAAATTAGGTGTCCCCAAAAAACCTTGGGAGAACCAGGCTTAGTTGGGTCCAGTTCTCCTCCGGCTGGACACCCAGCACATAATTCTCAGTTCAATATTAAGCGCATGTCAGATTGTGTAAAGGACTTATAGTGTGTGTGTGTGTTTCTGTGCATTTGGTTCCGGTGATCTGTTCACAAAGCTCATCTAGGTGTTCTTGTCTCTTTGTGCTGATAGACCATCTTATCTGGATACGGACTGAGAAACAGAATAAGAAAGAGACAGACTAATATTAGTGTAGATGCAATTTTTTTGTTGGCATGTTAATGCGGCTGATCTAATTAATGCAGCCTAACAATCCTTTTAATGGATTTGATAAATAAACGTGTATTAGTGTAAGAGATGTGTCTTTAATCTAGATTTAGACAGAGTGTAGAGAATGAAAGTTTTCCAATAAAAAGTCTGTGAGAAATTAATGAATAAATGACTCTTTTAAAAATCTTCCCGGTCTGTTATGAACATTACAATTCTGATAACGTTTGTTAACTCTACAATAATTAAATCTACTTGACAGTGATGCTATAGAGATAACACAAAAACGTTTAAAGACAAACGTGAAAGATGGCTACGCGATAGTTTTTAGCCATTTTCTGTGAACGTGCGAGACCTCAGAGAAGAAAAAGAAAGGCAGTAAGTGGTAGAAGTGAGAAGAATAACAAATAGTTTGCACTACAAACCAGTGTGTTAATAATTAAGACAATACATTAAAATATCATAATATGCTAAGACGCACACATTTACAATATCAAGCAGCAGAACATAGTTTTATAATGCTAAAAATAGCTGACGTGGACCCCTGCTCTTATGGGAAAAATAAAAGATAAAATTCTTAAGCTGCACACTTATTTCTATAGTAATACTAACATATTTTCTTTTTCTATATGCTCTAGTTCTAGATCATATTTTCATTGAAATTATATATTGTATTTTACTCTGTCTTCTTTTAAATCCTCTAAAACTAATTCCAGCTAATTGCCAATAATACATTAACAAGAGCTGGCATCATCTTGCCCTCCACTGTGCTTGAAAGCTTACACTGATACACTGAAAGATTACGGTATGCAGCATGGCGATTTGTAATAAAAGTCTGGCTGAGTGTTCTCCCCAGCTCGGTGATAAGCCTCCAAGGGAGAGCTACAGGCACCATTTAATGCGTGTTTGCAGAAAACTATTCTAAACAGGCTCAAATTGGGAGGTGATTATATGGACGATGTGGGACCTGTTATAATTACTTCAAACCGCTGTGTTGGTGATAATCTATGGTAATTGCAAGTATCTGAGCTTGAGCGGTACATGTATTATCTTTATGATGAAAGAACGAGATGCACATCCTTGGAGATGCTTAATGCATGATGCTTGCACTGAAGATGTAATTGTTTTACCTTGTAGAAAACATCAGAAAATGTTGTCAATAAAACAAATGCAGTCCATGTGGATGTCATAGCAATCTTTACTCTAATTTAATTCTAAGTTAGATTAGATATGTGCCTTTTAATTAGATCTGTTCGTATTGCTATAAATGGTGTAAAGACGCTTCATGTAATACCTGTGAGAACCATAGAGAATCACACTGTGATGTAAAACTAGATTTTTACATTTTCTTATGATTATGCAAGTGCTTACCTCTGCAACTCTATTACAGTAAGCTGTGTAAAAAATGTAAAAAAAAAAAAAAAGTAGTCAAAAAGTGAAAATTTGCCTCCTATGCAGCGTAATTTATATTTATTTTATTGTATTTATTTAAAATATCTAGCCTCGGCCCGGAATTATTTTTTTACATTTTATTGTTATTATTATTATTAGTTGTTGTTGTTGTAGTAATTTCTTTGTTGGTTGCTTGGTTGGCTATTTTAAGTGAAAATGTATTTCCACTTATTCAGGTGAAGTATTTTATGTAAATGAATGTGTTTTTATATTGTTCTATAATAATAATAATAATAATAATTAAATGGGACAAATTTCCCATCTCAATATATTATATTAAATTTAATTTGCCCCCTAGAATTGATTTGAGACTTTTTTCTAACAATATCAAAAACATTAATTTGCATAATATACTTATTGTATTGTATGTACTTACTTACTTATTGAGGTGTGAAATTTGCCTCCTAGAATTGATTTTCAGAGCCATATCTTTTCTGAACAATATGAAACCGCATTCATATGTATATATGGGTGTTGGGTGGTTACTTGCTAAAGTTAAATGAGCCCTGACTCTCTACAATATTTTATATTCTATATGGCTGAAGTCCCTTTCCTTTGTGTAGGTCTCTGGGATTTGCCCATTTTGACAACGGTTTGGCAAAACCCATCATTCCAGATCATTTACAGCACACCTCTCCTGTACTCTCCTTTCAAGCAGGGATTCTTCAAATTGATTGCTGTGGGCTCTTCAACAAATGGCCATTTGTGTCCCAGAGCAATAGTTATAGTGATGCTTGCCTTAGCAAACACCACTAATAATAAATACACACAAAAGTTGGCCAATTAAATGTAAGGAGTCCAGCAATTCAGTGTTCTCACTTGAGGAAATTAAGCTTTGATTTTTTTCCCCTCTTTAAGCAATGCCAATTACTGTGATTGCCCCATATTAAACAGACATTCTTGACATTAATTACAAAAGCAAAAAAGGGAGATCCTCCAATTAGGATAATAAATTACACTGATGGCCTCCCAACAAATGCTGAGTTTGTCAAAGCTATTATTTTACGAGCTTTTATACGTGTGTTCTCTCCTTCGCAGGTGACAATGGTGTCAAGCGGCTCTCAAATCAAGTGTGCTCATTTATCAATTGTTCATTATTACTGTGCCTTATTTCCCCTGCATTAGCAAACAAAAAGGAAAAACGTGGAATCAATCAAAAGAGATTATATGTTTTTATTTTTCCTATTCGGTTGTGCATCTCAGTTAAAGTCGTGTTAAAAGGAATAGTTGACTAAATAATTAAATAATTATTTATTTTTCCAAACAACATCAGTCAAGAAAAAGACGATACAAGACAAAACTTGACGATTTTAAGAAGATTTTCAGTAAATAATGGCCTAAATAATTAAATTATAATAAATAAAATTTTTCGCTGTGTAATCAAAAAAAAAAAAAATAACATTAACGGTAGTTCACAGGTGAAAAGAAAGTTCCGTACTATTCAGAGGAAAAAAAACTGACAAAAACATCTAACCACACATTTAGTGTGATTTTACAGTAAAATGTTAACTGTACAGGTTTTAGAAGTAAATACAACAAATCAATGTATAGTTTACAGTTAAAAACTGTAAAATGATATTCCCAGAATTCCCTATGTGACACTCCACATTTGAAAGCTTTTTGCTAAACTAAAAATCATATAAATAAATGTAAATTAATTAATAAAATTTAGTCTAGTCCCAAACTAAACTGCATGTTCGAGCTGTCTCAGATGAAAATATCTTGCTCTAATAAATCTTAAAACATGTCATTGTCATTTTTATGTCTCAAGATGCACACCTGTAATATTTTCTAATAAGGCATTTTTATTGCTTAAATATCTTAATTTAACTAATGCCTAGTCCTGGCTTAAGCTAAGCCCCGTTTGTGAAACAGGGCCTATATTATTTATTTACTTTATGTTTTGTGTATGTACATTTGGGCTTTATGTTACATCTTCTGTTGTTTAATGAATGTTATTGCATTATTTAAGTGTTACCATGATGGTGATTTGTGTTTGTGTAAATGACCTTCTATAAATTAGTATAGTTATTATGGTGGTAGTCAGTATGTTAAACACTGTTGCCAACTGCTTTCAGTTAAAAGTATCTAAAACTGGTAGTTAAATGTCACTAGATAACAGCATTAAGGCAGATTTACTGATCTATATAAAGGTGAATACAGATTAGTAGGCAGGTGAGAACTTAGATAAGTTTCGCCCAAGAAGTTCATATATTTGTCACTAAACTTTGAAAAAAGTCAAATAGCTAACACAGCTGCCAATTTATTTATTTATTTTTTTTGCAAAAACTAGAGATTTTATTTTGTGTGATTTGATTCTGACATGTATGTGTGTGTGTGTGTGTATATATATATATATATATTTATTTATTTATTTTACACTTAAGTAACTGAAGGATTTATATATTTTAGAAGTTTTAAATCTTCAAAATAGGCACAATCAAAAGAAAGCGAATCCAGGTAAAAACAAGGTAAAATGCAAGTGAGATTAGAGCATTGTGTTCCAGGTTAAGGATGTCAGAGAAAGGCCAAGCGCATTTCAAAGTCTGGAGGAGATGGTGTTTGTGCTGCATGTGCGCGGGAGGGAGGGTTCGGGTAGCACCCTGGGATTCGCCGATGACAGGATGCAGGAATCCTAATACGGCCCCTCCCGTTGTCTGAGAATCTAGCGAGGGTGTTTGCCATATGCTCGTCGTTTCCCAGGGAAAAGGAATCAGAGGATAAAAGTGACGGCAGCCATGAGCCCTTTCAATATGTTCAAAGCCCATATGAAAATTACTGTACACAAGTCTTCTACAGAGGCCAATTTTAGATCAAAGCCGCAACAGAGAAGAAAGTTACAGATGACAAGAGGAGAAAGAAATTCAAGATAAGTTGTGCTGTGCTGTTTGCTTGAACTAACAGAATTAGTCTTACATAATAAAGACAATGAAAGAACATCATTCCCTTCAAAAAGGAACGAAAACAGGATCTGTCTTAATAAAGCCCTAGTATAGCTGCTGTATTTGACTATAAGGCATGGAAATATTAAGATATCATCAACAATAAACAGATAATTCACCCAAAAAAAAAAAACTTTTGTCATTAATTACTCACCCTCAATTCGATCCAAATCTGTAAGCCCTGCATTTATCTTCAGAACACAAATTAGGATATTTCTGATGAAATCTGAGAGCTTTCTAACCATTCATAGACAGCAATTCAACTGAAATGTTTAAGGCCCAGAAACATAGTACGGACATTGATAAAATAGTCTTAGTCTTAAAATAGTCTCAGTCCTCCAAAGCATGTTTTTACGGGGTTTTTTGGAACAACAAGAGGGTGAATAATTAATGACAGAATTGACATTTGAACTAACTAATGAACTAACCCTTTAAAGCAGACAAAGACCACTTATAAGTAACAATAACAATTATTATTATTCTTATTTTCTCAGGCAAACATAAGATCAGTTCAGATGATTACGTAAATGACACATATGCTTTGAAATAATTTTGATTATAATATCAGTTTGATTATTTAGACAGCTGTTGATGAGAGGTAGTTGACATGCAGACAATCAATATAAAATGGACTCAGATGTAGTAAGATACTTTGCGTTCTTAAATAAATAATGTCAATTTATGATGTAGTCCATTATAAATGAAGTAGATTGTGTATTATTATTGTTAGGATTACATTTGAGAACCTACAGTATTAATGTATTATAAATATGGGCTTCATAGAAAGTGTTACCAATAATTCTTCAGTTGCAGGATAGCACGGTCTTAGAATTCATTAAGGCTTTGTTTTATATTGACATCTCTGCAGACTATGTATGCAACGTCACAAACTAAAACTCTAAAGAAGACTCATGAGGAAATAAATCCCTCCTTTTAACCTTAGTGCTGTCTAAGGAGTTGGCCGAGAGATATTAGAGATCTCACTTGTGATTTTTCTCTCCTGCAGGAAGTGTTTTCACTCACCTTGAATGCAGTACAGTTGGTCAGGTTAAGAGCGGCCCGCTCTGCCTCTCTCTCCCGCACCATCTGGCCTAGTTTCTGTCATTGCATCCCCAGGAGAGACTGACCCGAGCAAGAAAACACTGCAGGGAGCAGCTGCCACCCTCTGCTCACCTGCAAGGAATCCACACAGTGACAAAAGTTTTGTTGGCAAAACAGAACAATGCACTGCAGACTTTGTGTTGTGGAATAGTAAATGCAACTTGAAAAGTAATCTGTCTTCACTGCCATCTGGTTTCTGAGAAGAGAGAAATGGCAGGATTTATTCAAAGATAATAACTTTTCATAACGCTAAAGGGTGTGCATACGGATCTTTTTGCATTCAAAGAATAAAAGGATATGGAAGGGATATAAAACAGCTGTGCGCATTGTCTTTAATCAGAGAAGTTTGATTTCGGATTTGGCATTATGATTTTTGGTGGTCCACATTCCTCCCTTCAATAGGCCTGTCGATTAATGGCAACAGTGCTCAAATTTGGGTCTGTTTCTGTAGGAAACCACATCAAAGCATCAAACACATGATTGTCTCCTCGCACACCAGTCGCCGTGCTAATTTCGCAAAGAGGAAATAACTATTGGTTAATAGCAAGCACACGGCGTATTAATCTCAGTGTCTCACCCATGGCCTGCATATTCATATAAATATAACATGACTTGTCACCACTCTTGAAATTTATTGGTTTTCCACCTTCGCAAATTAAGAGTTCCAATTTATGAATATTTTAGCACATGTGCGCTCTGCGGGACATTTATCACCGGCGTCGCTATTCTAAACAGAATAAATGAGCAGTCAAGCTGCCGCGCAGCCGGACGTTCCTGTGGACAGATTAATGAGAGAGCGGGAGCGATGGGGCAGTGGGGCAGGTTGGGCCTCCCTGGGAGGAGAAGAGATGCAGGAAGCACGACTGAGATCCACGCCGGAGATTCTCGAGTAGAGAGCGTGATCTTCCTGCTCACTAATTAAGGAGAACTAAAATGTTGCATGTAGAAGACCACCATGACTGCCTAATTACCCACAATGCTCTTTGATGAGAAATTAAATAAGCTGGAGGATGACATCACTGAATAAACAGTGAACTGACTTTTACTGAATACTGAGCTGTTATAACTGTGCTCTTTTTAGAGCAGCAGAACTGAAATTTGTTAACATTATTGATACTCAACTTCCTTTACACTGAAAAGCTGCTTTGACTCAATGTGTATTGTATAAAGAGCTATATAAATAAAGGTGACTTGTATGACTGCATCACCCATTTCTAACCTTGATGTATTTTTGCCATGCCATAAGAATGTTGAATGAATGATGATGTAATGTCATGAAAGAGTTGCAATTGCAAAAAAATGTCAAATGTGAACGTTAAAACACTGTAATGTAATATTATACTGTAATGGTGTTAATTGTATTTTTGTTTTTCAAAGAATGTTTAAATATCCAAAAATATGTCCAAAACATATTTTAAAGTAATTTTATTGTATATGTACTCATGCCAAAAATGTATGTTGCCATGCTTTATGACTAATATAATATCAAGAATGCTGTAATGTAATTTATTTTATTTCAGAAGAATTTTGCCATGCCATAAGAATACTGTAATAAGTCAAAATAATATCACAGTCACAAAAGAATGTTGTAGTGTCAAAATAAAAATTACAAATAAAAAAAATGTAAACTTAAATTAAACTGACAAAATACTGTCATGAAGCAAAACTGCAATAATGGTATATAAATTCAAATTAATGTTATTAATGTTGCAGTGTTTTGTATTATAAGTCTTCAAAACACCAAAGACTGTGCTAAAGAATGTCAAAAATGCTGCAATGCTAATACATTTTCTTCATATTAGAAGAATGTCACGGCAAATTAATGACAAAATGTCAATATACTTCCATTGTGCAAAAACAAAGTGAGACCAAAATATAAATCCAAAAAAAGATATATGCATCTTCAAAGGAATCTCATAAACGTAATGCAATGTCAAATGTGAGTCAAAGTTCTACAAATTTGTTGTAACGGCAGAAATTGCGGCAACAGATAGTTGCAATGTCAAAATATGTGTAATGTAAAAAATAAATAAATCAAGAGCGCATCAATGTCACCGCATAGCGAGGAAATTGTAAAATGCCAAAAGAATGACACTGTCAAAAGAGGTGTCAGCTCATTATAGCATGTTCTGCTCTGAGAAGAGTCATGATGGTATCCAAGCACCATCCAAAACGAGCTGCAGCCATGCAGAACGACGTTCCTGAGGTTTACTTTGCAAAACCCATCTGCTCTGGGAGCCAGTAGCATCACTTGGTAACAGCCTCGGTGGTGACTCAAAAATGCGTGCCTTATTTCACATACTTGCACCCAAAACACCTGGCACAGACGAGTGTGCGATCATTTAGATAAAAGCTGGCAGCGGATCTGTGTCCTGGACTCCTTCCATATCGCCGAGTCCCACCACATGCTTGGTGTCATCCTCAAGGTTCTGCCTGCCGTGGGGAGCGAGAGCCCAAGATAAGAGAAAGAGAAGCCCTCGCTGGTGGTAATTATTTCTGCAGCTTCCAGTCCGTTCCGCCCCGCAATGCACACCCTGGCGACTGCTCGCCCCTCACCTGGCTCTCTACACCACATCAGAAGGAGGATGAGAGCTCGCTCTCCTCTGAGAGAACTGCAGAACCGCTCGGCTTTTCATAAACACTGGCAGCTGCTGCGGCAATTAGCCATGCGCTCTGTACTTTTACAACAATGCAATCCTCCCTGATCTCCACAATTAGCCTCTTAATTGGGTCTAAACAACCAAGGCGGAACAGATAAATAAAAAAGGCTAGGAGAACGGAGGGGTTGGGTGGCTAAAGCTCAAAGCTCGAGGAGCCAAGCGCTCTCCTTGAGCGGCCTTTGGCATTTTGCCGATTGTGGGGTAAGGCGATGGAAAACACTGTGAAGGGAAAAAAACTAAAGACGTGATGCCTCATATTCAGATTGAAAGTGACATATCTTTGCCCTTTACTTCCCCGTCTAACTACACGGCTCTGTGAAATGCTAACATTTCGTGTGACAGGGGTGTTAGGGTGACTTTTAACCACGCTGTTGAGCGCCTCATGACTTGAAGATGCATTATATGACCCAAAAAGCACACTTGACAGAACAATAATAGTGTCTATATACATCTTCATTTGGTGATCCCATTCTAATCTCTTAATTAATGATGCTTGCATGTCATTATAGAGTATATACCTCATCATCCCTTAATTAACATTAATTTGATGTCTAGAACCACACAATCATACACTATGGATGCATACAGGGGAATCTTATCTGTAAATGTATTTAGGTTACATTTCATCCCTCTAAAAAAGAAAAAGTAAATGTTATCATATATATTTATTTTTGTTTTTTGTATCATTTACTTATTTAATTATTTTTTTAAGATGGATGAAATGTGTATGTATGTATGTATATATATATGTGTGTGTGTGTGTGTTAAAGTTAACATTAATGCATGCATAGTATAGTTTACTTAAATATATGTGAACCAATATAGAACAATTATGTTAATTATAAAACCTTACTGTTGTGAGTTGCCTTTTTTATATTAAACCTAAGCACAATTTCCTCATGATTTTTAGGAGAGAAAAAAAGAAAGTGCCCATGTGCATATACTTATATATATATAAATATATTTATTTATTTTGTTTTGAAGGTGAAATACAATCTGGGCTTTTTTAGAGATTTCCTTACATAGTATGGTTTGGTTCTTATACTGTACAGTGTATTGGGTCTACTGTATATTAATAATCCTGAATCAAAGTGTTTTCTTTATGTTATCACACAGACAGGTCATAGGCATTTAATACCAGCTACATTACAGAGGGACAGATTAATGCCGGAACATTTATGCTGAATAATCAGACAAATTATTTTGTTACAGTACATTACAACAGCAGAACTTGCCCATGACACACTACTCATTTACAAGGTTGCTTGCTTTCATAGAGGCCTTTTCTTGTCCATTTATTGCAGAGGAACATGTCTCAACTAAAGGTTTTTATTTTGACTAGTGGTTCCTCTCAGCAGGTAGAGTTTGAGGCGTGTGTGTGTCAGCTGTGAGTGCTGACAGCAGCGTCTGGCCCTCACACACACCGCTCCAGCAGGGGAGCCCGGCTGCAGCGTACAGCATTTCTATATCAGCAGTACACTCAGTGTGCAGCCTCCACAACATCACACACATACACACACACCACATTTAAAGAATACAGGCACCATCTAGTGCTTTCATTTGGCAAAGACTTAAAATACAAAAGTACAAATTTTAAACCCATGCACAATACAAACTTAAATTACGATATCATTAAAAATGCCCTGCTGAGCCCCTATAGTCTGCTACTTAAGTCGATATGTTTACATTATTAATGGTGGGTCCAAGTCAAGTCTTACTCTTTGACCAGTTCAGTCTTTGTTAACTACTTGTTATCTTAATTTTATATTGTAGCTAATTATCTTTCATGTTTTATGGATTCATTTGGGAACTATTTCCAGAGCAAAATGTCTTTGTTAAGTACAAGCCCACCAGATTCTGAGTTCTTTCATAATTGCATTCCGAGTCCTGTGTCCAAGTACACAATCTTTATTTTTAAAGCAGTTTTATAAAAATTAAAAAAAAAAAAGCATTAATAATAAAGTTCTGTAAACTTAAGTTGCTTTGTCCAGTAAATCTTGAAATATTACTAATCATATCAAAGAAACGTTATTCTTACATTGGTAATCATTAAAGATCATAAAATATAAAAAATAGCAGGTGGTGCAACTGTGATTTATCTTAAAATAAAAGTATTTCTTTAACATGCATTAAATTGTTTTAATTAATATTTAATATTTTTATATATTTTTTTTTTTGTATTTATTTATGTGTTGTTGTTTTGTGGAGTTATTTTTTTTGTTGCTGTTTAAATTAGTATTTAATTAACTTTTCCAATTCTATTATTTTTAAAGCAAAATATAAGATAATTATTTTTAAAAAAATTATATTTTGTTTCTAAACACTTACTGAGAAAAAAAAAAAAAAAAACTTATTATGCATTACAGGAAATTAATTAATTTTAAGATTATAAAGATTTTAAGAATCCCAGTTGCACCACCTGACATTTTTTAAGCTATGGCCAGTTTATCTACATGAAAAAAAAAATCTAAAATTTAAATGTTTCATATGTATAACACTTTTGTATTTGAAAAATCTCAAGTTTCCATCTTTAAAAGCATCATTGACTATAAATACGCTGACAGAAGTGCTATAGATTGTTTTTATCATGTTGATAATTTAGAGGCCTTAAACATTAGCATATTTTAGATATGATACAGTAGGCTTTACAGCGTTGCAAACTTTATTCTTCTACTTTTGTCACTACGCCTATTTTGGTATAAAGAGACATTTTCCAGCTTCAGGCAGCAATATTTACAATACACAAGCAGCACGATGTCCTTGACATTTATCAAACTTCCATAATAAATAGTTTCAGGTAGTGTGGTAACCAGTGAGAGTGTATTATGATGAATATCTGAGAACTGTAGCCTTTTTTGTTGCTGCTGTGGGACAAACAGCTGAATTGTGTCCAGCAGGCATTAGTAATGCTCTACTGAGGACAAGCAAATGGATGGAAATCAATGGGCAGATGTCCAACTGAGATGTGTTTTCAAAAGCATGTTACCTCAATGAAATATCTGAGAACACTGAGGTTTTGTAACGCGATCAAACTGAAATATCTATTGAGAAATTTTTCACAAAATGCTAGAAATATGAGTTGAAGAAATATGGTATTTTAATATGGGTCTACTGAGAATGATACATCATGTTCAGAGACCCATAACAGATAGTTGGAGAAGATGAAATGCTGAATTCACTTTTTTAAAGCATGGCCACAGCAAAATGCAGTGAAATGCAGGATTAATGAGCCTTGTGTTTCACTGTAGACATTTTCTGAGATAGTGCAAGACTTCTGATTCTGTAGCTGCTACATTTTAAACAACTAGATTAGAAGAAAAACAAAGTTTGGCAAACGGTAAATCAATTGCACTACAAACCAGTGAGTTAACAACAATCAATTTAAACAACAATATGATAGCAAATGTTTGCATTATGAAGCTAAAACAAGGGTCAAAAATGTCTGTGCCCACTAGGGCTATGTTTTAGGCAAGCTGGATAGGAATCTCCACAATCAGCTATTTCATGTCAAGAGGCCTCATTCATAAAAGGTTGTGTAGAAACTCTCCTACATACAGTATCATCCTGGTGTCCATTAGAACACTGTTATTAAATTATTTTATTGTACAAATATATTACAATTATAGTATAAATGTAATATTCTACATACTGAAAACATGGATAAACATGACAACTACTGTTTAATAATAATAATAAGTACGTAATGAGGCATTTTACTTTTTGGCATGTCTATGCAGTGCTATACTCTACAACTGTAAGGTAATATTCACAGGTCTAAGGTACAGGATGGATTTTGTATGTTTATTTTAGTTCTGGATGTATTATTTTACTTACTTTTGTCATGCACGTACGGTAAGGATTGTTCCGATATGTATGTATTATTGAACACCGTCCCGGTATTCAAACTGCTATGGTTAAAAGGCTGTAATGAGAAGACAAAGTCTCACGAGATGTCGCGAGATGTCAAGGACCAATCAGGAAAGCGCCTTCATGTAAATGTTCAAAAAACATGGCGGCGATGTAGGAGAGCACTCTCACTTGTGTACCAACACGTTTTCTGGATTTAAACCAAATATCGCTAAAGCTTTTGCCACTATTTTGACCAAGTTATGAAGAGTGGAGCGGTATTGTTTACACTGGTTAAAATAAGTCATGACCGACAAGAGAAACATCGGTGTGCGCCAGATCTCAGATGCGAGAGAAAGTCGGAGCAGAACTTCCAAAGTTTCCCAGAACAAAATGAAAACAAAGAGACGAGTGATCGGACTCAAACAGTCCCAGTCTCCGTCTTGTCACGCTTCATATAACTGTCGCAAAGGTAAAGTTAATACTTTTGTAAGGCTACCAGAACGATCGCAAAACAGATGGATGTTTCTTCTTAGAAAACTGTATTAAAGTACTGTCTTTGTGTAAAGTATACTTGTTCTGAATTGTTATCATATTCATGTAACGTTATAATGTTTTTCTTTTTAAATGGCACTCCAAGGTACTTTAAATAATAGCATAATTCTACAGTGGAGCATCTCCAAAGTATTACTTGTTAGTGTCGAAATGTTATTTCCTTAATACTAACCGTAGTGTTGTGATTATTCTCAGATTGTAGCACCCCAAAACGTCGACCAAGAGTCAGATTGAACGGTTGTTACAGTGGAGATTCACCTAATGAGACTGAATCCACACAAGACATCATCTGGGATACCAACTCACCATCTCAGAGCTTGAATGGCAAGTGTTGCCAGAAAACCTAAAGTAGTCTGTGTTTAGACCCCCTTAAACAATTACACAGATTAGTTTGTTTGTTTTTCTTTCATGAATGCAAACCAAAACACAGGATTACTCATAACTTATAATGACTTATAATTGTTATGTTACACAGCACGTAAGACATGTTCTAAGCAGTAAAATTAATTAAAAAAGTTAAAATGTTTTTTTTTTCTAAGTCCGATTTAAGACACATGATCTTCTGTGTTTGTTGTGTTATTTCACATTTCCTTGTTTAATGTAAACTGATATGCTTATAATTGTATAAACAGTAGGTATATTTGTAAATCGATTACTATATGATATTTTACAGAAAAATAAAATTACTTTTGTATTTTGTATCCGTCTGCGACTGTTCACAGGACAAGGAGAAGGGAGAGTCATTGACATATCGGAGATTGTCAGTAGAATTGCACCAAAAGTAAGTATAAAAAAAAAAAGTCAAATATAGACAATAAAATGCAAATTATGGGTCCTGGTAAATGTAAACTAACTGATGCTATGTTTAAGGTTAAGAGGGCAAATGAAGGGGATTCAGTGCTCCAGTGGATTGGAGATGGTGCCATACCCTGCACTCCAGAGATCAGACAGCCCAGAGTCAGGAGGATCTCCGCACGGTATGTGTCCTATAGCCAATAACATGAGTACTTAAAAAAAAAAAAGATTTTTTTTGTTTGTTTGTTTTTTTTTTCAGTGTTAAAGAGCATATTCACATTCACAGAGATCTTAAAAAACTTACTGTAAATGCACATTTTTAGAAATGTACTTTTTGCATACATTGGTTTTGGAAAAACTTTTATACCAATAAAATGTTATATTGTTTTTGACTTTAATGCCAATTTACTGCTTTTTTGGTATGTTCATCGTGGAAGAGGTTTGCTCAAATCAGTGTACAAATTGTATTTTTTAATATATTTTTGAATGAATAGATCTATGCACATGACATGCTCCTAACCCAATTGTTTTGGCATTACACAGAAATCACTGTCATATCGGTGTGATTTTCAAGTTACGTCCCCATCTTTTTCCATTAGGCAAAGCAATGTTGAGGACCTCATGAAACTTGCCAAGCAGTTTGACATCAATATGACTCGTCAGGACAAAGAGAAACAACAGGAGAGCACGGAAAGAAAAAATAAAGTCAATAAGCTACAAAGTGATGGTAAAACTGCAACGGAAAGATCAACATCTGTCAAAGTCTCCTCAGAACAACTACAGACCAACTGCACATCTCAAGCCCGGCAGGAAGAGGCGGAGCTTCAGGCGTTGTTTGATGGTCCCACTCAGCACATAAGTGGGAGGCTGAGCCCACCGTCAGTAAACTGCACACCAGAAAGCAAAACTGAACCAGTAGCTCCAGCAGAACAACCATCAAGTTCTGCAGCAATCAAGAGCGCTCCAGTGGATGCTCCTAAAACCACAAAGCTGGACTTTGATGATGACTGGGAAAACGATGACCTTCTGAATGACTCATTTGTGTTGAAAATGACACAGAACCCAGTACCTTTGAATGTAGCTCAGAAAGCAAGCACTGCTCAGCCCGAGTCTTGCTCTAGCAGATGTAATTTTGTGACCAAGAGCACCACCAAAACCAGCACCTTTACCAAGACACTTCCTAAAGTTAAAACATCTAATCAAAGCACTTTTACGTCAAAGCTGCCTTCTTCTGCCCAGAATCATACTACTGATAAGCTGCTAAAGACTTCACCTGTGGTCCAAGTGAAGCAGAACATACATTCACCCCAGACTACAAGACAAGGTCAACTTGATAGAATGACCAAAGACTCTGGAGTTTCAAGTCATGCTTCTGCTAAGTTTCATGGGGTTTCAGAGGAGGACATGAAGTGTCTTCTGGATTCCGATGGTCTGTGGAATGACGAAGCAGATGATGATCTCCTCTTTAGGGCTTGCGATGATGTGGAGAAGTTATCGGCCAGTCAAGAACAGCAAAGATGCAACGAGGAGTACAAAAAACTTGCACAGGACAAATCAAGAAGCTTTGCTTCTAAAGCACCTTCCGTTTCTGACACAATGAGCATCAACCATAAGAGCCAACCACAAGAACCCACAAAGTCCACACGCATCTTTGCCCGCTCGAATTCAGTACCATGTGCAAATAGCAGTTCTGGATTTAAGCAGGGCTGCAGTGCGTTGCAGGCAACTAAAAATTCCTGCTCTGGATTGGTAAGCCATAGTGCTCAGGATTATGGACAAGGGAAAAGTGTCTTAGGACCCCGGCCTGGTTCTGTCAGAGCCACGGACAGCGCACAGGCTGTACGGTCGCACAGCGCAACTGTAGGAAATGCTTCTAACGCCCACCATTACACCTTCAAAAGACATCTGTCTGACTCCATGACGCTCTCCAACAAAGGTAAGCTTTGTACGTTGTGGCACCTGCAGCACATTAGCTCTGAAATTGCATCATTGAATAGTCCTACAGGAGATGACTGCAATAAGCAAGTTTGCTTAACCTGTTAAAGGAATAGTTCAAACGTATATGAACATTGTGTCATCATTTACTCGCCCTCATGTTGTTCCAAACCCACATGACTTTCTTTCTTCTGTGGAACAGGAGGGAAAGTTTTCGGTAATATTCACAATGCTCTTTTCAATTTAGTGGAAGCACACTAGCAGCGGTCTCTTTTTTTTTTTTCTTCTTTCTTTCTTTTCTTTTTTTCCAAAAAGACATAAAAAGCACCATAAAATAAGCGTAACTGTCGTGCAGTAGACTTTATTCCACTTTATTTGTGATCAAAAATGAGTAAATGATTGTAATTAATTTAACATTTTAACAAATTAATTATAAAAAAAAAATTTCTTCAGACTTTTTTTTAAAATTAGTTTTTCTGGATTTATTTAATGCATATTTATGTTCTTACATCATCTTTTTGCACTGACATATTAGCAGACACTAGCAGATTTTGATTCATTGTACTGCCGTACTTTTGATTTATTCTCCTGATGTTTTTATTATTTTTTGTAACTGGATTCCACTATTTTTTCTGCTTTTTCTGCATCGTAGGAATCGTATAACTCCATAAAAAATACTGTTTACAGAAATGATGGTTGTATTATACTTCATTAAATAAGACCTGAAAGTCAGGGCTCCAGACTTTAACTAAAATGGTTGTATTTGCGACAAAAAATATGAATTTGCGAGTGAAGTTTTTGCTGAGGTCACCACTGCCGTATACTTTACCATTTAAATATTGAAATGTTAATTGAAAGTGATCACTAATATAATTTAATTTCAATATTTAAATGGTAAAGTATACGCCAGTGGCGACCTCAGCAAAAACTTCACTCGCAAATTAATATTTCTGGACATGTTGTGAT